>CAJRST010041110.1:373746-394226 GCA_907169785.1 Menidia menidia
GGGGGGGGGGGGGGGGGGGGGGGGGTGTCTTACCTGGCACCAGTATCTGAAGTACTGAACTTTGGCCTTGAAGTCTCGAACATAAGTGATCTGTGGTCCATTTTCACTGTGATGAAGAGGGAAGAGGACAGACATGAGACGCCATACCTCAAAACATATTCCACACAGCCTTAAAATACTCAGCACGCCTACGACAAACAACTTCACTTCAGAATGACGCCGTTCCTATTTAAAAAACGGGCCTCGTAGCTGAGTTTTTGTTCAGTCACGCTGACGTCACGCCACAGCTCTCAGCTGGCACATAATCACAGCGTCAAGTGACTGAACAAAACCAAACCGGTTTGTCTGCCACTGGAAACTATCCACAGTGACGCCACGCCACATTGTTAAAGGGGAGGGGAAAGGATGTCAGAGGGCTGCAGTCATTCAGCCTCTTCTCTGAATCTGCTGAGACTAACAGCAGTGTCTGCACACAATCTCTGCTGGTCTGCTGTACTGATAATAAACAAACTAAATACTTCTGGAAAAGTTCTTTTAAGCAAACCTTTGGTTTTAGTAGCAGATTTGAGAATTCATTTGAATTAGCTGTTCTACGTTAGCCCACAAACTGGGGTATTTTGTGACGTTGTTCACTCATTTCTGGCAGTGGAATGTGGCTGGATGACAAATGTAAGCAAAGTATGATGATTATTGTAGCAACATCATAAAGAATAACCATAATTGGAGCAGAACACTTGTATTTAGTGGCAACAGAGTTGCATCACAGCAACTTTATTGCCTCTAAATACAAGTGTTCTGCTGCAATGGCCTGCTTTCCCAAACGTTTAGAGAAAAATACAGAACCACCGGAGAGAGAAAAGGTTCATTCAGTTAGAAAGCAGCATTACACAAAGCAAGTTTAAAATTATGACTAACAAAGGAAATCATGTGTTTTTGTTCTAAGTCTCTATTTAAGCTGGCTCATTAGCTCGTGTCCTCTGTGACTCTCTGTGACTCAGTTTCAAAACGCCGTGGTAATATAGTGAAGGACGTACAGCGAAGACTTCCCGGTGCGCGGGTCGATGTAGGTGGTGGCCCTCCGGTTGTGGTCGACGAAATAAGGAATACCATCCACGGTGAACCTCATCTCCCAGCCCTCTGGAAGCGGCTTCTCGTTCGACAGTCTGAGACAACACAAAAACCTGTGACCTCTAACTCATGAAGAGGCAATTAAATCATGTTGTGAGTGGAACTCAACACACCCTGAGCCTTGTGTTCGGGGGTCCTCCCACTGCGTCGTACGGGTGGGGTGATGCACGAAATAAACTCTGCCAGTGGTGTCTGTCCTCTTCTCTGAAAAGAGGCAGAAAAGAGGTAAAACCACTGAATATTTCAGATGTTAGTTCATTTACTTTGGTGCTGCTGCTTGGTAAAAAGTTACAAAACCCCTAAGGGGTAAACAAAAAGGCCACTACCTATACATTTTAATATAACTATTGTTTTATATAAGAATATTAACCGTTTAAGATTCTATTAGACACTCTTGTGTGTTGTCATATATAGAACTGGCCAATGAGCCTCCTAAGCTAAAGGAATGTCAGTTTAAAAATGTGTTTGCGCTTTTCTGAACACTTTGCTTTGGATCACGATGCCTTAGAGGTGAGTTTGTTACAGTTAAAACATGTTGTCATCTCACCCCATCCGTGCGGCAGAGCCCCAAGAGGATCGAACTCCTCACTCTGAGTGGTTGAGACTTGGTCTTGTGCCTGCATGAAATGTAAAAATGTATCAAAAAGCACTTAAAGGCAACTGAAGTGAATATATACAACCAGGAAAAAAGATTGACATAAAAAAAAAAAAACACTTAAATCATAACTGAGAAATCAGAATGAAGATTCACAAGTCTTAAAACTTTAAATGAGCTGAAAGAACACAAATCCAATCAGAAGTTAAATCCTTGTCGGTTTCCCTTTTCTCTTTTTGAGGATCTGAGGACGACCTCCCTTTCAAAATAAGGCGAATCCTCTAATGTGAACTACAGAAAGTGATGTTCTACATTTCTTTCTGTCAGATTGCATCTGCTCAAAGAGTGAGGGAACACCAGATTAAGCTGAAATAATGTGTTACTCCCACAGGGAAAACAATGTGGTTTCCAGCTCCTTAACACACATGAGAGCTGAGGCCGGTGTGAAGCATGTTTTAGATAGCTCCCTGTTCAAAGTGCCGGGGCTGAGGAACAATGGCCCGCGCTGCTGCTTTCCTGTGGCCTGAACTCTAAATATATGCAGCAGATGAGCTCTCTATTGGTGCCATCAGTGTTTAGGACGTGTTGCAGAGGTGGAGCGACACGCGTTGACCTGCCGCTGCCTGCCAGGGCTTTAGGAAAAAGTCATACAGGGTATAGTCGCTCACAAAGTTAGTTCTGATTATATCTAACAAAGAATCCTGAAATGTGAGGTTGTGTATCAGGTTAAAGTTTGTCAAACAACAAAAGCGTATGCAAAATAAAACTACAGAAAAATGGCTGGTCTAAGATGTTGCTGTTGTGTGTTCTGGCTTTGGAACAATGAACTAAAAACAATCCAGCTGGACTCTCTTCTATCCAGAGCCCTCAAAAATCCTTTTTTCCTGCAGGATTATAGCCCTGATAATATTCTTGCAGACGGTAAACTGGTGTATCCATACAGGTGACAAAAAATTATTTTTTTGTGTCTTAAACTGTCTGAAGGCCACAGGAAACATTTCCACTTAATAGCTCGAGATATCCTGAAGGCCTTGTGTCCGAGGGAAGCCAGCACAGGCCAGAGATACCAGAGGAGATAAGCTTTTTTTCGTCTTTCCATGGCCAAGTTTAACTCGCTGTCAGCTACATTCCCCAGCTATTGTTTGGTGTTACAGAGCCTGTGAATTGGGTCAGAGGACCACGGCCACTCAGTGTCCTTTTCCTCCATCCAAAATTGTTCAAATCGTTTAGAAAATTATCATTTAAGGGGCCAACTAAGACACACTGGAGTCAACAAACATGCTAAACAGTTATATCATTAAAACCTGTTTATTACGTTCTAGTACAGCAGAACCTTTACTTAAGTTTGCCTAAGCATACAAATTTTCCAACATATGAAGTAATAATTGAAATCAATTTGATCAAATATTCGACTCGACAATTGAAGTAAATTTCAAACAAACGATATGACGTCGAAGTCATAGAAAAATATATATAAAATATAAAAATTAAATAAAAATAAATAAGCCAAGTTAGTTTAAAGTTCACGTAGTGAAATTTAGAGTACGTCCTGCATCTCAGTCTCCACTTCTAACCCCGCTAGCCAATAAAAAAAAAAAACTTTTTATTGATTATATATTTATAATTTATTTATTTGGCTCTGAGGTAAAGTGCCAATAAAAAACCCTTTTTATTGATTATTTCTTTATAATTTATTTCTTTTGACATCTCTCTTATATAATGCATTTGTTTTATTGCTATGTGTAATTATCAGCAGTATTTATTAAGGAGTTATTGTAGGTTTTTGGGCTGTGGAACAAGTGATACGAATTACAGTGTATTCCTATGGTAATATTTTAACCAACATATGAATATTTTAACATACGAAGTTGGTCCTGGAAGGAATTAAATTCCTGTGTAGAGGTTCTACTGTGATTAAAATCAGAGGGAGAAGGCAAACTTCTGCTTCATCAGAGAGCGGAAACCCAGAAAAAGTCCTTTCCTGTAAGAGTTGCTAAATTCAATGCATCAGCGCCCACGTTACAACACGACGTCACATGATCAGCCTCACCCCGAATATGAACCTCTGGTTGAACTGCTGCATGGCGCCCTGCAGCTGCCGGCGCTGGTGCTGCCACTGCTCGTAGTTCCTCACCGTCTCCAGGGTGGGACGCTGCCACGTGGTGGTCCGTGTGATGTGATCAACAAAGTAGACGCGCCCCATCTGGTCGAGGCGGCGCTCCCAGCTGAGCGCAGGGGGGAGATAAGCGTGACGGTTAGTAGACTCCCTCTACATTGTCACTAACCATCCATGATTTAAAGCATTTACAGCTTGTCATAATATGGATATGAAGGCTTCAACCATCAAATCTGACAGCAAATCACTACTTTTTAACAGGAATTTTCATCATGATATACAAGTTTACAAGTCTGTTGATGTTTGAAAGGCAAATAAAAAAAAGCCCACAAATGATGCTGAATGGGTTAAGCTGTTCCAGCTGAAATGGCTTATTTTTCTCTCTAAACTCTGGGGTGACTCATTCCCATGATAATCATGAACAGATGATGGGAAAATATTTAGATTTATAAGACAACACACTGTTGTTTTGACACATGAACAGAAAAGGACATAATTTCCTATAATCAAGCTACAATTAAGCTTCTCAAACAAAACCACAAATTACAAGTTTTAAAAGATTCTAGGGGGGCCTGAGTCCAGCATTGTGATACACCGCAGGTGGGTATTAAGCTGAGTTTCAACAGAGAAATCCTGCTGTACTGTCAGCTGGTGGAGAAATCCATGCGTCCTAACATTTTCAGTCCGATTTAAGATCTAATGTGTTCAGATAGATCTGAGAAGATGACTTTAACAAGAGAAACAGGAGCAAGGCATCTGAGGTGGTAATGATATAGTTAATCATGTTCAAAGTACAATTTCCATAAATAAATAAAAAGATATGGTGATTATTATTTTTACCCAGGGGGCAGTGGTTCAGGGCGCTCCCACGACGTTCTCTTTTCCACGTGATCAACATAATACAACCTGCCGTTCTGATCCACCCTCTGCTCCCATCTGCACAGAAAATGACAAAAAAATGGATAGATTCTGATTACTGAGCACAGCAGTTTGATGAGAGAATAGTTAATAAACACATTTTACCAGAAGCAGACAGTAAGAATACGGTGTAAGCATGACTAAAAAAAAAAAAGTTAAAAAGGGAATTTGACGCACAGCTCTGGGAGATTACTGAAAACAGCTCACAGTCAGAAACCTAACGCAGAACCAGTCGTTTGGATCATGCTTGAAACAGCATAAATAATAATAATAATGGATTAATAACACATATCCGTTAGTGTGTGGAAACTGCAGTTAACACAGCAGGGATTTACACACACTGATGTTTAAAACTGTTCAAAAACTAGAAAATTGGACAAAAAAATGAATTCTTTCTGGATTTTAAGAAAGAAACCAAGCAGTATTTTAAAATAAAAGAAGAGAGAGGTTCGAAAATGTAACGAAGGAGTCGTTCAAACTGATGTTATGACATGAAGCTCAGGCTGAACCACAGAAGAACAGGCTTCAGCAAGAGTCCTGGCAAAGTCGAGGGGAGAGAAACAGGAGCTCACCCGGGGGGCAGCGGTCCAGGGGGGGCTGCTGGGACTCTGGGGGTGACAACGGGGGCCACGGTGCTGGTGGGCTGCCTGGTGGCAGCAGCTCCAGAGCTGGAGGCTGCTGGGGAGCTGGTGTCCGAGCCCGTGGATGGAGTGGACTCTGGGGCTGGGGGGGGGTCCGGGGCCGTGGTCCGCACTGGTGTATCTGAAGCTGCCTGGCCACCGTTGCTACTCTCTGTTGGAGCTGAGCCGTTGGTGGAGGGTGCTGAGGAAAGATTCAGATAAGCCAGAGATCCTTAAACCAGGTGAGCACTACCCCCCTCAAAAGATAAAATTCTTCTTCAAGTTATCCAGGTGGGTTAGCTGCGAGGTTGCTTCACCATTCAGAGTAAATGTTTGACATTAACTGGACAGAAAGACAAGACAGTAACCTTTCAACTAAATACAAAACAGATCTGACTGAGTGAAAGTCTGACCTGGTGAAGAGCTGGGTCTGCGAGGGGTGGGAGGGGGAGGTCTGGAGGGCCTCGGGGGCCGGAGGGGCTTGGCTCCCACTGATGGAGACCCTCTGCTGGTCCCTGCTCTGACGGAGCTGGGGGAAGACCTGTGCTCCACGCCATCCACCGCTGGAGAACTGTCTCGACTTTGCCTGGCAGGAGCAGCAGAGATGAAATTACAAAAGCAGGGGACTTCCGAGCAAATTTCTGACCAGAGCAGGAGGGCGTCTGGTACCTTATGGCGTGATCCCCGTTGAGTTGCGAATCCCCATTTGATGTACCTGGAAAGAACGAGTGGGAGTGGTGAGCAGGAGCTTGCGTGCTTTTCATGTTAGCCCTTCTCACGACTTCTCTGTGACTCACTGTGAGGGTCGGCTTCGGCCGAGGCGAACGTCTCAGGGTCCACGGTCATGCCATCGAGGCAGACCGACAGGTCGCCCACCACGTCGGACTGGTCTCTGTCGGCACACAGCTGTAAGGTCTGCACCACCTCTGAGACTGCACGGAGACAACATAACGCAGTCAGCACGAGACACCATTAGAAATATACATAAAAGACCAATTAGTGACTTTAAACAGCAGAACTAATTTTAAAAGGACCCCACGAAGAGTAACTGTCAAATTACTGACAGATAATGGGGATCCAAATAAATAAACAATAAACTATAAAGCTTTTAGTTTTGGCCAACAGATTACACATTGACCAATTTTAATGGTCTTTTATTTGGCACAGAAGACAAACTGCTCCACAAATTGGAACCGAATTATCGAACAGAGAGAACCCCTGAAAAAAACTTTAGTCTGAGGCTTTTGTTCTGCGTGGTTTTCTCTCACTGGAATAATCAATAACTCATTTATAACAAACCCAAATTATGTTTAAATCTGTGCAGAATCTGAACGCTAACAGAACTGGAAAAAGCGTGCGTTTCCCTTTTCTGGAGGAACATTCATCTCCCTTTGTGTGATTCATAACCTTAGTTCTGCATGATTAATATTGCTGGAATCAGTTCATGCTTAAAGTATGACCAGCCAGGGAGCTGAATGGAGTCTGTATGAAATGAGGTGAAAAATAAACCCCATCCTAAATTTTCTGGGGTAAAAGCAGCACGCCGCAATGAGAAAGGCAGCAAAAGTCTGAGCAGGCTTATTTCTTATTAATTACTGTAATACTTTTTGTATTTTACTGTGTGCTGAGATGCAGCTCTATTTATCTGTATCATGCCTAATAATTCACCTCTAAACTCTGTACTGTTCAGCAACAAAGACATCAGGAAAAATGTGATCTCTTCACTTGAAAAATTCATTTCACAGTGAAATGCCACTCTGATATGCACCATTATAAGAAGATGACTTTTGAGTCTGAGAGTCTGTTTAATTAGTGGGTTTTTTATTTCTATGAAAAGCATCTGAGTGAGCATCAGTTTCATCCTTACTTTTCATGTCGTTGGACTTGAGCGTGTCGGTGATGTCCAGTGTGGCCACGCCCAGCAACACGTCCGACTTCAGGGTCTGGTGGCTCCAAACGCGGAACACCAGTTTACTGAATGGAGTCACAATCCTGTCAGGATAAAGAACATTTTTTAAAAACACACAAAAAAAAAAACACTGAAAAACAAGCCCGGCTTTGATCCAAAGGATTCAACGCTGGATTCCACCTGTAGACGCACAACATAATTTCTTCTTTGTCAAATTATCTACTATCTTACATATTTTACAGCCACATCTGACATTTGCAACAGCTTTTGCATGCTTTGCAGCCATAAATAACAGCAGTGAGAATGATTCTAACATTTGCCACCGTCCGTGTGGGCAGAGGAAGTCTTTGTTTGAAGTGAAAGCAAATCACACCCAGCAAAGTTTAGAAGGACGGGTGTCTATGGCCATCACTATGACAGCTGCTAACAGCTAGCACAGGGGCTCAGGTTCCATTACCTCCCCCAGTAAAAACGTGTTATGCCATAACACCGCATGCACATTTTTAATGAAACTGTAGAGGAGCTCTATATTAAGAAGCTTCTTCCACGGGAGGGGGGGGTCATCTCCCTGTTTCTTGACTTCACTGACCAGACACGCTCTCATAGGTCTGGATTCAAACTACATAAAAACTCTGGGGGAAAGTTTCCGGCAGCCCTGAGAGACAGCGATCTGAAACATGCAGCATAAGAGCAGAAGAAACAGATGACAGGGACCGACAGCAATAAACTGGAACACCAGAGAGGAAAACCGCAAATTAAAGCTGAGTCAGGTATTTCTCCAAAAGGAAACACAAACCTTGACATAACTGTACCAGCAAATGAGCTTCTGTTCTTAAAATATTTTTAAAAAAAAAATCATGATTAAAACCTCTGTGTGTATTAACAAATAATACAATAAGCCATTATAGAAATACAGAGTTCACAAATCATCATATATCTTTAAAAAAATATACATTTTTCTTATACGTGTGTACATATAGCACTATGTGTGTATGAAAGTGTCCGAAAATGATCTGTTTTTGCATAAATATACGGCATATTGTGTCACCTGTTTCTCATATCATATTCTTATGTTCAGCTGTGATTTTTCTTAAAAAGATGCTGCATTGCCCACAAAACTTCTATCTAACAAACCACCAGAAGTCTCGTCAAAATTAAGAGAATGAAAACTGTGACGCGTGTCTGAAGTGTAGCGGGAGGTATTCTGACTCACACAGTGAGCGGCTGCTTCCATTTGGGGCTGTGCGTGTTGGTGCATTTCTCGGTTTTCTTGGACTGGCTGTCGACTGTCACCTCTACGTAAGGACTGGGACCAAACCAGTTCTTCCTGTTTTCCTTAAGTTTTGCTGACAGCACTGAAACACAAAGAGGACACCCGATAATGGACAAGCAGATGTAGCATATGTAGATAAACAGAGTGAAAACAAACATCCAGGAAGAAGGAAATTGTTTAAACAAGCACCAAAAGGGAAGCCGAAAGCTCAGACAGTAACACGCCTTTGAAACATAACACAAGCCAGCATTCTAGCAATATTACAAGTACACTGAAAACATCCAAAAGCTCACACAGAAAAGATAAGCTGACACGTATTCTGGGGTTTTTAGAGATGAATGCTTACCGATGATTTGCAGCTGGGCCTTCATGGGGTAGCCATTGGAGGTGCCTTTTCTGGTGACTCCACTGGCCATGACATAGGGCTGGGAAAAGGACCTGGAGGAGAGAAAAAAAACAACAACAACAGGTCGTTAGGGTGGTTCCAAATCAGTTCTCCCTTCAACAGACATGAATATTAAGAGAATGAAGCAGCATGCACACCCTTAAGTGCTTCTCAAATGTGTGCATTCCTGCCAGCTCACAGAGCACCAGAGGTTTACTGCTTTATTGCTTTAATAGACAGTAATTTCCTCACTATTTTCTCAGCAAATCGAAAAAAAATAAAGACAGTCAAGTACAAAGTAGGTTAAACTAATATGAAAGTGCCTCCATTACACTTACATGGAACGTAGTAACAGAAACTGTAAACCAATGAAACAATTTCTAGGTTGAGAGAACTTTTTCTCTCTCTTTTTTTTTTTTATTTTTTAGAAACATGCATCTACTAAAATAGTTAAATTTTTTCTGACCGGGCAATTCTTCTACATGCAGATTCTACATTTATACATAGCACACTTCTCCCAGAATTAATCTTTAACATAGTGATAAAACTACTTTGAATTACTTCAACACTTAAAAAACAGAAATCAATTATTCGTCAGGTCCTCGTGTGAATCATACAAAAGGTGTAAAACACGGGAGGGAACCAAAGGAGACAAGTCATGTTTCTGTTACTGAAATATGGCTTGTTTCAGCCACCTTATAGAAGTTTAAGCCCCTCCAGCTGGTACAAGACGTCTAAATAAATGTAACTAATCTGCATGCAAAAAAAAAGAAGAGACTTAGCCAAATAAGGTGAAAGAAAACGCATGTAGACGTTCACACAATGGAAACCCATAACGACAGAAGTCAATGAAAGGCAGCGGAACAGAAAAGGACACTGGCACAGGAAGCTGCCGCCTCGCGGGTCCCCGTCATAAACCCCCCCCTCAATAATACATCCCTCTGTCTGTCCCGTCCAGTGTGCACCTGGACTGTGAGAGAGAGTGAAAAGCTCCTGGGTAAACTTTCACTCTGCCTCGATCTCGGTCAATAATTCAGTGCGGCGTCTGACTTTGGAGCGTCACGAGCGGCTGACCTTGTTTTTCGAAGACAAAGGTTTTCACAGAATATTAAACTCTACGATGACTTATCCAGATTTGGGTGCTTTTATTTAGAAAGCTGGAGGTAAGACCTCGCAGGACTACAGACTGCACAAGGCATCACAGCTTCAACATGAGCTCAGACTCCAGCTTGACCTCTGACCCCTGAAGTGCACATGAACTACTCACTTAGAAAATAATCAGCTCTTTTACAAGAAGTAATAAACCTCTCATAAGGGATTGAACTACTAAAATTCAACTGCTGCCAATACAGTCCCCTGGATTAATGCCATGAAGGAAAACACAGTCCTGGTTTCAAATACCACTGCACAACAAATATGTTCTATCTATTATGATGCTTCAGACTCCTTCCACTCATAAGAAAAATGCCAACTGCAATGACTATCTCGTTCCACACATTCCTGAGAAATCAACGCAATTATTTCCTCTACACATTTCCGTATTAAAAGGGGACTAAAGGCAAGAGACAAGAAAACAGCACCAAACTTCTGAGTCAAGGCGTGACTTAAGAGAGATTTACAGTAGAGGTTAAATTCTGCTAAATTGCTGTTACATGACAGTTGTGAGTCGTTGCTTTGAGACGTGACAATCACTCATCTAAGGAGGTTAAACAGCAGCTTACTGGAAAAACAGAGCAACGGGAACACAGCCTGTAATCTCAACAATGACGTTTGACAGGTAAAAACGCGAGAGTTAATGGCATTTAAATGGTACGTCCTCAGCCTCCACAAGTAAAAACAACCAAGCTAAAACACTGGATAACAAATTGAAATGACCAAACTTTAACCCTCCGATCATTTAGGATAAACAACTGGCTGTTACTCTGCATCCCTTCTCCTACAACTATAAACTAACAAACGTTAGTATGACGACCACGATTATATAATTTTCTTAAACTCGGAAGACACGAGCCGCTAACGCTACATAAGTTAGCCGAGAACGGGATTTCCCGGTAAGCCTTTAAACTGTACCGACAATAAACGGTAAGCAGATATAATAGGAACAGTGTAGTGAATCGAGTAGCTCTGTTCATTTTGAATGTCGGCTGGTTATCGGGTGCAACAACCTGATACCATCCTCGGCGCCGGCTAAAGCTAGCTATGTCATCATGGAGGGATCCCAAAGTGCGACGGACACCGTGACGGTTTGAAACAAAATAATTAGCTCCTATCTTACCGTGTTTTATAAATTACGCTGCTAAATCCGTTTAGTGGCGTGGAAATGTTGTCCCGGCCCTCGTCCTGCGGGGTGTTTGGGTTTAAGCAGGGCTTTCACTTCAAGGAAGAAGAAACTTCCACCATCTTCGCACGCTCCCGTCACGTGACCGAAACAAGGTGGGGCGCATGCTAGTTTGCCTTCGCGCTGTGATTGGGCAACAGTGGGGACCTGATGAACCAATAGGCGATCAGTAAACACACTGATGCGTTTAAAGTCCCAGCGCGAATATTGTACAAACAATTTGGAAGAAAACCTTTCTCGTAGATGAAATGTTTCTGTGGCCTCTATTGAATGTTCATTGTAAAACTTTCAAACCATAGTCTAAGTTAATATAATTGTTTACAGTTTTTTTTCAGGAATGATCAGCACTCTCACTAATACGGTCCTGGAAGTGATCACATCTTCAATAAAATAATGTCGTTGTTTTCAACTGAATTCTGCTTGTATATAATAAAAAAAAGTCATATGTATTTGACCAACACAAAATGTTTCACTGTCTTATTACTATAACAATGGGGCTCCCAGTTTTATATTATTTCTGAAATCACTCATTTGTTCATATTCGAATTATGTCCTTAATCTGTTATGAGTTTGTCTTTTGATCCGGCTACAAACAGAAGATGTCGCTGTTTGACAGCTTTCTAGTGCAAACAAGGCAGAAGGTTATGGACATGGAAGTGTAGAGGTTGATTTTTTATATAGATATAACATTTCACGTGTGTCTTTGGATGAATGTCTCAGTCGATGCCGCTTTTTAAAAAATCACAATGCGAGAGATGACTTAAAAAACACAAGTCTAAGATACTTGCCTCATTCTGCAAAGGGGTTAGTGCACAACAAGTGATTTTTTTACACGATGAATGGAGATGGAGTTAGATCGCACTTCCTTGCACTTCCTGAGCGCATTATTCTGACAGTGGTGACCGGAAGTCAGCGTCGGTGACGTCGCCCGGCTTGACTCGAGGCTTTGTGGAAGGGTTTGGTCAGTGTTGATAGAAGGACAGCATGAGACGCTTTTTCACTCGGACCATGCAAGCCCTTGAGCATTTGGAGGAAAATACCGTTTGACATCTCAGATGAAAAGGTAGGCCAAAAATGTGCGCTCCACTTTTGTTGAATAGTTCAGAAGTGATTCATTGCTGAGGTTTTATGAGGCTTCACTTGAATGCTTTAAAATGAGTTGATAAAACTCAGGGTGTAACGCTTTTTCATGCACATGAAAAGAAAAAAACTGTAGCAATGCAAAACGCAATAAAAAAG
The DNA here is from genome assembly GCA_907169785.1 of Menidia menidia. NCBI lineage: Eukaryota > Metazoa > Chordata > Actinopteri > Atheriniformes > Atherinopsidae > Menidia > Menidia menidia. Next base: position 386,268 of record CAJRST010041110.1, read on the forward strand.
AAAATTTAATTGTGAGATTTTTTTGTTGCGTCCCAACTATAAAGTCAACACAACTACTGATAAACATGTTCAGATATCCTGAATAATGACCATTCTGGTGATAGTTTTTATGATAATGCATGTTACAGATAAGTATCTCTGATTCTAAAGGTTAAATATCAAAGGTTTACGACTTTTTCTCTGTGTTTTTGTGGATATCAGTAAGGAGTCAAGTGAGTTTGGGGACGATGACACCTGTAGCTGTATTTTTTCCCCATTCCTGTTCTGTATCTAACAAAATGAACTAATAACATTGTTGTATTTATCTCCATCAATATCAGACAGAGGGAGGACGAGTCCTATGGTGTTATTACTATAAGTAGCGATCATCAGTCAATACTGCTGTCACTTATCTGGAGTTGCTTATTTTTTTGTCTCTTACTGACTCAAAGCAACTTTTTTTTCATTCAGCCAAGAGTTGATGAGAAACATTTCCTGGATGTCTGTTCCTTTTGACCTTCTCTGCGATGTTAAATCAGACTGAATGCAAACATGGTGTACAGAAGCATGCTGGTCTGTTCTGGTTGGCTGCTTTGCTTTTGACTTGCGGAATTTGCATCACTCCAGAGGGATTTACATTTACTTCTCCGTGCATACAGTCAGTCACCAGACAGCTCTGCTGAGACCACCAGGATTGGTTGTGTTTGTTGGAGTGATTTCCTAAAAAATGAGACCCATCTAAAAAAACTGTCTATGCAGAGTCAATGTCAGGGCGACTCTTTTTTGTGTCACCATCAGGAGCTGTTACCCAATTTCCTTTGTGAGTTTTTAATCTGCCCGGGCTGTTGCTTTAGTGAAACACCCGTTGCCATCTATAGCTTGGAGTTGTAATCCTCAGACCCAGCGCAGTGATCTCAGATCAGCTTGACATTTGAACACCTCTGAATGTTTCCCGGTCCAGCCCGACTCTGCATCTGCTCGTGGGAAACTTTCACCTCCCGCCCACAGCAGTGTCCCAGTGTGTCTTTGCCTGGAACAGCCTGCTCTTGCCAGGAAGCTATCAGTATATTAATAGGTGTTTTGGCCTCCGCTTGGGTCCCAACCCCCCAACTTGCTTTCCAGTTTTCATAACACAAGCAAGCCAACAAGCACAACCCCCCCCCCCCCCCCCTCCAAATACATGAAGAAACTTGGGCTTATTTTAGCCTCAGTGGTAGATAACTGACATGTTGGGCTCCCCTCTCTGTGCAAATAATAGCTGCAGGGGGGAGGGGGTTGTTGTTGGGGTAGTAAAACTATTTTGCCGGAGAAGAAATCCTAGAAAGAATGCTAAATATGATTAAATCGGTCAAAAATAAGGATGCTGGTTTAAAAACACGATTTTGCATTCTTTAGTCCGTTTTTTTAAGTGAGTAAAACAAAAGTGAGATGAAGCAGGACCAGAAGAAGAATCCAGCTCCATGCTGATGGTGTCAGGCTGACCGTAACGGAGAACTGTGTCAGGCTTAAACAGAAGCTGATGAGTAAAACTGCCCATTTTGGTTGTGTAGTGGAGCTTTTAAGATAAGGGTCCTTTGACAAATTCAGAGCTCTGGAAGTTGGATTTCGTTACATATTGCTTTGTATAAATACATTTAAAAAAGTCACCTTCTTTACACACTCTGGTCCGTTTTTGGTAACTCACATTTCGGGGCTTCTTAGATGTGCGTCATTATGTGTTTAAACAAAGCCAATCGGCGTCACGGCTTCAGCCGAGTGACGACAGCACGACCGAGGCGGCGGGTTCCATGATGCCAGCTCGGTCCTCCCATAAATAGGCCGGTTAACTTCTTCCTCGCTATCTCAGAGGCTTATCAGCTACGGATCAACTTCAAACCTGATGTGCAACAAAGCTGCGTCCAGGTCAGCGTGAGAGTCAGTCCTCAAAAGTCCCGACTGCCAACAATTTTGATAGAAAACATCTATTTTTTAGCCAAATTTCCCCAAAAGCTTTTGTCCAACATCATTCATTCAAATACAAATTAAACATATTTCCACGACATGTCAACTGGTGGTCGCTTTAGACAATAATGATGGCTTTGTTTATTTGTTTCTTTATTTTATTCAGGCACACATATCCCACTAAATAGTCCGATCATTACTTACTGGCTCAATGACTTGTCCGCACAATATGTTTAGGTGGTTCTCTTCAAAAGGCGTTGTGTAGTAGAGTGTGCAATGATGAAGTCAAAGAAAGAATATGCTCATTTACAGTGAGAAAAGTCATTTTCACAGACCAACCCCCCCCTCCCAGAGGAAAGTTATCTCTTGGCTTCAGTTCAACAATGAAAGAGGTAGTTTTTACTGCATATGGTCTGTTCTGTCAACCAACAGCCTCACATTTATTGGGGCCGTCGTAACACTTTTACTACTTATTTAACTTGGAAAGCCACGAGGGAAGCCATATTTTATCTGGTGCTGTGTAGTATTACTGGACTTAATGTCAGACCAGGTGATACGCTTCCATTTTTGGTTCTGCAGACCTGCCTCTCTGATGCCTTTCTGATATGTCAAACAACACTGTGACTAATAACCAGCTTTAGCTTTTTAGTTTAGGCACGTTCCTTCACAACTTGGAGATTATAGTCGTCTCTGAGCCAAGTTCCCTGAAAGCACAGACTTTAGCCCACTTCGATTTCATTTTCCACTGATGGCATGGATCCAAAGGACTATGCATAGTGCAGATATATAAAACAATACATCAAACAGAGGCTGGAAAATGAACAAAAAATTGAATGCTGCAGTACTTTAGTTCCCATTGTTACAATAATAAACCTACATATCTATATCTAGAAACTCCACATATATTAGCCAGACTGCAGCTGTTCTAAGGGAGGCAAAACGTATTTTATTTTTTTCTTAAAACATATTTTGAAAGGCAAAGTACACAGCATTATTGTGCAATGGGCTGTAAGTCATTTGGTGCTTTAGGATGTTGCTTCCTTACTCTGGTATGTAAAACTATTGCAAATGACTCCACTGCTTCAAGTGTAATTTAATAAGAAACAATGTTAACGTCTCCTTTTGCATTTCAGAACAAGTTTGGGAAATGTAAATATTAAGTGTAATGTTTACCACCTTGCTATAGATGGTAAAAAAAAGCATCATCTCCAGATATCAGATTTTCGACCCAATTCTTCAAATGGAACTTTCTCTTGTTTGCGTTTGCATAAAAAAAGTAAATGAGAAGATTCGCTCCATCCTCTCCCTAAATGAAAGCCCCGCCCACCTTCCCTCACCCTGCATGTAACAATGACTTATTTTTAACCTGTTGGGCTCTTTAGAAGTGGAGAGTAGAGGGAACGGAGGAAGTGGTGGCAGGATAACAGATGAAGATAATCGCATCCTGAACCTCAGTCCTTCCTCTGCCTCCCCCTTACGCAGAGACGCTGGTTTTCTGCACCCCCTCTCCAGTGAAACACAAACAAATAGGAAGAGTGTGTGAGCAGATGCACGCATGCTTGAACCAAACGGGCTCTCTGGAGAGCTGCACCATGGCAGTCTGACCTTTAAAAAGTCATCTAGGGCAGCTTAGTCCAGAGAGCTTAGGGACTCTCTGGAGTTTCACTGATAGAGATGCATTTTTTGGGAAGTCCCTTAACTGGAACATTCAGAGAAGACCTCTTTTTTTCAGCAGCTGCTTTTAGCTTTACAGTCCACAAAATGAAACATTCAGTCAAACGCACATGTAGAACAAGCGTTATGAAACTATTAACCAAAGAAGTTCAACACGGTGAGATAAACGCTCTAGAGCTCCAGCTTCAGTCTTCGGTGGGGGATTGACAACATTAGTTTGTTGGTCTTACCAAAATTCCACGTAAATGCCCAACCAAAACCATGCAACGCTTAGGGGTCCAAAGACTTATCCTTTGAGTGGTTGCTTTAAATATCCTATTGTTTCGTCCTTGTAGTTCGGTCATATATTACTTTGGGACATAAATGTACCTTTCAGGATCTTCAAAAGTACAAGAAAGTCTCCCAGGAGACGTGAATGTTCTCCTACTGTCTATTTTTGACTGGGATCAAATGGCTCCTGGATGGACTTAGTCAGATTCAAATGGGCCTTGACCTTCTGAACGTGCATCCAAGACATACTGGCATATTTAAAAGAATATGTGAGTGTGACCTCATGATGTCCAACTGAAATCATGAAAAGTCAAGACTCCAATAACCAGATTGAAGTGAATTATCAAGTGATTTTTAACCCCAAACTTATGGTTTTCCTCCCAAAGATGAAGGTGGACATGTCGGAATTAAAACAACGTGTTTTTCAAAAGTTTAAACCGAGTAAAAAGTCAAAGAAACCAAAAGTAAAGTGCAGAGGAATTAAGACAAAGAAGTCAGGAACTCACTCCAGGGTGGTGCTTGCGGTGTTTTTCACTGGCCGTCCAATATTCCTACAGGTGATGCATGAGGGACAGATGTGTTTCTGGAAGGACAAAAGCTTTGCTGACCAAAGATCACTGGGATAACTGTTCATGCTGGAGCAGATCCATACTTCTCTGTGGAGGCAGAGCTTGAAAAAGTGAGAAGGTAGAGTGTAGGACGGTATTTCAAACCACAAGATCGTCCTCACTAAAAGCCCAGAGAGCACATGTACCCTTAATTCTTTGTCCAAACATAATCGACAACTTGTTCCGGACCAGTGAGCAGCATAAGATTGTTTGGATTAATAACAAGACCACTGGATCAGATTAGGAACCACTAACAGTATTTACAGGAACAAAGAAGAGAGAAATGAGTTCCACTGAACCAGAACAAAATCCACTATCGGCAAGACAAATAACCTCCCCCTCCCACTGACCCAGTCATTCCCCCCCAAGGCTCCGTCTGAACTCCTGAACTAAATCTGGTGTGGGAAAACAGCCGGGAAACCACACTTTGAATCAGATTAATGAATTAATTGGTGGATAATGATGCAAATTTGTGGAAAACGATATAGCCTTCACAACAGTTTTCAGAAAAAGTTACTCATGATTGAATCAAGTTCTTTTCTAATGGACTGAACTATCGCCCACTTTTACTTAAGATGCCTCTCCCTCTAAATGAGTTACGATCTCCTACTTTTCCCAGTAGTCTTCCTGAGCATCCTCCAATTGATGGCGATGTTCATGCCCAGCATGGATGAAATTGTGTAAACCCCAGCGTCTCAGAGCCAGACTAACACACCCAGCTAATGCAGAGGTGGATGTCATTACTACAGACACACAATTAGGCTCAAATGGGCCCACACACATGCTCCAAACTTAATCTACAGATTCAAGTGTATATAATGCATCTGCATTTAGATTAAAGCTGCTATAATTAATGTTTTTCTGTTTTTTTAATCGGAAATCTAAATCTTTCTGTCACTTAAGCCACTCTGCTATGGTAAAAATGTGATTTGTATAACTGCTTCATGTGAAAATGTTGTACTTTGGAGCCACATCCGCACATCTAAAATGCCAATAATCAGCTCCATCGTTAAAATCATGTGACTATCAGTGGATCTCTGAATCAACATGACATTTCCGGCAGGATTAAATCTGTTTAATTTCGATCACATTATCGTAATAAAACCTTCTCTGAGTCGGGAAACGTCCCCTCGGTAATGTCCCAAATGTTGCTTAATGTTTCAAGGAATTTCACTGGCAAATACCCCCAATTAATAAAAAAAAATCATGATTAATTGAAATTATTTGATAAATTCCTGAAAAAAGTGGTTGTTTTTCGGTTGTTTTTCTCTCGAGTGTAGCTATTGTCATGAGTCATCACTTTGGAATGATGGGAAATCCAAATGTTGTTTTTTTTCTATTAAAAAATGTGATTATTTTATTACCCCTGACAGTGAATCTGCTGTGACGTGGAGCAGGGCGTTGCCCCGATCCGAGAGACATTACTGCCTCAGTCAGTTAGGCAATCACAGATATAGGCTGGAGGAAATGTAGAGACGAGAACTGCAAACCTGAGCTTTGCACTTACACTATAAACACCAGACACAGGAGTTAAAAGTGTGAATGTAGCAGAAGAAAACCCAGATCTGAAGCTATCAGTCGGCAGAGTTTTCTCCTCTGTTGTCAAGGGAGAAAACTATTGCATTATTAAACTATCTTCCTCTTAAGATAACTTGAACCAATCCTTTTTAGATGAACGAATAATGACTGCTGTGCTGCAGATGGGAGTGTTTCAGAGATAAGATGAAATAGCAGAACCACCACGAGGAACCAGTCAAGAAGCCAAGAGAGGGAAATAATAGGGCTAATAGTTAGTTACATGTCATTTTAATCTTGAGTGCATGTGTAGTGGCACCAGATGCAACTGCTACTCTTTATCAGAGACGTCAGGGCTGCAGGGTGGGTGTCATTGGTGTCTTCTCGGGTATTTCTAGTAGGACTTTGGCATGGCAATACATAAACACGGGAAGGAAATAAAGAGGTTGAACACCAGCCAAAGCAACACGGCACGGTTATTGTTTAAAAAGATACCTCTTTGCCAGGAAAGCTGTTTCTAAATAATTATAATAATAATGATTTATTCACTTTAGATAAGGGAAAATGGACGATCGACCTCCCTGTCCGATTTATTTCAGCAAGAATTAGGCGCTTTGTCCTTGATTTAAACTTTTAAAACTTTTTTTGGGGGAAAATTTTGATTAAAGAATTTTTTTAAATAGGTCCATGACTCCACCGCTATACTACATAAACCCATGCTGTGATATAAGGAAGCACTGTCACGGGAATGCTAGTTGGCTAATTCATTTTCAGTAAAAAAAAAATTCAGTTAATTATTACAGTGTTAGCTGAGATTAAAAAATTTTTTTTTTAAAAGCCCAAGAGTTTAAAGACAGGCCTTTGAGCTGCTTTTTTTCAGCCCATAGCTCATAAATAATGCGGCCCAACAACAAGGATCAGTTTATATGAGCAAAGATCATTTTAAGACTATTAAAATACACCAAAAGGAACAATCATGTGCAAGTTTACAATCTGATCAGTATGACAGATCCACAATCTTTTAAGCAACACTGACTTCTGCAGCGAAAGCTCCCTCTCGTGTAAGTTGATTTGCGTCCTTGCTGCAAGTAGTCATAACTGCTAGTGGGCAATAGGAAATGGAGCTAACGAGGTTTTAAATGTATGACGAGCGTCAGTCATTGTCTATGTTTTGCTTTCATTTCGAGGGTAATACTATTACACAAATATCAACAAATGGCAGTGTAACCAACAGTGCTGACACTCATGCTTATATTGAGGACAAAACTAATAAAAAAAATTAATTAAAAAGTGCTTTTAGGGATTAAAAAGATCTGGATGTTCTTGAAATTTCTGATGAGTCAGTTTGGGCATAAAAAGGACCTGAAGTACAGACCTACAAAGAAAAGTGTTCATTTGTCTTGTTTTTTGGATGGCAAAAAAATTAAATAATAATAAAATCGGCCTCTCTGCATGCTCGGATAAAGCTGTTTTTTCAAAAAGTGTCTTCATTCTTCTCCCTTTATTCAGTGTGCGTTCTCTGTCTGCATCACCTTGATTAAAACGGAGAAAGCAATGAAGGAAAAGAGTCAAAAAGATAAGGCCAAAGGACAGTTTCTCTTATTGTTACCGTAAAACAAAGACAAACCAAACTACTTGGCTGAAACCCCCCTGATGCCTTAGCGGCTGCCAAGGTATTATAATCTGAGCGTGCCGGTCCCTGGGTGTACAATGTCCTGAGCTGGGAACAAGACATCGCTCGAGGGAACTGTGTACATAACAGATAGAAAGCAGTCATTGTTCGCGTCTCGCTGAATGGAATTGTTTTTCAAAATGTTTGGGGGTGTTTCTGAGTTTGTCACAATTGTCAGCGACAGAAACTTAAACTTCGGTTCAACGGAAAAGATGACACGACTGTGTTTGTAATGTGGAGCACGTAGGCAGGGATCTATCTATCTATCTATCTATCTATCTATCTATCTATCTATCTATC
>CAJRST010041110.1:432081-444789 GCA_907169785.1 Menidia menidia
CCTTTTAATTAAGTATATTACTTTGGTGGTAAAAATAAAATCACACATTTAGAAAATAAAATACGTGAAATAATTTGTCCAACAACTATTGGCACCCCTGTTTAAGATATGGTTGAGGACTTCTAAAAATTCTCAATTTTTTAAAAACAAAATAAAATCCAAATGGAAAAAAAAGAGAAAAATCCAACTTTTTAATTAAGTATATTACTTTGGTGGTAAAAATAAAATCACACAGTTAGAAAATAAAAAACCTGAAATCATGTGTCCCACAATTATTGGCACCCCTGTTTAAGATGTGGTTGAGGACTTCTAAAAATCCTAAATTTTTTAAAAACAAAATAGAACCCAAATGCAAAAAAAGAGAAAAATCCAACCTTTTATTTAAGTCCATTACTTTGGTGGTAAAAATAAAATCACACATTTAGAAAAATAAAAAACGTGAAATCATGTGTTAATACTTTGAACAACCCTCTTTTTCCAACAAGAAAGCACTTAATCTCCTCCTATAACATTTCACAAGATTAGAGAACACAGAGAGAGGGATCTTTGACCATTCTTCTTTGCACAATCTTTCTAGATCCTCCAGAGTCCTGGGTCCTCTCTCATGCTCTCTCCTTTTTAGCCCCCCCCCACAGGTTTTCCATTGGGTGGAGGTCTGGGGACTGAGATGGCCATGGGAGGACTTTGAGTTTGTGACTGCTGTAGATTTTTTGTGTAGTTTTTGCCTCATGTTTTGGATTTTTCTCTTTTTTTTTCCATTTGGGTTCTATGTTGTTTTTAAAAAAAATATGATCATTTTTAGAAGTCCTAATTCGCATCCTAAACAGGGGGGCCAATAATTGTGGGACACATGATTTCACGTTTTTTTATTTTCTACATGTGTGATTTTATTTTTACCACCAAAGTAATGTACTTAAATAAAAGGTTGGGTTTTTCTCTTTTTTTGCATTTGCGTTCTTTTTTGTTTTTAAAAAATGTTGAATTTTTAGAAGTCATCGACCCCATCTTAAACAGGGGTGCCAGTAATTGTGGAGGGCCCTGTGAGCTCTGGTCATCTGTACCTCAGCGGTGGTGTTCTGTGTGCCGTTCAGGTTGTCCCGGGCGTCTTTTAGGGCGGACTCTGCTTTCTGGATGGCCTTCTCCGACTCCTCCAGCGCCTGCTTGGTGACGTTGACGGCGTCCCTCACGCCCACGGCCTGGCTCCTGCACAAAGCCCAAAGCAAGAGGACAAACGGCTGTATTTCCTGGTTATAATAAACATAACTAAACAGAGTGACAGGAAAAAGTCATCACTCAATTTTGGGTCACTTCCAAACAGTCAGAACTTCTTATATTGTTTTGAGTGGCCTTGCTCCATAGTTCTCCAACCTTTTATAGATATGTATTGTTTTTTTTATTCTAATTTCAGTCCTGTCTTTGTACCTCTGCTGATTTATGAATATTTTAACAACTTGGTCACTCATTTTCATCATTCAAGAAGAAATGAGGCCTCTAATTTAAGTTATATACTCATTTTCTTCCATCTTCCTTTGGATGATTAATCCATTCTTGATACATTCTTTGGTGAGTGACCAAAAGAAAACTATCTATCTCCAGCAAATGAAGAGGATCTGAAAGTGATGTCCTTAAGAAAGAGGACCAGATCCAGCAAAGACCTGACCCAGGAGCAGAGAGATGCATCTGGACCTCCAGCTGATCATCTCCCATCAGAAATGCTCTCCAAGTCTGGAGACCCATTCCTGACCACTCCTAAAATAAACTTTGTCTCAGAGTTGGGCTGTGTTGGAGAATAACTGCAATACGATCACGTACTTGCTGTTTTGCTGCAGCTCTTTCTTAGTTCTTAGTTTAAGTTAAGTCTACTCTTTAACTTAAATTGATCCTTTTCTGCTACTCTGTTTACAATATGTTTTTAATCTTTAATTCTTTCTTAATTCTTTGAATATGTTGCATGTTCTGCACCAAACCTCGTCAAATTCCTTGTTTGTAAAAAAAACTTGGTCATCAAATTCTGATAGTTAGATGGTAAAAAGTGGGAAAGCTCACCGGTGACTGAACCCCACTAAACTGAAACTGATTCTGGCCACTAGAGGGCAGTAGACACCGGCTTTATTCTCCACTGGGCTCCAACGGGCTCATTGTTTTTCTGATCCAATTCCAAAGACAAAACTTTTGTAATTTTTGTGGTATTTGGAGTTGCCAAGTGTTTTTTTTATATGTTTACAGCCACACCAATGAGCAAAAAGGACAAAAAAGAGAATGTTTAGAGTTCATTTGAATATATATCGATTTGACTTTTTACTACCATAAAAAGCTGTGGCTGTTGGATTAGTTGGGATACGACTCCTATTTAAATATTTTTCTTCTTTACTAAAATCAAATCGTTTCATAAATTGTCCATATCCAACGTATCCAATTCAGGCTTTGAACAGCCTGAAGTGCATCCCTGCTGATGATTTGGACGAGAGGAGGGGAAAACTCTGGACAGGTCACCAGTCCCACAAGGAAAAATGGCCCAAACGACCGTCCAGGGCAAATTATCCCTCACTTACTCTGCATCTTTAGCTCTCTTGAGCAGCTCCTTGGCTGTGCTGATGTGCTGCGAGGTTTGGTTGACCACTCCCTCGACGGTGGTCAGGTTGGCCAGGCTGTCCTTGATGTCTCTGACCATGTGGTCCAGCGTGGTCCTGTTGAATGGCAGCGTGATGGACAACACCTGCTTCGCGATCTTCTCTATGCTCTCCGGATCCGCTCCCTCCTCTGAGCGGCGGGAAACGGGAGAGAAAAGGGATCGTGAACTCGGGTCCGTGATGTCGCCATCTTAGCCGATAAGGCCCGGCCGGACACCCACCTGTCAGGAAGTCTTTGATCTTCTTAATCAGGTCTTTCAGATCCTTGTTGCTCTTTTCGAAGTACTCCTTCTTCTGCTGAGCCTTCTCCAGCGTGGCCATCGTCTGGTTCTTCACGCTCCGCGTCAGAGAAGATAAATCCTCAAGCTGAAGGCGGGAAAAATAAACTAGCTGTGAGAATGCCAAAAGCTGAATGGAGGAAGCCAAAGAAAAGCTGAGAAAGACGTAGAACTGAAGAGTGGAAGAAGAAAGGCAAAAGGATTAGAAGAAGAAATGCTGAAGGGATGAACCAGAAGAAGCCAAAGAAGACTATGAACTCAAGAGTGGAAGAACAAAGGCAGAAGGATTAGAAAAACTGAAGGCTTTAATGGGATTTGAACCAGCAACTTCTCCAATCTTGAGTCTAACCCTCTACCATTGAGCTATACCCCAATCAGAAAGGCTGCATGGGACTACATATGAAGAATTTAAAGGGGCTGAAATGCCAGTGACCAGCAGATGGAGCCATGTTTTTGACTTTCAAAGAGAGAAAATACAAGCAGAAAAAGTGAAATATCTTAAAAAGTTGAAAAGATTTGAACACCAAAAGTCATAGCTGCATAATCCTGAAGGAGCTGAACATTTCGACACCTAATTTGTGGAAATAGGCTGATAACTGTGGGCGTATATAGACGCAGAAGAAGTGAAACGGGAAACAAATAGTGAAAATGAGTAATTAAACCCCCCCCGAGGTTCCTCTGAGGTCCCCCCACCTTTCTGGAGACGGTCTGCAGGTCTTTGGTGAAGGCATCCAGGCTGTGGGAGACGTTCCTGGCTTTGCTCAGAGCGTCCTCCGCGGAGCTCACCGTCCCGTCGCATCCCGTCCCTCCGCACACCAGCTCATCCCGGTCGTCGCGGCAACCGGCGCCGCCGCACGGGCTCTCCGGGCAGCTGCCGTTGGCGGAGGCATTCCCGCCCCCACCGCAGACCTGGGAGGAGCCCGGCTCGTCATTAAAGGCAACGTCACAAAATGCAAACGGAAAAAGAGTTTTTCAAGTTTTTTTCCGCACCAAAACCCAAATAACTAAACTAACCTCTCTCTAATATAGTGTTTTTCAACCACTGTGCCTCGGTTCGCTAGTGTGCCGCGAGTGATGGTCAGGTGTGCCGTAGAAAATCATCCTATTTCACCTAATTGGTCTAAAAAGATTTTTTGATTAGGGATTAATTATCTGCAAATAATATGTCATTTTTGAGTGTGTGTGCTGTTCTAGTGACTGGTGGAGTAATCGCGTAATAATTCCTTATGACTAGATTTTGTATATAATTTTATATATTGAAGTGGACATGTTAAGTGCAATTTGAAAGACGAAATATATAATATGATAAAAAATACATTTTTGTGTTTATTTCTATTCAAGACACTTAAGATAAGACTTAGACTTAGACTTCCATTATTGTCATTGTACAAAAAACACAAGGTGAATCTTGACAACGAAATGTCGATTACTTGATAAGATAAGAATAACTATAGTGTTACTATAGGCGGCTACAGATTTGTTTGACATTTTTGGTTGGTGGTGATTATTTCAATGAAAAAATGTACCTTGGGTCAAAAAAGATTGAAAAACACTGCTCTAATAAACTCAAAATAACTTTCGCTTTGCAAACTTTGGTTCAGTTTCGGGATTAAGAGAACAGGAATGAGTTTGTTTTTTCGGTGCTGCATTCATTAGAAACTTCTGTATTTAAAAGATCCTTCAACTGAACATAATTTACGAATAAACTTTGTTATTGAGGGAGGCGGCTTCGGGTGGGAGACCCAAGGTTTCCCACTTCTGTGTGTATCAAACATGTACTGAGATTAAAACGTGTCTTCTTTTTAAAAAAAAACTTTTTTTCTTCTTGCGAGGTGATGAAAAAAGTCAAAGTTTTTCACAGATCTCATAGTTTGTCTCTTTTTTGACATCAAACCTTTCCCAAAAAATGGAATTGGCCGGGAATTTTCCCTGATTCAGACCTGAACACACAGCACTGGGTGATGCATATATGCTGACTCATCACCTTTGCCTTGCGGCTCATTTTTACAGCAACACGCAGACGTAGAAAAAATACAGACTGGCTCGGGTTCAGAGTCAGTTTAAAAGCTGGATGCAATCATTTGCTGTCTGAAGGGAAGCCAACACAGGTGGGATGCAGCTAAGAGAAGAGCTAACACCAAAAAAGAGGCCTCAGTGAGACATGTTGAACCATGTGTGAGTTCTTATCTGGATGCAAACCGACAGGTTCACAAATCACTGCGATCACACCTGAAATGTGGAGCTCCTCCAACTGACAAAAGGCTCAATTTCACCCGAGGAAATGCTTCTTAAGCAGCCCCCATTCATCACAGAAAAAGAAGGAAAAACCAGAAGTGACCCTTCCCACGACTCATTTAAAATGAAAAAAGTGCTCAGAGGAAACAAAGTAGCATCTGGATTGCTCACACTTCGATAAAATCACGAGTTCATGGATATTAACACAAAAGAGTTGCCAGCTTTTGTATTGAGGCTAAAGAAAATTAAGAAGAATTCAACTCTTTAAGCTAACCTCAGAATCAAAACATGAACCCTTTAAAGCCTGATCCAAGAATAAAACAAAACGGAAAATGACCTTTTTTTTGGTTTGAAGTACTTATTTTGACTTTTAACAAAATATGTAAAAAGAAAAAAGAAAAATACACTTTCAATATTAATAATTTATTACTATGCGATAAGTCGAGATTCTTTTTTGTGTAGTCTTCTGCCCCCTGTTATCAAGTGTATCTGATTGTGTACAATAGTATTTTGAGCAAAGTTTTTACCATTAAATTATTCAAAAGGTGCCAGACGCAAAACATTTCAGAAACCGTATGAATCAAATATGATACGTTTGGCATTACAGGGTTAACATATAAAAAATATCACAGCTTCTTGTACGGAGCATGTAAAACTCTGTGGGCATAAATCTGAATCACAATCACCAAAATGGTTCAATCCTGATTGACTGATCCTTCTCAGATCCACTTGGAGTCATGCTCACCTTGTTGCTGACTAGCCTGACCTGCTCGTCCAGGTCGGAGGCCTTCTCCTGCAGCTCTTTGATCGATTTGTTCTGGGCAGCTATGTCCTGGAGGAAAGCCTCTCTGGTTTCATTCAACAGGAGCTCCGTCTTTGCTCGGGTCTCGGCGGACTGCTCCACGGGCCCCGAGACGGAGGCGTTGCATTTCTCCTCGGCCTGCAGCGACTCCCGGTAGGACTTCTTCACCTTCTCAAATTGATCTGTGATGGAATCAGGAGGGAACCTTTCAGAGCTGGAGCCAACGCGCGCTCATGACCTTCTTTGTAAAGATCGCTACCTGCAAATCCTGAGGACAAGTAGTTGTCCAGCAGGTGTTTTTTGTGAGCCATGGTGCCGTTGACGTCCCTCAGCTGCTTCTCTAAGTCGTCCAGAGTGCTTTTTAGGGCCTCCTCCGCTCCTGCTGTGGCGTTTAGCTCTCGGCCGATTCCCATCAGGCGTCCATCAGTGAGGGCGATCTCAGCTCTGAAACACCGCCAGGACGTTTGCTTTTATTTTTCCTTTAAAGGAGTCATATTATACCCTATTTCAACAGGTTAACCTGGTTCCCTGGTGTCCTTATGTAATGTCTGTGACAAGTTTTGGTCAAAATCCCATAAGGATGAACTGCCCAATAGCAGTTCAGTCCCCCTGCCTAACCCTAACCCTAACCCTAACCCAAAACAGCCCCGTTCAGAGCGCTCGCTTTGGAGTGCCTGTCTCTTTAAATGCAAATGAGACACAGGCAATCCACCCACTTCTTCCGGGAGGTGTGCCCACGTCGGCATGCTAACGCTGCCATGCTAACGCTGCCATGCTAAAGCTACCAGGACGTCTCCACAGATAGGGGAGTAAGCTGAGGGGGGGGGGCAACATGCAGGTGAAAGGCTGGAATATTATAATGAGCTAGAGCTAATGACGTCAGAAACTACCCACTCCTGAAACCTCCTGATTTATCTGCTGGATTGACACTGAGGCGGCCCACTTTTTTTTTTTCACCCTTTGCCTGCTGATAGGCCCTCCACAGTCCCACATGTACATAATCAAATGATTAAAAACTTGGTTTTGCATAATATGTCCCCTTTAAACGCACGCGGCTGGAAACCCACCTGAGGTCGTCGATGCTCTGCCCGATCATCTGGTGGATCCTGGCGTTGTCCTCCGTTCTGATCAGATCCTGGACCCGCCTCAGCTTCCTCTCCAGCTCCTTGATGCGGCTCTCGTTGCCTCCGGGGAGGACCCCGTTCTCCAGGATCCTCTCCACGGCGTACTGGATGTGGTCCAGGTCCCGCTTGATCTGGCAGACGATGTCGTCCCACAGCTGGAAGCAGGCGTGGCAGCGGGCACAGCTGGGGAAGCTGCCCGAGAAGCCCCGGGCGCACTCCTCACAGCGGCCCCCCGCAGCCCCCTCCCGGCACTCGCACTGCCCCGTTAGCCGGTCGCACTGGGCCATCTCCGAGCCCAGGGGGTGGCAGTTGCACTCTGAATGGGGGGGTGGGGGTGGGGGGTGTGGAGGGGGACACAGGAAGAAAAGGCTCTAAACATCTGGAACCATACTCGTGTTTTTCCAATAAAAGGTGATATAACATGGGGGTGTGGTGGTTAGCACCGTCGCCTCACAGAAAGAGGGTTCTGGGTTGGAGTCCTGGGGGAACCAGGACCTTTCTTCCGGAGGGTTCTGGGTTCAAGTCCCCGGGGGAACCAGGACCAGAGGGTTCTGGGTTGCAGTCCCCGGGGGAACCAGGACCAGAGGGTTCTGGGTTGGAGTCCCCGGGGGAACCAGGACCAGAGGGTTCTGGGTTGGAGTCCCCAGGGGAACCAGGACCAAGGGGTTCTGGGTTGGAGTCCCCGGGGGAACCAGGACCTTTCTGGGTGGAGTCTGCATGTTCTCCTGTGTCTGTGGGTTCTCTCCGGGTTCTCCGCCTTCCTCCCACCGTCCAAAAACCTGCATGTTGGGTTGGCTGGACTCCAAACAGCCCTTAGTGTGAGTGTGTGTGGTTGTTGGTCCTTGTGTGTCTCTGTGTGTCCCTGTGATGGACTGGGGACCGTCCAGGGTGACCCCGCCTCTCCCCATTGGCTACTGGAATAGGCTCCAGTCCCCCCTAGACCCCATTAGGGAACAAGCGGTAACGATAATGGATGGATGGATGGAGATGATCTCCAGAGGCTTTGTGGAAACACCCGTCTCCTGTAATTTAAACCGACTCACCTGGATTCTGTCTTCCAGATTGCTGACTCATCAAAGTTTCTAATCACATTATATCCCCGCAATTGTGCTGATAAACTTTTACGGATTTAGCCTCCTTTAGCTCACCTCCCGATTTCAGCACTATTCTGCCTTACTGTTGCCGTTTGAGGGGGTGGTCAAACTCTGGCCCTGGAGGGCTGCTGTCCTGCAGGTTTCTAATGTCTGACCGCTTTATCCCACCTGACTCTGATTAAATGGAAGGAGGCAGAAGCTGGAAAACACTGAAAACCTGCAGGAAAGTGGCGCCCTACGTGATGACAGAGTCATGGCGGGACACGTGTAGTAGCACAGTTAATTAATATCACCAGACCGGGTTACCTTGGCACTGCACCCGCGGGTCCCCCCAGTGGAACTGCTCACACTCCGTGCACTGTCTGCCCCCGAAGCCCGGCCGGCAGTGGCACTGCCCGGTGAACTGCAGACAGACAGACGCCATGAGAACCTCCTCCCACCCACTCAGAGCGTCCATGCACCCTCATCCTGACTGTCACCGACTTTTATTGTTTCCAAACCATCTGTGGTTTTGACGCACTATCCTTTTATTTCTTGTAAAATGATAGGGAAATAATAACTGTTGGAAAGCCCAGTTGTTTTCTATTAGGATATTGTTCGGTATATTGTGTTCTCGGTTAGTTCCCATATGTCTGACGCTCATGAACGCACCACTGATTACACCACACCTGCCTGTGCGATGCGTAAACGTTTGTCTTCCGGATACCACCGCGTACAGATCGTGATTTCTTTGTCTAATCATTGTAAATATCCTAATACTTAGTGGAGTAGTGGTGCGTACATTACAAAAGAAACACAAGAAATCCACAATCAAACCAGACATCTGCCTCCGTGTCTTTTAACGGGGCTGTAAATCAGGGTGTATTTCTGGAGAACACTATCTTTCTCCTTTTTAATAACTAAAAATTCATTAAAACTTTGATGCAAAATTAAGTAAAAAATGTGGTCGAAAAGTAATACAAAAGTGTGGTGTGGTCAAAAAATCCTGACATTCACCACCAAACCACAAATACCCTGGCTGTTCTTACTCTCCCAAATTAATGGGAGGAGCTTAAGAAATGACCAAATAAATCCTAATAATTCCAAACAAATTCATTCCAATATGGTTCTGTACAAACAAAAATAGATTTTAACCCTTTAAAGCCTGATCCAAGAAATATAAGAAGAAGTCTTTCTTTGGCCCCTCAACAACATATGAAGAAAAAAAAACACAAATTATTTTGATCAAATTAGCGTGCAATAAGTCAAAAATATATTTTGGTGTAGTCTTCTATTGGCTGTTATCAGGTATATCTGAATGTGTACAACAGGGGTTTGAGCAAAGCTTTTACCACTGAATGATGCAAAAAGTCTCAGATCCAAAAGACTTCAGAAACCGTGTGAATCAAACATGATACATGTGGCATTATAGAGTTAGCTACTTAAAATGAAACCGAACATGTGAATTACAGAGAGTCCTCTGAAATGGCCGGGGCACTGACCATGTTGCAGTGGGCTCCCAGGGCGTGGCCGGGGCTGCAGCCGCAGGGCTGGCAGCCCCCGTCCCGCCCGTAGTTCCAGTAGTTGTCGGCGCACTGGTCGCAGTTGTGGCCGACCACGTTCTCCCTGCAGGGACAGGCGCCGGTCTGGTGGTCGCAGTGGCACGGCCCGTCCGGGCAGGCGGCCGGCAGCGTGCCGGCGGTCACACAGGTGCAGACTGTGGGAAGAGAGGGTGGTGGGTTACAGTGGGGAGAACAAGTATTTGATACACTGTTGATTTTTCAGGTTTTCCCACTTTGTTTTAGATTCCATCACTCACAGTTGAAGAGTACCTATGATAAAAATTACAGTCTTCTTCAAGCTTTGCAAGTGGGAAAACCTGAAAAATCAACAGTGTATCAAATACTTGTTCTCCCCACTGTATGTTTATGTTTATGTTTATGCATTTGGCAGACGCTTTTATCCAAAGCAATTTACAGACTAGACACAATATTACATTTCTCATCACTGAGCTATCCAGAGGAGAAACACTGATCAGAGTCAGTGGTGAGATAGAGATAGAGGTAGAGGGACCACAGAAGGAGCTGTGGGGGGCTAGAGGTACGGGTTAGGGTTAGGATAGGAGTACGGGTTAGGGTTAGGATAGGAGATGCTCTTTGAAGAGGGGGGTCTTCAAGAGTTTCTTGACTCTGCTGTTCTTGTTGCTTGGTAGGTGGTTCCACCATCTTGGAACGACACATGAAAACAGTCTGGATGGTCTTAAGCTGGTGAAGGCTCTGCTAGACCACAGTCCACTGATGACCGGAGTGATCGAGTTGCGACATAAGCCTTTGCAAGACGATTCAAGTAGATGGGAGCCGTGCCCTTAAGCACTTTGTAGGCTAGTTATGGGAGACTTGGTCGAACAAAACAGGCTTTTATTGTCAGCCAGATCTGAGTCAGAAGTACAGATTGATACGTCTAGTCTGGAGAGGTCTCATCAGATAAACTCTGCCTAATTCTGGGTGCATCTGTCCTTATATCCTCCCATATCTGTGCTCTTGGTCTTGCACCAGGCTGGTTCCCTCCAGGCGTGTGGTCAGGATGTAGTTAATCCATAGCATAGACGTTTACTCTTTGTCTCCTGTTGGGCAGTTGGACTAGAATATATCTATACCATAAATATCTTCCCAACACTGTACTCTGGCAAGGTGTTTCTCAAGTGTTTATGCTTCACCTAGAGAACAATCTGGGCTTAACTGTGAGCTTCAGATAATACAAGAACGATCACAGGAGGAGGGGGTTGGATTCCCGGGGGAACCAGGACTTTTCTAGTAGAGGGTTATTGGTTGGAGTCCCCGGGGGAACCAGGACCTTTCTACCAGAGGGTTCTGGGTTGGAGTCCCCGGGGGAACCAGGACCTTTCTACTAGAGGGTTCTGGGTTGGAGTCCCCGGGGGAACCAGGACCTTTCTAACAGAGGGTTCTGGGTTCGAGTCCCCGGGGGAAGCAGAGGTTACAGAGCGTTCCACCACAGAGGCTAGTCTGATGTTTCGATCACGCCCTGGTGACCGGCTCTTATCTGGGGGGTTGAAAAAAAAGAAATGGCGGCTCACGTCTGCAGTCCTGGGTGAGGGCGTTGCCGTAGTAACCCTGCTGGCAGCGGGCGCAGGCGGGGCCGTCGGTGTGGTGCAGGCACCGGAGGCAGCGGCCGGTCCGCCGGTCACATGACCCCGGGTCCTGGGGGTCGATGTTGTTGTTGCACCTGCACGGGGAGCACTGGCCGCCCGGCTGCTCGGGGTTGCCGTAGTAACCGGGGGCGCACTGGTCACAGCGGGCACCTGAACGGAGAAAAAACGGGGAGAAAAGGCGCTCATAGCCTGAAAACTGGGAAAGTCCACAAAAAGAAAACAGTTCTAACATATACCAGGGGTGTTATCTAGCCGGGGTTTTCTGTCCTGTCTCCATGTTGTCTCGTCACTTCCTGTTTTATTTTGTTCAGTAACCCTCATCTAGTTTCAGGTCTCTTGCACTTCCTGGTGTGTCACCTGTCTGATTGTCTTCCTGATCCCTGATTGGTTCACCTGGGGTTCCCTTACCCCTCATGTGTTAAATAGTCTGAGTCTCTCCTTGTCTGAGGCCAGTAGGTTGTCTATGTGTTTTTGTTTGTTTGATCTTGGTACGGGCTGTACTGAATTTCTCCATGTTGAGATCAATAAAGTCTTCTTCTTCTTCTTCTTCTTTTTACTGAGCATTAACCTTGGTCCTGAACCAAACCTCGCCTTGAATCTAGTTATACCTCGAAAGAGTGATTTTGTTTTTGATCTTCCATATTTTGTCTGACTCTCGTGAGTATTATTTTGTTACTTTGCCTTGTTTCCGTCCCCTTTTATGAGTGATTTTGATTTGTTACTTTTCTGAAACCATCCTCGTAGAGCGATCTTATTTTGTACTTTGGTTTTACTCCTTAACTCATTGGCTTAACTCAACGCGAGTTGCTTGGGGGACGGTCTGCTAAAGATTGTCCGTAAATATCGGCTTCTAGACAGAGTATGTAGTAACAAATTGACCCTCTAGGTGGCAGGGCCACTTTTGATGGGAGATGAGCATAGACTGTAGGCAAATAAGAAAAAGCTAACGGTTCGATATGAGAGAACATGTCGCCGGTGAGACGCAAGTCGAGGGAGAACGGAATAAGGTAGAAACAGAATATTTTTCCTGGTGAAAGAAGAGAGTCTACTCTTTCTTGTGGTGTGTTCGGTGTTTACATAGTCATAGCACAAACTATTCTGTGGCTCTTGAAAAATCAGTCGAAATGCTCAAAAAACTCTGGCAGTATGAGACTCTCTGTTCTGAAAATGGCTGCCAGTCAATGAGTTAACAAAACCTTTGTCTATCTGATCTCTGCATCTGGGTCCTGCTTTGAGTACCTGCCTGACACAATCTGAACGCACACAGGAAGTCCGGACCGGACCGCGTGGCCCGGCTATGATCCTTTACCTGCGTATCCTTGTTTACAGTCGCAGATGATCTGATTGGACGTCTGGTCGGCCTGACAGGAACGGCCGTTAAAGTGGTCCGACCCGGG
>CAJRST010041110.1:458066-473608 GCA_907169785.1 Menidia menidia
AATGTGTGTGTTTGTGTGTGTTTTCCTGGTGCTCCGAAGCAGTCTAAAACTGCTATTTCCTGTTTAAAATGAGCAGAAACGGCGCGCGTGTCTCAGACCTCTGCAGGTGTGCGGGTTCTGGGCCTCGGCGGGCCTCCAGGGCAGGTCGTCGTAGAAATCTCTGCAGCGTTCGCAGTTCAGGCCCTCGGTGTTGTGGTTGCAGATGCAGCTGCCGTGGATCTGGGGCACGGCGACAGGTCAGGGTTTCTGAGGGCGGGCGGGCGGGCGGCGGGCGGTGGGCCGGGGGACTCACCATGCCGGCCTCCCCGGGGGCCACGCCCTCCACCGGGGCGCACTCGGAGGCGTGGCCGTAGCAGAAGCAGCTGCCCCGCACCACCAGCTCGTACAGGGCGTAGTAGTACTTCTGCAGCACGTCCGAGCGGCGGTCCAGCAGGTCGTCTCCCAGAGTGTTGAGCTTCGTGAAGTTGATCCGCAGGTTGGTGATGCGCAAAAGCTCTAAAAAAAAAAAAAGGAGACGAATAATAAAAAAAACTCGCTTTTTAATGAGGAACCGAAACTGACATCTTTGCAAAAAAAACATTTCAATTCTGGATTCAAAATAATCTAAAATGTGGATATAAACATGAAAACACGCTCTTGCCATTTTATTTCAAGCTATATTTCCTTTCTGTGTCTTTCTTAAGGACAAAATATGGACTGGAAGATTAAGAAAAATTAAATAATGCAGAAAAAGAATTGGCTGGGTTTTGATGAATTTTACAGAAAAACTAGATTTATTTTTAAAAGTTAATAATCTTGAATATCCCTCCACAATTTTTGGCATCCCTGCTTTAGATGTGGTTGAAGACTTCTAAAAATTCTCCCTCATTTTTTAAACAACATAGAACCCAAATGCAAAAAAAGAGAAAAATCCAACCATTTATTTAAGTACATTACGTTGGTGGTAACAATAAAATCACACATTTAGAAAATAAAAAAAGTGAAATCATGTATCCCACAATTATTGGCACCCCTGTTTAAGATGTTGTTGAGGACTTCTAAAAATTCTCCAAATACAAAGTATTAACATCAGGGGTTCCAATAATTGTGGGACACGCGTTTTCACATTTTTTATTTTCTAAATGTGTGATTTTATTTTTACCACCAAAGTAATGTACTTAAATAAAAAGGTTGGATTTTTCACATTTTTTGCATTTGGGTTCTATTTTGTTTTTAAAAAATGGAGAATTTTTAGAAGTCCTCAACCACATCTTAAACAGGGGTACCAATTGTGTAGGGCACTGTATATCTATATATCTTTGCAAAATGACTTATTATCTTAACTGGAGTTTGATCAAAGCTCCTTTACAAAACCTGTAGCTGCTGCAACAGGTTTTTTCCCCCGGCTCCTGACTTAATACCACAGCTCCTACAGTACGTGTAGCTTTTGTCTGGCTTGTTTTCAGAAAGTAGGAAAGTGTGGCCATCTCCAGCTGTTGTTTGGCTGTACTCTGTATTTCAGCAAGCTTCGACACGACTATTGTTCTGCTGTAAGAGGAGCTGAGAGCAGAGCCAGGAGAGAAATGGAACATATGTAGGCTGAAGAATAAAAGCTCGCTGAAGAATTAAAAACCTCCGAGGTTGGATGGATACGCTCTCGTAAAAAGAAAAAAAAAGAAAAGTGCACCTCAGTATGAGCTTTTATATCTACCAAGTTAACAAATGAGTCTTGTGCACACACTGACCTTGAATGTCGAGGCTGTATGGGTCTTTCACAGGAATGGCCGGATCCAGAACTTTGAAAATAACCTTAATCACAGAAAAAACATTTTTCCAGACATTCAGAGTTTGATTCTAGGAATAATGAAGATTCACTTCAAGTCGCACTGTTTCGTTCTGAATGTTTCTGAGGTCTTTTTTTTGCTGAGACGGAGGGTCTACTTTCTGGGCTATTCAATTCAATTCAATTCAATTTTATTTCTATAGCGCCACATCACAACAACAGTTGTCTCACAGCGCTTTCCAAACAGAGCAGGTCAGACCCTACTCTGAAGTTAACTACAGAAACCCAACAATTCCCACCATGAGCAAGCACTAGGCGACACAGGCAAGGAAAAACTTCCTTTTAACAGGCAGAAACCTTGAGCAGAACCATGGCTCAGGGTGGGGGGGGCATCTGCCTCGGGCTACCTCTCCGTTGGTGGAGGGCTCGATGTCGGAGTAGCGCTCCTCGCAGATGACGTCGTTGATGCGCTGCAGCCCCCGGGCGGGAACGCCGGGAAACGTCCTGGTGCAGTTGGAGGCAAAGTAGCGGTACGGGCGCCACGAGCGTCCGAAATCTGCCGAGCGCTCGATGATCATAGCCGCCGGTCGGAAGGTCTGAGACAGTTTGAAGAAACTTAAATGAATTTAGACGTATTTACGCATAAGCTCAAACAGAAATCTGGTGTGTGGTGTTACAATACAAAGTGATTTATCTATCCTTTTCCTTAATGTTCTCATTATCTAAAATCAGATAATTGACCCTTTAAAGCCTTATTCAAGAAAATTTTTAAAAAATTCTTTATTTATCCCTTGACCAAATTTGAAGGAAAAAAAACAGAAATCATTTTTAAATATTCATAATTTATTACATGTGATTAATAAAAAATATTGTGGTGTTGCCTTCTGCCTGCTGTTATTGGGTGTATATGGTTGTGCACAACAGGGTTTATTCACTTATTTTAGATCTATATATATACATAGTTACTTATATAAACTTATTTATATTCTGTGCTGAATTTTGTATATATATATATATATATATATATATATATATATATATATATGGATATAGACATGTATATATGTATATGCTGTTGTTTTATTCCTGGAGTTAGTAACAAAAATAATTACCCTCTGGGATTATTTCTGATTCTGATTCTGATTCTGACAGAACAAAGTTTTTTCCATTAAATGATGCAAAAGGTCCCCGATACAAAAAAGGTCAGAAAACCTGTGCATCAAATGTGATCCCCAGGGCATTGGAGGGTTAATTCACGGCTTGTGGAATGCTAAGCGGAGATTGGTAGGTGTACATAACAAACACGCACGTGTCTGGACTCGCTAAAACACACAAAGGGGGCGTGTGCACCTTAAACTTCATGATGAGATGTGTGAAGTGGAACTCCGCCTCGAGGTTCAGTCTGATGCTGACGTCCTCTTTCCCTGTGGTGGGGGGGGGGGACTAAACTTTAGGAGGTTTCTTTAAAAAACAGGATAAAGGCGAGTGGAGTTTGGATACTCACCGTTGACCGACTGCCACCAGGTGGGGTCTCCGTTGGCGTCCGTGAGGTAGATCACGTTCTGGATGCGGTGGCTGTTCCTGTGGCGGTACGCGTCGTACGGACGCCCAGAGTCGCACTCGAAACACTTGTCCGGCTCCTGGGAGAGAGAAAAGACAACAGGGAGAAGCTGGGATTGAGCTGAGATAAGCTTCAAGTTCAAATACACAACGTTAGGGTCGGATAGAAACAAAATTCTGGCTTGTCTGGGTAGTCAGATGAGTCCAGTGACTGAGGAGGAGTGCTCCTGTCTAATGCCATTCACAGAAATCCAGAGATGGCTCAAATCAGGAAGCACTTCGGGCCTTTTGCTTTTTTCATTTGTCCAGGAAATGTGGCTCATTTAGCAAAACCTGTCACCCAGATTAGAGTTAGCAGAGTTAGTCGGTCATACCTGCTCAAATGTACTATCAGAGGAAAAAGCAGAGAAGCCTCTCTCTTATTTTCTTTTAAGTTTGGCATTTTTGCAAAAATGGATTTTTAAAAAACTATCCGGCAGAGTGATTGATCCACATCGTAGGTGTTACGTTACTATTAGGAAATCCTATAAAACTACCGTGGTCATGTGATTGTGTGTAAAATTAAACAAATGAATGAAAGTCAAAGAGGACAAGCTTTTAAGAAGAAAAACAGTTGGGGAGATGGTGAAACAATTAAGCAGAGATGTGAATCAAACCCTGAAAAGCTCCTGCCGTCAATGCTTCTCTGAATGTTTTAGCTACAGGAAGTCACTAGCCAGTCGAACCTGACCTTCTGTATATTCACAGTAGCAACACACAAATAACCTTTGGAAAAAGTCACTGTAAAGACAAGAATTGAAAAGGGACTGAACTTTTCGTGATGTACTTCAGGGGAAAGAAATGAACCCCGGTAAGAAATAATCAGAGAGCCTGAGCAGACCTCCATCACCTGGCTATGAGACGCCTGCCATCAAACAGAATAAAAACAGAAGAAAAGCATCAGTGGCTCAGGGGCCCGTGTGCAGGGGAGCAGGGGGGTGGGGGTGGGGGGGGACAGAGGGACGAGGGTAAGTTGGCACTGGGAAACTGCGGATTGTAGAGCAGTGTTTCTTAATTAGGCCGTTGTCAACGGTGATTAAGCCGCTGACAACGGCGCGGCTGTTGCGTGGACCCGGCCGGGAAGAGAGCGGGAATGTGCGTGACGTTGGGTACGTGCACGCCACAGTGTCTCCTCACCAGAGCACATTTTCTGAGGTCTTAATCTCATTTGCCCTGAGCCGTCCACAATGATGCCCATCAATGCTGCAAAATCCCAAGATTTCATTCATTTTTACAGTGTGTGTAATTGTTGCATTTATACTGTCTTATACATTATGTTCAAATATTATAAGTCTATAGTTTGTTATTCTTTTCAAGGGTACTTGTCTAATTGGAATTTATGTAAGTTGTATTTGTTTTATATGGTATTATTTAGTATAGAGTGGATTTGCTTTTGTTTTGAAGTTTAGAGAGAGCGCTTTTATTTTGAAGTGAAGAGGAGTCTTGTCTGAGGTCTCCCGCGAGAAGCAATGAAGCCAAAATTAACGAGCTATTTTATTTATTTCTGTGCTTTGTATGTATTATTTCCTATGCTCTGCAGGTCATTGTTTGTCTCATTAATGTTTGTGTTTGCTAACTTTATTTCGTTTTCACGGTGGATTTGGAGACCCCAAAACGACTTCAAATAAACCAGTAAAAGAAAACCCACTTGAGTCTGCTTGTGCTTAGAGGGAATTATAGTGTGGATATAAAATATACATACATAAACATATCAAAAGTATGATTACCACAGGAGTTGTGTCTAATTTTAAAGAATGTCCTGTCAGATTCCTGTTCATTTTATCTTTAAAGAGCTCAGTGAATATGCAAGTTGGGGCTGTATTTTAACTTTTGGCTTCCAGACCCTTCCTAACCTCCTCTCAGCTCTGATTCATCTCGCATTAGTCAAGCCCAGTCAGGTAAGCTAGAAGTCCTTAAGACTTCTTTTTCACGCTGGGATGGTGGCTTCATCTGTGTTGCTTTTATTCGCTATCCTTCTCTCTTTTTTCTCAGTTAGCACCAGTTTAAGGCATTTACCACTTCTCGTCAAAACAGATAATTCAGTAAATGGGCTTTTCTGTGTACGAAAGGAAAAGAAAAAAAACCCCGCATGGAGGAGGCCGTTCGATCTGGCCCCGCCTCAGAACGTGCGCACAGGGCGGATGATGGATGAACATGAGGACAACTGTTTTGCTCGGGCCTTTAAGGGGGGCTTCGACATGCCAGGCTGACACTGTATCCGGCTCCGTACCGTAGCAGGAGGCCTCCCGCCAGTCAGGGAATGTCAATTATGCTCACCTGGAAGTCGGCGGTGGTGAGCGCTTTCGGCCTTAGGCAATGGAAACGCAGGCCGCGACACGCAGACGCTCGGAAGTGCGCGGACGCGAGAGAAGCGAATGTAAACACGACGGGGAAAATGCCAGGAGGACTGTCGTGTGAGGGAACACAGCAAAGATCCGTGCAAAGGAGAGCCCACCTGCACGAGGATGTGTGCTAAAATACGTATTTTTTAATCAAAAATATTAATTTCCTGTGCATTTCCTCTGGCACAGCGTTTACACTGAGGTACAGGACAATGAGCTCACTTTGATTTTAGAAACGGATATAAAAATATCTATATATCTATCTCTCTCTATATATATATATGTATATATAAATAATAAAAAAATGAAAAAAAAGGAGTTGTAGTGAATTTTTTTGCATTTTTGTGAGGTTCTGATAGTCTTTGTGGCCTCTCCAGCATGTTGAACAACGCAAAAATAAATTAAAAAATAAAAAATAAAAAGAAACGGGTATAAAAATATCCGCCCCAGTGGCCGGCTGCTTCCCCTTTTTTCCTCATTTCTCACCTGCAGGTGACTGACGATGCAGTACTGCTGTGGCCCGTTCAGGCCACAGGTGGAGGTGGCGTTCAGGTTGACAGCCCGTCCAATCAGAAGGTTTCCCGTGGCCGGGTAACAGCTTCCCTCAGTGCAGCCGTGAGGGCTGGAGGGGAGCTCCTGTCCCAGGACACTGACACCTGGAAAATAGGGAACAAGTGATTAAACCAAAAGAAAACGTCAATCTTCTAATCCTACAAGTCCGTCTTTATACGCCTTTAACTTCAATCTAATCAGGAGCAGAATCAGGAGTAATTTGGAAGCTGAAACCTCTTTCAAAACTAGTCTGGAAAAAGGTTCTGCAAAGTTAGGCGTCTTTGTAGCAACTAAGAATATTTTTAAAGATGTTTGTATATAGAGGATACATTGCAATTTGAGATGTGATTTGAAATTTGGCCGTTTTTATCAAATTCATTGCAGATTCAATGTTTTATTACTCCCGTATCACTTATGGGTTAAGTAGTGATCTTTTTCTTTACTGACAACTGGAAGTCAAGCCGTAAAATACAGCCAATCTGGCCTAAATGTGTACCTAACAGTGAAGAATGTAGATTTATGATGCAGAAACCCGAAGTTTGTCAAAGTACCGTTTTGTAAAATAAAGTTTTCTAAGGAATTGAATATTTTACCAAATAATTTCTTAATGAAAAAAAACATTCATTTATGTACCCTGCATCCTTCTCTCAACCTTAGCTCTGCTTCCTTTGCACACAGAGGACTTTTTGGATTTTGGAATTTTGCAAAGAGTCGTTTTGAATCAAGACTCTTTCCAACTAACCTCTTTACATAATACAGTCACCATTCACAGTAATGGTTGATGTGTGTTATCTAAAGCTATTTTACACGGCTTTCAATAACTTAGCTTCAATCATTTAAACATTCTTCAACAAACCCCCTTTAAAAAGGGGGGTTGTTATTAATAACCTTTGTCACAATCACAAGTCAAGACTTCTCATTGTAAAAATGTGAGCGGCTACCACAAACTGTCTGAGGATGATAAACCTGTGAGGGTTTGTTCAACCTCTGCTGCAAACAGAAGCACAAACATGAAGCGGCATGATGGAGGGACACGGATGGTTTGTTGTGGAATCATAAGCATCCTCTGTGGGAAGAAAACAGACCGCTGCTGCGCTAAGCGTAAGCGGGAAGCGTCCCTCCAAACTCTGCTGGTTCAAATAACCTTCCTATCCGTCAGTGGTCTATCAACCCTTCAGAAAACGCCCAAAATGATCATTCCTGTTGTAACAATGGCACACGGGATCTCCAAACTAGCCCCAACTGCAGCACTGGGAGTCAATAACTGTTTCTAAACAGGTGTTTTTTCTATGTTTTGGTCTGATTCTGTAGGATAAACAACGTTTTAGTTCACAGAAATGTAAACTTCTGGAATATTTCTCCTAATGAAGATATTGAGAAGTTGCATAGTGCAGAATTGGCATGGAGAACAAATAAAATCGCTAGAAGGGGATTTTTTTTTGGAAAGCCTGACACAGACACTGATGTTAGTTGCTTAATTAGACTGTACCAGCGACTGAATGCTCCTCGGTGTTTTTTCTTTGATGCGTCATACCGCAACACTTAGGAGCCAAGCCGCCACTCCCAGTTTACACCGCAGTGCAAATATCCACTTAAAGTGAACGGAGATGTTGGATCTGTTATTTTGTTTGTTGGGGCAGGCAGAGAATGCAGTTCTGTGGACCGGGTAGCGTTTCACACGCGTTTCAGGACGAGGCCAGTTTTATCCAAAGCACAATCCCCGTCCCAATGGATCCAGATAGACATGTTTAAAGGAAGCAGCAGAGTGCGTTACACAGATTTCTGTGTTTGCAGAGCTGTGCACAAACCAAAGCTGCAAAGCAAACCTCAATGAGCTAAACCACTGAAAGAAAGAAGAGCTAAACTGTGTGTGATAGTACTCATTTCTATGGATTGAAAGCCTCAATGTTGTAAAGCATTACTGGCTCTTAGTTAGGTAATATTATATCTTCTATCATTACTATCTTCTATCATTCTATTATTACTGTATTTTAGAGCAAACACATTGCCATGAAACCTTTAAGTCACTAACTTAAAGCTGGTTCAAAACACTGAACATGTATTTGTCAAGTGATATGAAGACTTATTCAGATGATCCCTTTCAAAAGCGTAAAAGTCCTTATTAAGTCCAATATCGTGTACTTTCCTTTTGCTAACACAGAGTTAACTGCAGCTGAACTTTTTCAGTAAAATTGGAGGCTGGCAGACAACATTGTTCAGCTGGTTCAGAAGCCGCTACACACAGAAACGCACACCAAAGTAAATCCGTTGGCAAAAATTCAAGTAGGAGATTTAACTGAGAAGGATTTTCTGAATTCCTGTGGAACATTAGCACTGCCTGGCTGGCTGGTATCGCGGACACCACTATCGGGAAATGCTCCGCGTAAGTGTGCAGCTCAAACTGAAATCTGGAGCAAATGAAACAAAGGCTGACGGAAAAACGAGGCTACGTCCGAAGCAGCGTTGAAGGGCAAAAATGTGGACTGTAGATAGGGATCAAACACACCCTGGCCAAACATAAAGCACAAGGCAGAGCGACAGTAGACCTGGGGCAGGAGAAACGGAAACAAAGGGATCATACAGAGTTTATTTAACAGGGCAGAGAACATTAAATCACTTTTCGGTAAATAGCCCCTACAGAATCTGGAAGTATCACCAGGTCGACCCACCCGTCTGTTCAAACAGCCGCTAAAATACAGAAACCGACCTCACTTTGTAGGCATTACTTTACACATCGGGTTCATTCCCTGGTCAAATGAACCTGCAATAGGTGGGGCGCCGAAAATGAGCCTTCTGGAACAAAGAAAGCAACAGTGGAAGAACTTGATCTGAACTTTGAAAAAGGACTTTTTAGCAAAACACACAAGGAAAAAGCAAGTCCAAAGTGTTTGGAGTTACGACCCCCCAAATAAGGGCCCCAAATCCTTAAAAATCCTGTTTTTAAGCTCGAAAAAAAGAATAATTTCTGACAACATAACAACCAAAAAGCACAAATACATTGCCTCATCCTTAGTCGCACTGCACATGTAAAACTCAGTCAGATTTAAAAGTTATGCGTATAAATTAGAGCGTACACAACATGGACTAACGCGTGTGGCGGGATACTTTAAGGTGTTCCTCCTAAACTCAGACAAGTTACAAAATACCCTTCAAATTCTGACGGTTGACATCTTAATTACAAGTAAAACACAGACACCACAAAACACAAATAAGGAGAAACTGTAAAAAGCCCTCTGCTTGTTTTTAATATCATCACACTGGTATGTACTCATGAGACAAGGGGCCCGATTGAAAGAAAGATAAGAGAAACCTTAAGATACGCTTTGCCTCGGCACGCCATCAACCCTCATAATTCATCCTCATCTTTAATCAACCTCCAAATTTGCGTCCTAAAAGCGACCACACAGGCGGGGAGTGCTGCTGCAGAGCGATGGGCTTCCTCCACCCCGCTAGAAATGAAGGATCTCGGCGTTGGTGTTGATAATTACAAGCCGAAGCCACCGTCCCATCGCCATGCAACAGAGCCCTCGCGTTTTCACAAACACGCTTCTGACACCGGAGACGAGACACTAGTGTTTATCCACCCATTTGTACAGGAATCAGGAGAATTCCTGAGCTTCTCCTGTCCTAACTGGCCCTTCGGTTTCTTCTGTGACCCACAAACTAACTCACGGGACTATATTTGTTATGCTTGAAGAATGTTTTCTTTAAAGATATTCAAAGGCACACATACTCCATTTTCAGTATAGTTAAGTCTTAAAATTCCATTTGACCCTTAATATATTGAAGTTCATTAAGTTCTTTTCCGGGAGACGAAGATGCTACGGGTTGCAGTTTTTCTGGGGGAATTTGTGCCCATTCTTGTTATTCTTAACTTGTATTGAATATACTGTCCCCATACATTAAACTTTCAGGGCTTCAGCATAATTGGATTTACCTTTAGACTTAGTTTTTTGGTTTGAGAACTTGAGAACTCTAAGTGACTTTGAAAATGAATGCAACATACCAAAAACCAACAGGGGGCCTTGGAGTGACTGGTCACCATAAAGTCTTTAAATTTCACATTTTCCTTATTCAACATAGTGTCCTTTGAAAGTACCATTAACCTTTCAGTTTGCAAGTGAATGAGGCAGAATGAAAGCCGGAAGAACCCAAGTGGGGACCAGAAGCCGTCCATCAGAACTAAATCATTCAGTACAAAAGTGAATGACCATTATATTTATCGCTTTTTAGCATGGAAATATTAAATGTCAAAAAAGAAAACCTAGGTCGACACACCGCCTTGCAGAGCCTCTGGCCGCGTAACAGCTTGTTGTTCCAAAGTGCGATTACAGTGTTTCTCATGGCAGACGCACACGGGAAACGTAAAAAAAAATCACCTCCGAGGCACTTTGCAGAAACACAGAGACCCAGAGAGAGAGCGGGAAATGTCACCTGTCAGAAATGCCGTCAGAAGGATGGACAAAAACCACACAAACACACCTGCCAGGCCCCCCCACGGGTCCGGTCCAGAGCCGGCTGGACCTCCTTCCATCCCCGGCCCCATGGGGAGATCTGAAAACTGTCCCTCACTGGGCTTGAACTGTTCTTTGGTTTGGGTTTATTGGACTTTGGTTTTTGGTTTAGTTTTTTGTTCTAGTTTGGTGCCATCATTTTGTTTTTCATGGTGGGATTAGACTGATTGTGACATAGACGGTGACAAGTGATGAACTGTGAGTATATATTTTATGTTTTAAGGGTCTTTGGGTCTTAAGCAAATGCATGGGACAAAGTAGAATATAAAACATTTGGATGTTTTCTAATTAAATGTTAGTTTCACTGCCATGCATCACAGTTGGCACGTGTCTCGATATCTTTCCGATTCCTAAACTTGCTGATAACATCTATTTAATGCAGTTTTATGCAATCGGTAATATGTTTTCAAGCAATGAGGCTGAGTCAAGTTCATTATCACTGAGGTTTACAGACCGATTCTCACCAACACACAGTAAAGAAGCCTTCTTCCAGTTAATGATCCACAGGGAGACTGACCTACATACCTGTGTGCAGGTGAGTTTGACATGTGCAATCAGGGAATATATTGCTATAGATTGGAGGCTTCATCCAGCAGAAAGAATTAATCTCCACCGGTGACAAACCCAATTTCTCCCAGGAATCAAAATCAACTGGTCAAACAGGGGAAATTCAACTTTGCATTTCAAAGGTGCTCCTCAGTTACAATCACATTCCACAAATATCCCACATTCTTAAGTTTTTAAATC
Source organism: Menidia menidia (assembly GCA_907169785.1). Classification (NCBI taxonomy): domain Eukaryota; kingdom Metazoa; phylum Chordata; class Actinopteri; order Atheriniformes; family Atherinopsidae; genus Menidia; species Menidia menidia. Next base: position 469,583 of record CAJRST010041110.1, read on the forward strand.
CTGAAACATAAGCTTGACTAAACACAGCAGATTTAACATCCCGGGTGGGAGGAAACCGATACGGGAGACTTGACCGTGGCCGTTCATCAGAGGAAAAAGAGGAAAAAGCCAATTTCAGAACTGTCTTTAACAATTCATTTTATTACTTTTATTTGACCTTTGTCCAGGTGGTCTTATTTTTTAAAACTGATCGGTGTAGGACCTCAAAGGGGAGCTCTTTCACCGCAGTCAAATTCATTCCTGAATACAAACCAGCTACAAACACGGACGTCTGATTCTTCAGCTCCATCAAAAACACGTTTGACAGTTTTTTCTCGTAGAGTTAGTTTAGAACTGGGGAGCAGACAACTTTGGTCAATATGTCTCCGCTCTCCATAATGCAAAACACTGCACACCATAAAGGGATTTCACAATGAAGTTGTTCATTTCTTTCCTTTTCTATGTTGGGATTAATGAAGCGGCTCGATGCCATTTGATGGCTGAATGCAAACAGAGGCATGTCTTTTGAAATCTCAGAAGCTTTTGCGTTTTGCCGCTGTATCAACTGTGCTTACATGAATGAAGGGCTTTCATCAGTGTTGTGTTCTTGTGATTCATTCAACCTTTGGCCTTCTTGTCATGAGATCTTCTCATCGTTTAAATCATCTTTAATTAAACAGTCCTCTTAAGCTGTAAAACACATCAAAATAGGCATTTTATATTCAAAATTTCAAGGCCTTTTACCTTTTGTTCTGCTTCAAATCTTTTAAGTTTCAGGTTTCAATGACTTCCTGTCACATATATGTGTGTTCCACAGCTAATTGTTTCAACTTTTTCCCATTTTTTCACCTTTATTCGGCACTCTCAAATCTTCATTCTCACTGCTGTTTTGCAAGAAAATTCTTTCTGGTTAAACCTTCAATGTTAAATTCAAGTTCTATCAGTTTAGAAAAAATACATTTATCAAAAATGCATTTCTTCTGAGGAGCTGGTTATATGTCTGGTTCCCACTGATAAAGTTGTGTATTTAAAAAAAAAGGCTTCATATTATAGGACTTAAATAAAGCATTCACATCCCTCCTTTCTATGACTATATAACTAATCTGAAGGTCTTCAGTCACCTAAGCATATTCACTTATTCTTGCTTTAACTATGACTTATAAAAAAAACGTATAAATTCAATAAAACGTTCACCAAATGCTCCTGCTCATTAACCAGACATCTGGCGACTTAGCTTTACAATCATTACACGGAGCAGCAGGACAAAGGGCGGAAACATCCTTTTTAAGGGTTTTTACAATAAAGGCAATTTGAGGGCAAATTTAAAGGAAGAAAAAGACCAAGAGATGAGACATTTTCTACTCACCCAGCATGAGCAGGCTCAGCAACGTGGTCATGATGGCGGTCTGGATGCCTGGACCTGCGGTGTGGACTCCAGGCCGCTTCTCCCACTGTCAAAACACACAAACCACCTCAGAACGTGTCAAAGAAATCAGTGAAGGGTCAAAGAAGAAGGATCATTTAGAAAGCACCCCCATAAAGCTGCCAGAATGACAGAGAGGGGGTCTCAGTCAAGCCTTTGTTTCTTCACTTTCTTCACCATGAATACTGTGTTCATTACTGCTGCTTAAGCTCCAGCTTTCCACATTACTTTTTTTTTATTATTTATTATTTCATTTAAAGGAGCTAACCCAGTCGGAGAGAAAACAGGACCGTTACAGTCAGCGAATAAATGCAGATTTTGCTCATTTTTTTGTCAACAAAACAACAAAAAGGGTTGTAGAGTAGCATTTGTAACAGTCCTCCAACTCACTTGTAAAAAAAAAAAGGGTCATTTTGCCTTTGAAAAACTACTTTAAAGAAGGCGCGGCTGCCAGGCCCCTCCTCCCCTCCATCCAGAGAGGCCCCGCATGGCACTCGTCTCCAAAAACGCAGCGAGCAGAAAGATCTGCAGAGACCCACATGGCTGTCTGCCACTGAGAGGCTCAAGAATTCCCCCGTGATCCATTTCTCTACACCCACTTTGTCCAGTTTAGGATCTCACTGTGGCTGGAGCCTGTCCCAGCTGCCATTATTATGTCACCTCACAATCATCTTTTTGTACACTTGAACTCGTGTGTTCAACCTTGTTATAACTAAATAGATTCAAATGACTCTATATCTCTTTAACAACCTGCTCTAGCATTTGGTTGAGCGCATTTTTTTTACAGATCATGCTTGGTCTTATCAGAGTCAACCACCTAAACCAACTCATTTTTCCTTGGCTTTTTTTCTTAATGTGGACACGAAATGGACATTGTGCCGCAGGCCACTGGCTGAGGAGCTTGGAAAAAAGTACGACACACCTGCTAAGCTGTTGTTAAACTTTAACAGAGGAGCAGTTAAAGAGCTTACAGTTTAGCCACAAGTTACAAGTTGCCGACGACAGGTTGGAGACACATTTTGAGCTAAATTAAGTTCGACTAGACCTCAGAAAGCCAGGAAACATCGAGGGAATGGTTGGCCTCCTTCTCAGAGAGCGTTGCGGCGATAAAGTCGGATCAATCCGACACAAAGTGAGTCCCGGCTTGTACTCACTCGGTCACTCTGCTCCACCCTGCGTGGCCAGAGCCGGACGCTCCGTCTCTGCACGCCACTCTCACTGGGCGCTGAATGGCTCTCCCTTTATTTCCGACGCACGTGTGCGAAACCCCCCTGGCCCTCGATGTGTGCGTTTACGCGTGCATGCACATGTGCGAGGTGCGCGCCGGGCAGAATGTGTAAAACAAACCGGGAAGCATAACTGATGGCAGCGATGTAAAAACAGACCGGACCCTGCAGCCAATGGGGACAGAGTGTGGACGGGACCCCCTTCATCCCTTCCCTCTCCCCCTTTATCTCCCTCTCTCTCCCTCCAGCTCGTCACCGGGGCACTGGGGTGAATGGGCAGCTATTCTTATTCTAATTCCTCCGTCACTCTGTGGGCTGCAGCCTGAAAGAGGGGAACGGTCTCCAGGCTCCTGGAATGCGCCACCCCTTTCTTCTGGACAACCGAGTGAGGGCGAGGGAAGAGGGACGGAGGAGGTCAGAGAAAAGGAAGGAGGGGAAGAGGAGATAACGGGAGGGGAAAAGCAGTGGGAAATAATGGAGCAGAGAGAGTGAAAAAACGCCCAAATCGATGTAAAAAAAACAACAAAAAACAGCACATTTATCTTTTTCCGTTGGAGATATGATGTCACCGCTGTCCTAAAGGACGACTCACACTCACAAACACTCCTTACAAACACTCCTGAGTACTAGACAGGGTTAAAAGTAAGCCACCGCTCATTTTTCTCCAGTTATTTTGTCATTTTAAAGAAGATTTTAAAAGAAAAATGTTCAATTCCACAGAATAACTTTCAGGTGACATTTCTAAAATGTCGACATGACATTGCATGAATCATTCAAATGAGGCTGATAATGTATGCCTCTTCTTTTTTATTTTTGCTTCTGTTCTGTTTTCTCTTTTCTTCAGTTCCCTCTTCTTCTGTTCTGTTTTCTCTTTTCCTCAGTTCCCCACTTTTTATGTTCTCAGCCCCACTGCCTCCACCTGAGCTCACGCCCTCAGTTGCCACCATTCGCTAATCTTCCTCTTTCTTCTTTAAGCTGCGTGTTTGTCTCAGGCATTGTCACCACTTTTTCTTCAAAGGTTTGTGCTCCCTGTAGCTTATGCTCCTGCTTTTGCTTCCCAGTGTTTGTCAAAAGAATTTGTCTAAAAATCTGGGATAAATCTATTTTAGGAAAAAAATGACAATTCAATTTATTTCAAACAAAGACTCCTACAGCCCTGTTAAGATGACTGGATTAGACAAAAGAAAAAGAAATGAGTGAGTAGGTGCACGTTTGTGCCTGCGAGCATTAGATATATGTATGTGTGCGGGTCATGTGCATGCATGTGTGTGATTGATGCCAAGACAACTAGAAAACTGCAGGAGAGAACAAAGCAGCATTCACATGCAGCTCTCTGCTGATGTGACCTCTGACATCTACTAAAGAGAGACATGAGGAGGCTCACACAGGAGGAGGCGG
>CAJRST010041110.1:478608-540619 GCA_907169785.1 Menidia menidia
AGAGAAAGTGACAGATATCGAAATGATTCTTGGAGACGGTCTGTCTCTTTTGTCAGTGCACTGCAAAGCAGAGACTAAAAGACAAATAACGTAAAGAAAAACAAGGTATTTTAGTCACTAAATCCACACGGTTCCACATCTGCCCTTTTAGAAATAACCCGAAAGATGAGAATGACATTATTTCCAGTATGGACACAAAACATTGAGCCCCAGTCAGATTAACTGTCAACCCACAAAATGAATTAATGAATATGTAATCCTATTATACTAGACAACCACAGAGCAGCCAGCAACATCTTCCACCACCGGGAAGACCGACGACTCCAGCTGGGAGGGGACAAACCAGAGAAACGCTCAGGCACCATGGCAACAGGTGGTTTCAAACACCAGTCCAAAAAGCCAGAACAAGAAAATGGATGGATGAATTCATCTGGTCCTACTTTGTTTAACGGTGCTATACAGTAAATCTCCCAATTGTGTTTCAACCCTTAAAGCCTAATCCAAGAAAAAAAAAGAGAAAATTACCCCTTTTTTTGTTTGAAGTCTTTATTTGGCCCTCTAACAACATATGATCATATTTAAAAATATATGAATAATATTCAATTATATGAAAGAATGAAATCATTGCTGTATATTCAGCATTTATTACGATGCGATACGTCAAAATTGTCGTTTTTTAGCCTTCTGCCTGCTGTTCTCAGGTCTATCTGACTGTGCACAGCAGGGTTTTGAGCACCGTTTTTACCATTAAATAATGCAAAAAGTCTCAGATGCAAAACATTTCAGAAACCGCATGTGTCGGATATGATGCCGATGGCGTTATTGGGTTATGTGAAGCAAATCCAAAGTTGTAAAATCTGCTAAAAGCCTTAAGAAGCAGAAAAAGTTGTGTAACGTACCAAACACAAAATCTATCAATATTCCAAGGTTTCTCCGGTCAGGGTATTTAATTCCGGCCAAATAAGATCTGGCACTCCATTTATTAAATGCATATAAATATATATATATATATATATATATATATATATATATATATATATTGGTTGGGATTCAAACGTGCCCGCGTGGTTATTTGGTGCTAATTACAATGCAGGCCCACACAACCAATGAAAGTGTAAAAGCATAAGCCCAGAAAGGGTGAAAATGCTCTTTTTCTTTCATTCTTTTATAATGCGAGAGTCAGTTTGTATTTTTCAGTGTTTTTACATAAGAAATAACCTATGATGAACAACTTCTGTCACCTGGGTAACTGAACCTTTCATTATGTAATCTTCCTCTGAATATCTGCGCAAGGTAAAATCATCAGAGCTCTCAGTAAAAGAACACCAACACCTTTGTCATGGGGCTCGGTTTTGTTACCCATCTCTAAGTTACAGAAACCTCACCCCGGGGCAGGGACACCTACCGGAACACCAGGTTTTCAATAGTCAAAGTTCAAAATCAGAAGAGCACAGGAACACTTCCTCAGATCGTCTGCGCAAAGAGAACTGGAGATATTTCCATTTTGGTTGAAACAGAAACATAAAAAAACAACACCAGGTCCTATTTTGTTTTAGTTTTTTTTTGTATTGTTTGTTTTTTAACGACACAAATAAACTCGCTGCTCTCGGGAAACCCGAACTGGGCGTCAGGAATATTGCCTGAACTCGAAACGCTTCTTGTGGCTTCCACCGAACAGACGATGCGTAAAAGCGCAACTTAGAAAGGATGGCTCACCTGCTCGGGGGCTTTTCCCTCTATTTCCCTCTCTGCCTTTCGCTTTCCGTGTGCACCCCCCCCCCCCCCCACTCCCTTGCACAGACACGCGCGCACACACACTCACACTCCCACACACGCGCACGCACACACACCCGGGATGGGCCGTCCTCTCGCGGCTGCGCGCCCGCTGAATGAGCTCCGTCCTCGGTTCTGGTGGCGGATAACCCCCCCGGAGCCGCGGGCCCCGGCCGGGGGGAGGGGTTACCGGGGCAGGGCCCCTCACGGGACGGCCCCGGAAGGCAGGGACAGGTGGGGCTCCACCCCGGCGAGGCCAAGCCCACCGCTCAGCCCACCCACCCGCGCAGGTGCTGCTGGTCCGAAAACCCAAGTTAACCATGACTGTTAACAGGATGTCTCACCGTAAAGTGGTTTGGCAAAACATCCTGTTTTCCTCTTTTTCATGTTTTACTTCAAAGCGCAGAAGCTGTGAGTGGAAATCTCCCTCCATGGGAATAAAGTAGCTGCAGGTGATTGGAACTCAGACTGTAAGGCCTCCATAGAAGGGAAAGTTTGACCAGTCTGACAGTGCCAAGGAGGAAAGACATCAACAAAAACCTTAGAAAAACTGCTCATCTGCCTAACTAGGTGGATTCCAAGGCCTCTTCCACGCCCTCTAGAGTCCATCGCTCCACAGAGAGAAAAAAACCACGACTTAAGTTGGAAAAGAACTGAATAAGTGCAAATTATTTGAAACAGTTACCTGGAGAAAGCCTCTTCCTCCCATCAGTAACGCGTTTTATCTGTATAAGAAACCAGAAGACTTCTGGAGCAATTTCATCTGGACAGAGCAGACCAAAGAGGAGACTTTTCGTTTTTATTTTAGCAGATTAAATAGTAAATAGTAGATTCAATAGTCACACGTGGACACAATTAGCCAGGCAGATTTATGATAACTGAAGCTTTTGTTGAATGAGGATTATTTAATGTGCTATTAATTGTAATAGTTTTTATTTATGAATCTCCACAGCATAATCCAAGAGGCGTTCTATTTCTTATTCCACATCCATGTTTTGTGTTTTTTTATTCGCAAACAGGATTTTTAAGGGAGAGATGGGACCGGTTTCATCCTCTTAAAGGGGGGAGGATTTGTACCTTGGGAATGATCAAAAGATGATGACAGTCTCCATCATCGAGCTCATTTTATGGTGCCAGCCAAGTTGACCGATATCACGTGTCCCCAACCAGCCGCCAGCCACAAGGACAGTCTGCTGTACGAAGTATCTTTGTGTGGTGGTGCGGGGGGGGGGGGGGGGGGGGGGGGGTTGTCATCTGCTTCCATATAGATTAGGGCGGCAGATGGTTTTTTGTTTGCATTTGTTCAGAACTAACTGTTCATAGTCAAGTAATAAGTGACATGAAATATAAAAATATAGATCATGAGAGTTAAACCACCACCGAAGTCCTTGGTGCATTCTTTTATTTTTCCATTTTAGGGACATGTCAATAGCAAGCATCAGTCTAAACAAAGAAATGTTTTTTACGCTCGAGCAGGTTTGAACTAAAAGAAACATGAGATAAAGACACACATTAGGACAGAAAAGTATCCTTGAAGTGCAGCATTAGGAGGGCAGCTTGAGCAAAAAGAAGCCCAGGAATGGCTGGAATCCATTATTATCAACCACTTAGGAGGACTGTCCTGAAATACAAGCACCAAAGCATTACATCAAAACATACAAAAAAACAAATGTACATGGTTAAAAATAGATCTAAAGACCTGAGCCGAATTACCTCGAAAAATGTCTAATATTTTTCCATGAACTGTCCGGTCATTGAAAGTCTGGATGGACATATTTCCATCCAAAATGTCTTCCAAATGATTAACACTTAGTATGTGATGCTCGTGTCCACATAGAACAGAACATATCTGTGGAACAGAAGCATCAATAGCTCCAAATGTTGACTTTGGATTTTTTATTTTGCTTGATGAGTTCGTTGGAATCCACCCAAACACTGTAGAAATGAAGCACTTCCACCATGGCCCTGCTTTTCAAATGTGGGAATCCTCAGCCGTAACTCTTTTCTTTGGTTATTTCAAAATATTGGAGGTATTACATCTTCACTCCTCACTTTTAATTTGTCTGATGATAATTCTTTATGCTGTAATGTAACTGTAAGGCCCCTTAAATTGACTCGTGGGAGAGGTATTAAGGCCAATCTTCCCTTTTCATCGTCCTGAATTCAGTTCTTCTACTCAACATGTGGTGCCTTCAAGGTTGTGTTGGCAATTTCCGGCCTGCTGGATTGTAATGGCTCATATTGCTGATAATTTTCAGACACACTCAGAGTGCACTAAACGCTCAAAATGGACAAATAATTGGGTCAAACTCATTCTCGATATGTCCACCCCGGGCACACTGCACTCGCCCCTTTGATGCATCGTTAATTATAAATGAGAGGACAGCTTCGTCCATAAATTCCAGAGTAATTGAACTCGGTTAACTTTAGTGTCTTAGTGGCCATCTTCCCTCTCGTGCACCTTAGTTTTGATATCTTAGTTTCTCTGTAAAACTAGCCATGCACGCCTCCTGTTTCAAACCAAAGCGTGTCATAAACCAGTCAGAGATTGATTCTACATTTAACCCTTTAAAGCCTGATCCAAGAAAAATAGGAAGAATATTGGATTTTTTTTAGTCTTAAGTCTTTCTTTGGCCCGTCAACAACATATGAAGAAAAAAAAAAAACAGAATTTATTTGGATCAAATTAGCGTGCAATAAGTCAAAAATATATTTTGGCTTAGTCTTATACTGGCTGTTATCAGGTATATCTGAATGTGTACAACAGGGGTCTGAGCAAAGCTTTTACCACTGAATGATGCAAAAAGTCTCAGATCCAAAAGACTTCAGAAACCGTATCTATCAAATATGATACATTTGGCATTATAGAGTTAAAGAGATACGACCTCTGCATAAATAAATGCACATGTTTTATTGCTTATAAAAGAAGGAGCTTGGTTTTGTTGGCATTTTCAGAATGCTGCAATTTATTGAAGGCCTACAGAAAAAAATGATACTTATTTTTTTTAACAATCATGCATAAATGACCTATTTCCTTTTTTACCGTGTTCTGTGAGGTGTTAGGATTTCCCCTATTTCCTTTAATTCCTATTATATGTAGATTTCAGAGAGGGTTGAGGCTACATATCTGCAGTTTGACGTAATGTTTAAGAGAGGAAAAAAAAAAGAAGTCTCTAAGGTAAACAGAGAAAAACAAATGGCTTCCTCAATCCAAGAAAAACAAACATTTGATCCCCGTTGGGGGCCCAGACCGAGGAGTCTACTTGATGCCGGCCATCATGTGGATCCACCAGTTGGCCTGCACGGTCCAGCCCCGGTCCTCGCACGCGGACACCTGCTGGAGGAAGTGCTGGCGGGCCTCGGCCGGGCTCTGCTCCTCCTGCAGCGCCCCCCGCAGGTAGCGCATGTCCTCGGCGGCGCTCAGCTCCGGGATGCCCGTGAGCAGCATGAGGGAGAAGAGCGTGACCAGCAGGTGGGAGTGGGCCCGCAGGGACAGGTAGGCCCGGGTGCAGGTGTCCTGTCGGGGGCAGGCGTTTATTCATTTATTTATTTAATCAGGACACAGTGCACTTTAATGAACAATCTTTTACTCCTGTATTTATTTTTATTTTGTTTTATTTACAGGACTGTCTCAGAAAAATTTGAATATGGTGATAAAGTTCTTTATTTTCTGTAATGCAATTCAAAATCATGAAATGTCACACATTCTGGATTCATTACAAATCAACTGAAATATCGCAAGCCTTTTATTGTTTTAACGTAGCCGATTATGGCGTACAGCTGAAGAAAACTCAAAAATCCGATATTCTAATATTGTGAGATAGGATATTTGGGTTTCTTAAGCTGTGAGCCATAATCAGCGATATTAAAACAATAAAAGGCTTGCGATATTTCAGTTGATTTGTAATGAATCCAGAATGTATGACATTTCATGATTTTTTAATTGCATTACAGAAAATAAAGAACTTTATCACAATATTCTAATTTTCTGAGACAGTCCTGTATTTGATAGAGACAAGTATGTTTCATGAAACATGTCACACACTACAGCATTTTAGCAAAGGCTAATTCTCAACGCCTGTCCCCAGTTAGGCTTTGACACAAAACACAGTGACAAATCACACACTAAAACATCACAGATACAAGATCAGGTCAGTTAGATTATTAATGTCCACATGTCTGACCTCTCAATAAAAAGTCTTTAAGTTTATGTTTAAAAAGGACCCAGTTTGACTCTCCCTTCAGTTCTGCAGGTAATGTATTCCATGTTTTGATTTTGTACAGATTGTAAATGAGCCAGATTATAGCATAGTTGCTAATTTACATCTGTCGACCTGAGGCAGGAAGAGAAAACAACACAAGATCCCGCAATACAATATCAGTCAAAACACATAAACACACGTTCAGTTAATGACATCACAACAATAAGATTTGAGTGCATGACTGGGAACTATTAAGAAACTGTTTAAGGTGTTTTAGAACGGTTTGTCCAAAGGTTGAAAGCAAGTGTGAAACACAACAAACAGAGCAGGCCGAGCTGTTATTTACATCCATCCATTTATGCGACGGCTAAAAGTGGAAGCGTATTTTCCTGAATAAGTACTCGAACTTACAAAAAGTAAAGATGATTTTTTCATTTAAGAAGGAACCATAACTCTGTTCAGTTGCACAATTCAGAGAAGTTGATGATTGTTCCTGCTTCCTGTTGCTTTTGTTTGTTCTTTTGTCTTCCCTGTGTCCTTTTGCAGGAGCTCCTACGGGTTCTCCACCCAAAAGGATCAGTGTCCTTTTTACAGACATGGCAGTTGGTTGTACGGTCTTGTTGTCTTTCTTTTTTTCCCCTTTCTCTGTCTGTCTAAAGGATCTCTCTCCTTTCCACTGCTCTCATTATTGGACACATGTAATTTTGGTAACAAAAATGAATAAATAAAACAGTTTTGGGTAATCAATTGGGGCTTCTCACTAACAAAGCCTCCCTTGGAAAAGCTATTTTGGTACTTAGATTTTATTTCTGCTGCCATAATGATGAACAGGACAAGGTAAAAAAAAAAAAAAAAAACACTTTTAAATAAAAGAAGGAAGAATAACTCTGACTAAAAATGAAACTAAAAAAAAAATAGTGTGACTGCTCTGGTGTTAGTTCCCACAAGAGCATGCTGTATTTTAACTAAAGAAAAGAACAAATCAGTTGCCTTTTGGTTTGCACCTCCTGGCCACCGTACTACTCACCAGGAATCGCTGGAAGTACAGGCTGTTCCGACCTTTGACCCTCCCCATGACGTACAGAAAGTCGGGTGTCAGGACGAACGGCACCCGCTCCCGGTTAAAGCCCAGGAAGTGCTTCCTGTTGCCCAGGATGTGACCAAAGTCGATGTGAAACAGGTTCCCTGCAGGGTCACATGACACGATGTCCATCAAATGGTCTAACGGTGTCATTCATCACTTTACAATCTTTTACGTTTATTCTTAACCCTTTAAAGCCTGATCCAGGAAAAATAGGAAGAATATTGGATTTTTTTTAGTCTGAAGTCTTTCTTTGGCCCCTCAACAACATATGAAGAAAAAAAACTTAAATTATTTTGATCAAATTAGCGTGCAATAAGTCAAAAATATATGTTGGTTTAGTCTTCTACTGGCTGTTATCAGGTATATCTGAATGTGTACAACAGGGGTTTGAGCAAAGCTTTTACCACTGAATGATGCAAAAGACTTCAGAAACCGTATCAAATATGATACATTTGGCATTATATGGTTAAAGAGATACGACCTCCGCATAAATAACTGCACATCGTGGTATTTTTAGCTAGTTTGTTGCTTTAAATCCAGATCAGGGGGTGGGGGTTTTGTGCCGTGCACCTTGGTTTGTGATCATGATGTTGTCGTTGTGCCGGTCTCCTATTCCCAGGACGTAGGTGGCCACGCAGTAGCCGGCGCAGGACTTCACAAACCGCTCCACCGTCCTGAAGTGCTGCAGTTAAAGAAGTTTATGGGGATGCGTTCAACTCTCTGGCATTTTTTCTGCTGGAGCCCATAAAACCATAATAACTTTTGCTTTGGCGGAAATATTGAAAGTGACTTTATCCGAGCCAACGAGCGGCGCACTTGAAGTACACACGTCTGAGATCAGCCTCCTGATGAGCAGCTTTTCTAATGTCTGTTGGCTCTTTGAATGTGAGATGGGATGTTTTTTTTAAACAAGTCATTTCGTAAATATATTGAAGATTAAAGTCATGAAATATCTGACAGGTGACGTTTATGAAACCTTTTCCTGAGATGCAACATTGCCTGAATTACAAATGATTAACACCCTGATGTGGTGATTCGGTTTGAAGATTTACCACATGATTTACCAACTGTTTACTCTTAATTCCAGCTTTACTTGCCAGCAAAACTTTGACCGTTGGATGAAGAGAAAAGAGACAGAAGGCATCTCTGATCCCAACTGCTTCTCTTTATGATCCAAGTAGTTTTATCGTCAATTCAACAAGTGTTAAAACATGAATTGGAATGAGATTTGTTAAACCTATAAAGTAGAATTTAAAAAAAAAAAGTTGACGAAGTATATATGATGAGATCGGAAACACTAAAACTTGTATTTGTTTTCCAGTCTTTTTTTCAAATTTAAAAATTAAAAATTACTGGCCAGAAGGCCTGAAAATATCAAGCTGTCATGCGCTCAAATCTGACCTGAACGTGGTTCCAAATTCTGCTGCGAATATGACTCGGAGTCATGTCTTTGCTCGACATATTACTCACTATTTCCTGAAGCGGGCACTTGGACTTCAGCCACTCGAACAGGGCATCGTTTCTAAAGGCCGCGGTCGTCCCTCCGTGGCTCCTCTGGATTGCAGCAATTGTTGCTGCATTTCTCACAATTTCTATCATACCTGTCAAAAAAATTTTGATTGAAGGCGGTTTTCCACAACCTTTTTTTTTTTTTACTTTATAAAAACATCTTTTAGATGTCACGTCCCTGTTGCTAGCAAGAAAGAAATGAGTTTACACCAGATTCCTTTTATCACAAAAGCACCCAACCAGTTTCAAAAAGGACGTAATGGCTCTAAAAATGTAGCTTGAGACCATGAGACAGAATCCATCCATCCATCTTTTATACCCAATGATTCCAAATCAGTGTAGGTGGCCAATCTGGAGCCCAAGCCAACCGTGATTGGGTGAGAGATGGGACAAGTGTCCAACTAATGACACGATGAGAATCGTAGAATTTTTTACCGAGGCCAACAAAAACTGGACCCTTTTGATACCTATGTTGTGTCCTGTGGAGATGCAGCCATAGGGCAAAAGGTTAAGGTCCAGAGATTGTTCCTGCCAGATGGAGTCCATAAACACCAGTGTCTAAAAAGGAGAAGAGACAAACACTCAAGTTCTATTGGATAGAAAACAGCTTTGAGGATTTTAGCCGAACGATCTGCGACCTGAATGACCAGCATGTCCTGCCTGAGGTCGTCCCCTTCTTTGAAGATTATTCCGACAGGTGTGGAGGAGGAGGGCGACGGCATCGGGGAAAACTCCAGCCACAGCGGCTTCTTCTTGCTGGCCATCACTTTGCATTTGTCCAGCTGTGTCAGAGGGATTAGAAAAGAGTGGATTTGCCCGTGTCTCACCTATAGATGCTGACAAACACGTCGGCTTTTGCAGCTCGTCTCCAATATTAACAAAACAGAAAGGCCAAACAGAGTTTCCACTTTTTGGGTTTTAAACCAAATTATTCTGGGGGAAAAAAATGGTGATGGATCATTCTTTTAATCACTTCCCAAAACAAAACAAAAAATCAACATTTATTATCTATTTTGGATCTATTTGTGTCTATTTTGGATACCATGTACCATACACTTAATTGTACAAAGGATTATCTTTTCACTAAATCAACTATTTTTTTTCTGTCAAAAGTTAATACATAAAAATGTCCATTTGCAGCACTTTAGAATTTGATGGTTGTTTACTTTTCTATTGAATAAAATCTCCTGAAATGTGACATTTTTATATAAAAAAAAAGACTATCCATTTCATGGACATAGAGGACAATGAAGAAATTAAGTTATTTTAATAAGATAAATCCTGAGGAGGAAATAGTCAACTATTAATCAGGATAAGGTCTGTTTTTCATTTAAAGGACAGTTTGTATAATCAGAGTTGTTGGTAAAAATGAAGATAAATCTCCTGAAATGTGTCATTTTTATATATATATAAAAAAAGACTATCCATTTCATGGACATAGTGGAGAATGAAGAAATTAAGTTTTTTTAATAAGATAAATCGTGAGGAGGAAATAGTCAACTATGAATCAGGATTAGGTCTGTTTTGCATTTTAAGGACATTATTTATAATCAGGGTTGTTGGTAAAAATGAAGATAAAGCACAAATAACTCAAAATATAGTAAAAACGTAAGACAGCAGAATAGTGAGACCTACCAGGATCCCTCCAGCTTTTACGCGGGGGTCAAACGGCAGCAAGAATTCAGTCGGCAGTTTCTTCTGACTGAGTAGTTCCCTCAGCCTGAGTGGAGCTGGCAATCAGGACACAGCAAAAAAGGAAAAGAAAAAAAAAAACAAATGGGTTTAGAAGTGTCCAAACAATTAATTAATGAACAAAGGTACTTGATTCTTTACAATGCATCCTGAGGATTGCTAATAAGTAGCAGCTGTTGGAGGTTAGCTTAAGTGACTCACAACCTTTGTGGCTGCGTGGGTTGTGTGTCAAAGCGTAAGTGTAAGAGTGTGTCTTTATTCATGTTGGTCGATGAGCAGCTGGTATGCCTCTCAAACCCACCTGTGATTCCAAATGTGGTTGTGAATTGGATGTCCCGTTGAATATTAAGGGCAACTCTAAACCTGGAGCTTATCGGCCAACCAGAAAATAACCCCGGGGGACTCAGCATTACCCGCGTCTGTAGCAAGTGCTTCAAACACTCAAATTTGTACGTCTGAAATGTCTGTTTACGATGATGGCAAATGTCAAAGGGGGTGCAGGTAAACTCACATTTGACTGACACTTAAATGCACTCACACAGACCCAGTTCAGTGTCCACAATAATTAAAGAACGACAATTTCCCAACTTTAACCACATGACTTTTAATGCTAATCTTTAAACACATTCCGAATCTAAACTGAGTAGTTCGCATAAAGTCATACAATGATCGCACAGCAGACAGGAGCAGGCCGACAGTGTTTGGTGATTATTTGATTTAATGTGGTGACTCTTTCTTCCTCTTCGGGTTTATTTTAGTGTTTGATTTACACAGTAAAGGAAGAAGAAGTAACAAACTGTTCATGAGAGTAATTGTTTCTCACAAAAGCAGGAATGGATTAACCTTCTCTTGCCTCTGCTAAAAAAGAAAACCTTGTCCTTTAAGGCTTATTTTGAGTCCAGAAGCCTATTTTCAGGAATCAGCCGGACTTACATGCTCATTTGTATATTGAATATCTGGGTTTTTGGGCACGTTTATCCTGGCAGTGTCCTGTAAATAAGCACAGTTGTGACTTATCCACCCCTGGCACACCTGCTGTGGCTCTGAGTTCAGTCTGAGAAACGACAAATCAGCAAAGTGTCCCTACCTGCTGACGGGAGGTCAGTTTTATCTGGGTAAAGCTCCTTAATGTTTACAGCAACCTCCTGCAGGACGTTCACGGCTTGGACCTGCTGGAAGAAGCTGTCGATCATGGCCTGGCCACAGCCCAGCAGGTAGGCCTCCAAAATCAAGGCCATGCGCTGGCGAAAGTAGGGGCACCCCGCCACCTCACTGCGCACGTACCAGAAGAAGAAGTGTCCGATCCTCTTACTCTGCAGTGAAACGTGGAACCGGCTCAGAACTTTGTTGCAAACCTCCTGTGCACAGCAATTGCTTTGATCCTCTTTTAAACTTTTCTAATTTAACAAAACGAAATCATTCCTGTACAGCTGTATGTTATGTAGATATGCAACATATGGCTTTGGCTATTGTACATGATACATAAAGGGGGAACACAGTCAACACGAACCTCCAGTCTGCCGCCTTGTAATAATGCAGATGATCATATCAGGGTTCATGTCATTGAATAAATGACAGAATGGAGAGTTCCTGTGTTTCTTGAAGTCATCTTTTGTTTGGCACTTTGTTAGAAACAGAACTTGCACCCCCTTTATTTTACCTGACCTTGCTAATTCCCTGTACTCCAGTGAAACACGAGCTTACAAGTTGTTTTAGACGCTTATAAATACATTTAATATCCAAAGAATAAGAAATAGCAACATCAAATGATTTTTCACCACCAACCCATGTGGTTAATGGACATTGTGTGACTCACCCGCAGAGCTCTTTGGATGAGATACCGAGCAAGGAAACTGTCATGGTAAGGTTCCACTTTCAGGGTCTAAGAATAAACAAATTAGAGAAAAATGTGTTATCATGTAGTTTGCACAAAAGAGGTGTAAAAAGGAAAAAAGCAGACAAGCTGTTTTATTCTGTGTGTTTGAATAAATATCTCCAACTGTGCAGTTATTTCCTACAGTGCCCTCCACAATTATTGGCACCCCTGTTTAAGATGTAGTTGAGGACTTCTAGAAATTCTCATTTTTTTTAAAAACAAAATGGAATCCAAATGCAGAAAAAAGAGAAAAATCCAACCTTTTATTTAAATACATTACTTTGGTGGTAAAAAATAAGCAAAAGCAATGTATTGCTTAAATCTTTCTAATCTTTCTGTGTATCAGACTTACCTGCACCAGCTGCAGCAGATACTTCAGTACGTCGTCATTGGACAGGCCCTCCAGCCTCTGAACCGCCAGCCGTCTGACCCGCTCATCAGCAAAGTCCATGCTCAACAGCTCCAGGGCCACGGTCAAATCCAGCTCCCTTGGGTCCCAGTTCCCCAGCAGCCAATGGACGTCCTCAACCACTCTGCGGTCCATCCAGTCAACGCTGCGCAGGAAGCGCGGCAGGTTGGAGGCGTACTGGACGCTCTCCTGCCGGAACCGAGTGAGGCAAGCCCTCTTGGTGTGGAGCGCCGTTGATGGGGATGTGAGGTGGGTTGCATCAGCTGATGGATCCTGACGAGATTCCACAAGCAGGGAAGAAGAATCCGACGTGGACGAGTGAGTCCAGGGGGAGGGGGACGGTTCCCGGGCCGGGGAAAGGTCAGGGTTGTCGTTGTGGCTGAAAGTGTTTGGCAGGACGACGGGGAAACTGTAACGGTCAAGAAAGATGCTGATAGCCATGGAATTTGCCAGATCCGGGTTAGTGGCAGAGGACAGCTTGTCTGCCTGGTAGGTAACGGCCCCTTCCTCCACATCAGGGTACGACCACATGTGCAAGGTGTGGGGACCCTGGCTGAGAACAGATCTGTGGAGATGAGTGGTTGGTCATTACCCTCGAATTCCATGAATTATCAAGGAAATGTTTATGGTACAACTCTATGTTTGGTCACCAGCACAAACAGGGAAACTGGACACACACCCCACAGTCAGATGACGTTCGTCAAAATTGACACAGAGAAGCAAAGTAAGCTAAACTAAGTGATATGTTTACATCTTCTTTGTGTCCATATGACTCAGGTATTATGTCACAGTTATTTGTTCTCTACTGGTAGATTAGAGAACTGATATCTGATGTTAATGGAACTAACCCATGTTGAGATTTGAAGTTCACAGAAAAGCCAAAAAACAATGCAAAAAAAGAGCTTCAACTGTCCACATCTGAGAAAAAATTCTCCGTGCCCCCTTTTAAATGGCTCACCTGTGATCTATGAGGAGAAGATTGACGAAGTAGAGCACCTTTCCTCTCCCTTTCTGTGGCTCTGAAGACTTGTTGACTGAAAATGATGGCGCTTTTCCACCTCTGGACGATGTTTGCTTTGGCTCTTTGGCTGTTGGGGAGATATCACTTGTAGATGTATTAATAGTAAGACCCAGCTTGACTCCTCGAGGCAAATCGCTGAGGAGAACCTCAAAGTCCAGCCATTCGTTCCACAGCACCTCATCCGCAAAGGGCTTTGGAGCAGAGAAAACCGATGAGAGCACCTTATTGCCGTAAAGCAAGGACGCCTCGACGTAAACAGCCTGGGGGCATTTGCTTGGTATTTTTGGAATATCGAAGCCAAACAACTTGACTCTGAACCGTCTGTTGCAGTCCCACAAGGATATCATGAAGATGTCGTCCAAGTCCTTCCCTTGGAGACGGAGATCGTTGTGGGACCTAAACTGCCCACTGAAACCGTCAACCAGCGGCCAGTCCAGAAACCTGACAGCCTCCGATGGGAGGTGGGACAGAGGAACCACGGACAGGTGGAGGTCCTGACTGGCCCTCAGACACTGCCGAACCCACAGGAATTCAAAGAGCCTGTGCTCGCCGGAGACAAACTCCTCCCGGCCAGAAACTTTCAACACCAGACCACCGGAGGTGTCACATTCGAGCATCTGGTCCGCAATCACCCGTTGGAAAACTTGAAGAAGAATATCCGGTGTGGCGTTCAAGTCCACCTGCACGCTGAAGCTGATCTTGTTCATGTAGTGGAAGGTGACAGGAAGCTTTCTGTGGAGCCAGTCCTGAAGATCGTCCGGGACCGGGGCACGTGTTATCCAGGGCTCTGTGGCGTACGCCACCTCCACCCGGTCCCTTATCTCTTGCTTTCTCACAGACGCCAGTTTCCTGCGGGTGAACGTGAGCTCCCCGAGTCTGTCGGAGGCTTCCGTCTCCAGGTCGTGACCAATGAGGTACGTCAAACACTTCTGCTGTCTCCTCTTTTCCTCTGAATCTACAGTCGCACGGGCTTTGACGACGACGTGCGCCAGGAGAGCCTGAGACTCGTCCCGGGACCATGGGATGTCTAAAGTCCCGACAACCTGACAGTCGTCATAGGCCTCGTACCAGTCGTCCCCTCGGTGATACAGCAGGGTGTGCTGCTTGGGATCCAGTATTGCCAACGGGTCCGGGTGGCAATTCTGTTCCTGGGCCTGAAGGCACAGAGACGCCGGAAAAGAAGTCTTGTAACTATTGTTAGAATTTGGCAATAAATACTCCCTTTAGCATTTGTAAATTTCTGATTGTTTTATTTTCTTATAGAACTATATTTTGTGTTAAAGTCTCTGGCTGTGTCCACAGACTCTCTTTTCTCTCTTTTTCTTTCTCTGTTGCATTAGATCCACCTGTTGTGGCCATTTAAGTTAACTTTTTGTCATTCACATGTTCTGTTTAATTTTAAATAGTTAAAATATGTTTTAGTTTGCACAGAATCATTTTGAATTTAATTGTTAGGATTTATTTGGTAATTTTCCAAGCTCCTCCCATTAATTTGGAAGAGTTAAAACAGCCAGGGTATATCTGGAGGGGGTTGCGGTTTGTAGGGGGAATGTCAGGTGTGATGACAGGAGGTTTGCGGACAAAAATCTTTTGACCATGCTACAGGCTATACTTTTGTTTTACCTTTTGGATCACCTTTGTTACTTTTTATTTGCAACAAAGTTATAATGGAATTTTGGTTGTTATTTCCTTATAATGTTACAAAGAAATAAAGGAAAGTGCGTCAAAATCAAAACCCACCTGTTGCCACCGACGGCCTTTTTTTGTTGGAAGAATATGGTTAAGAAAAATTAAAAGGCCATGAAACCGCCTTTAGGTCAACGCACAAACACACGATTTGTTACCACATTCCAATGTCATCAATATGAATTAGGACCTGGCCTGTTCAGGCCCAGAGGTAACTGGCCAATAGGACTTGGTTGTGTCCAGTCCTCCTTTGAGGAGGCGGATCGAGCCCAGGAGATAATTTCTAATTTAACTCTCTTTGCCCACTGAGACCCAGAGAGAGGTTTTTGCCTGTCAGAGCCCAGATGATAATCTAAACTGTGTCCAATAAATGTTATTTTTGTACTTTTGATCTACTCTGGTATATTCTCAGGTTTCCAACTAAAGAATCGGGTTAACACTATGCACTTTGAAATGTTCACTTGTGCAATTAAATCTAAAAACAGCAAGTTAACACAACATTTTAAAATGAGATTTTTTAATATAACACAATAAATTGTCATAATGCACCATGAACATGATGGCAAAGAAAAGCCTTTCTGCAGTCTTATTTTAAACCGACATGAAAGATAGATGCATATCTTTCTCAACATGCTTTGAAAATCACGCCTTTTCTCATGGGGAACACGTACTTGCATGCAGATGTGTGCACGGAGCTGGTGGACGCTGCACTGTGCAGGAAGAAAAACACACAGCGACTCATCATCCACACAGACGCCGTCGCCTCCGTGGCCACGCTCCCGCAGGGGGCCAGATTCCTGCTGGAACTCACAGATAAACTTCAGGACGTTGTCCGAACAGCTGGGGGTCGCCATCTGTGATAAAACAGCTCTCAGCGTGTGGTCATCAAGGTGGAAAAACTCAGAAAAAACCTGACAAAATCGGATTCGGAGCTACTAGAAAAGAAAAAAATCAACCTAATGCTAAGATCTCTGTATTAATAGAAAACAAATCTAAAGTAAGGAGATAAGAAAAGGGAGAGAATGGCCGAGTCTTGTGACAGCTCAGCCTGGGTGGAACTGCACCTGCCTCACGTTGTGACCCTGCCCGTTCCTTTTTTTGGAGTCCGGGACTTCCTCATTCTACCACAATGCGATAAATAAACACAATCAATTTACCGACATTTCAACAGAGTTGACTTCCTTTTTCTTTCTGTGCACGTAGCTAAAAAAAAGCAATGAACTCCAACCCAAACTACAGACAAGGGGGTGTCCCGGTCTGGTAAATAAAGGCAAAAGGAACACACAAAAAGCTGAGCTTCTTTATTTCGGCTGTTCATTAAAGATGTCCCGACTGCGTCATAGTTTGGTTCGGAGTGAACCAAACCTGTTAGGCTTGCTTGCCTTTTCGGTGCTATGGCTGAGAGTGCTATTCTGTGGAATGTGGATCCCTGGTAACCTCCACGCCTCGGCACGAAGCCCTGAATGAGAAATGTCAGATGTGAAAAGGGGCAAATGTCACACTTGAAATCATTTTCATACATTTCAGTTAAACCGTGCGGCTGTTGTACACAGTTGCCCTCATGATTATATTTGGGAGGTGTGTGATTATTCAGGAGTGTCTGACTGATCCATGGAGGCAGGGATAATTACCTCGCCCTGTTTCAGCAGTTTAGAGTCTGTGTCTGCCCAATCAGAGGAGAGGCTGTGCCAATAAAAGGGAACAAAGCTGCTCTGAGACTGAAAAACAATCATTCAAACCTTAGTAAAGGTTAGCTGACACTGATAACTCCACAATCATAAACAGACAGCCAGCCACACACACATACATATATACACACATACATATATATATATATATATAGACAGACTCAATTAAATTGAATATATAGTACATATTTTCTCCCTCCTGAAGTGAATATTCATTCTTTCAGGTTTGGGTTTATGCCTATCTTCTGTATTCAGCTCAATAGACTGATTTAAATCCTGTATCTCAAACTAATGACTTAAAGTCCTTCGCTATTTGGCAATGAAAATCGTTTCACTCAATTCATAGTTATATCTTCATTTCCATAGCAACCACCCTGAAGAAATGTGGACGTTCATGTCCTGGTCTATTAAGATGTTAGATCAATTATATATCAGTGCTGTGATAAATGAGGCACCAGTGGGCATACAGGCGTCCAGTTAACTGCAAATAAAGGCTGAAACCGACCACATTAACGCTCGGACCCTCACAAAGTTTTTCAAAGCCAACGTGCACGTGACGGAACTTTAGCGACTTCCACCGGTCGTCTCCAGGCTAGTTAAAGGAAGCTGCCCGCACATTATCATATCCAGAATCTGCTTTTTTAACGTCAGGCCTCAACCAGAGAGAGTCAACTCAACCAGCCAATCAGATGAAGATCCCAGTCAGGGAGAGGCTGAGACAGACCGGTCCTGAGGAGAGAGAACTTGACAGGACATTATGAGTAGATTTCTGCCAGACTAACAGGAGAGATGAGGGGATCAGGAGCGTTGCAAACTTTGTTTCAAACTCAGTAAAGACTTCTTAAAGAAAAAGTCCCTGCTTTTGTTTCTGAAATGCTAATAAATGCCATTGTTCAGCGTGTTGAGACCTCCCTTTTTAAGATTTGATGGCTTTTGTTGAAATAGCTGTTTGTGCTGCTGCCTTAGTAACCCTTTAAACTAAAGCCTGATCTAAGAATAAAACAAAACAGATAATTCCTTTTTTTTTGTCTGAGTTCCTTATTTGGCCTTTTAACAAAATATGTATAGTCAAGATTCTTTTTTGTGTAGTCTTCTGCCCCCTGTTATCAGGTGTATCTGATGGTGTACAATAGGATTTTGAGCAAAGTTTTTACCATTAATTTATGCAAAAGGTGTCAGACGCAAAACATTTCAGAAACCGCATGCATCAAATATGATACATTTGGCATTAAAGGGATAAAGCTCATCTTTTCCTCCAATAGTTTAATCAACTGCTGATTTTGGTGTCCAGGTTAGCGGTTTCTGTAGTTCTTAATCAGATCTCTATTACTGCATGTGGTTTTGTTTTCTTGTCCATTCTTGCTAAGTACTTCTTTTTACCTTAACCACTAAAACCATTTTATAACTGTGTTGTATTTGTTTCCTCTGTTTGGCTACAGATTCCATACTTCATAATAGGTGAAAATGAAATACCATTTTCTCATGCATTCACCACACAAAAGGCGACAAGGGTCTTTTCTCAAGAGATTGTTTTTTAATTAGTTTTACAGACAGTGTGAGGTACAGACTTAGTTTTTCACTGAGAGACAAAATATTTAGTAACATGTCAAGACATCAACATTCACAGGCCGCCTGTAATCCATTTATCTCCGTTTTTTCCCTGCAGAGTTCCTCAGACTATGGGGTTCAGCTCCGTTAATCAGGTGTGAAAATGTGGAAATCAAACCTGAGTTCAACTTTTGATTGTAAGCACCAGTGAGTTTTTGCATCCTTAGGATGAGAAACGGTTTCAGCGACTGAAATTAATGTATTTTTGTAGCTACATAACACACATATTTTTAGATTTGACAACCACTAATAATCACTAATGACGTAAGTTCTGTGTTATTAAGCGAAACCACACAAAACGTCAAGTTTTAGACATCACAATTTTAACACTGAACACACAATAGAAACAGACCCAATAACGGCTTAAATAATACATATTATTTTCCTACATTTTGTGTTTTACAATAGTAACGAGTAAACAAAAACAGTTCACCATGGTTTATCAGCCATCAGACTGATCCATCTCAGTATTCAGACCAATAATTTTTTTAAGGATGACATTAGAAAGAGATCACTAGCAGCTTATGGGCATTTCGGCCTCTTTACATCCTTTTTTGTAGGATTTTGGGGTGCAGCGCTTCTTCAAAACAGAGGGAAAACGACACCCAAGCAACAGTACATCAAGTGGAATGGTTACTCCTCAAAACACGGTTTTCTAAAACAATCAGTGGTGTCATGGCTTTACACAATGTAGCATCCTCCAAAAACCAAACATTTAAGGGCCCCTGCAGCTCTCGCGTGCTCTCTCTCTGGGTCCACGGCTCGCTTTTACTTCGCGATGCTCCTCATCCTTATCCCCTCCGCCGGGGCCTGGACGCGGAACCGGTCCGCGGGGCGCCAGCGGAACATCTTGGACAGCGCCCGGCGGATCTCCACGTTCTTGACGCCGTAGACCAGCGGGTTGATGCACGGCGGCACCTGGAGGCTGACCAGGAAGGCGACGTGGAGGAAGGCCGCCGCGGAGGACAGGGCCGGCTCCGCGCCGCACGGTTCGGAGGGTGACCCGGGGGTCTCCATGGCCCCGAGATCCCGGACGGCGTCGGCCGTGACCTTCGAGATGGCCGGCAGCAGCTGCAGGAGCAGCATGGCGCAGTAGAAGCCCACCGTGTTGCGCGCCTTCACGTTGGCCGCCTTGAAGGGGGCCACGGCCCGGACGCCCATCCTGTACATCTTGTGATAGGAGAAGACGTGCGCCAGGACGCACAGCAGCAGGGTCAGGCTGCCGATGGCCTTCCGGAACTGGACGGAGGCGCGCGGGGAGCCCAGGTGCTTCTCCAGCGTGTCCGGCTCGCACAGGAGCGAGAACATGCGCGCGTCGCCGCCCTCTTCCCCCGGTTCCAGCAGCAAAACGGCCACGGCCGCGGTGGTCACGGCCACGGAGTAGAGCCAGATGAGGGCCAGCGCCGCGCGCAGGCGCCGGTCGGTGAGGATGACCGCGTACCGGAGCGCGTAGCAGATGAACAGGTAGCGCTCCAGAGCCATGCAGGTGATGGTCACCAGGCTGCAGAAGATGCTGACCCCCCCGACGAAGTACTGGGCGTAGCACCAGAAGCCGAACGGCATCGTCTGGCGATTGGCCAGCAGGTAGATGACCGGAGGACCGAAGGTGAGGGTCTGGAGCAGGTCGCTGATGATCAGGTTCCGGCAGAAGGTGAAGCGCGGCTGCCAGGTCAGGTCGTCCGTGCTGCCGATGCTGAGCAGGGTCAGCACGTTGGCGACTATCGAGAAGAGAGTCATCAGAACCAAAACGATGATCAGCAGCACGACCACCGGGTCGTGAGGCAGCACGGAGCGGAAGTCCGGCGGTGCGTAATCCCGGCTGTGGTTGCACCACCCGGAGGCGTTGTGCGCCTCCGTGAGCCCAGGCATGGAGTCTTTGGAGTTTAGACCGTTTGCAGGGGTACGACCACCCGGTTCCGTGGACCACTCGCTGTGAGGACACGGTCCTCCGGCTCATCTCCCCCCACCTCTGACCGGAGACCCCGCCCTGCGCGCGCACAGCTCCAAGATTACGCGGACAACGAATCACTGACTAATCAGTGATTCGTTCGCGCTCGGTGATCAATGTGTGGAGGAGGAATGTATAATGATCAAGAAAATTCTTTGCTTAACGTTTTGTAAAGATAAGTTCTAAACTAAAAAGTCTTGGTTTATCCGTGAAGAAAACGTACACGTCTAATTCTCATTTAAATCACTTTTAAATCTATTTTTTCCAATCATCAGCATCTCACATCACCATGTTAGAGTGTTGCTACTTATTAGAACCGTGGACATTTTGTTTGCAGAAGACATGGTGTGGAAATGATTCTTATTGCTGTTCTTGGTTTGCTTTGGCAGAAAAGCAAATTCCCTCAAAATCTGGGAAACTAAAAGGGTCAGTTTTGTCTTGGGGATCCACCAACTAAATATCACCATTTTTGTAAGTGTCGCTGGCCAGTCATCTGGGACATGAACAAGGCAGTTTCCACTGTGATGTGACATGAAACATGTTAAAGAAATTAAAGACACTAAGGAGGAACTGGTGTGTACGGTGCAAAAGTAGAATGAGAAAGTCACATGGAAACAGCAAAAAAAACCCACAAAAAAACAACTCTAATGTTGAGGTTACAAGGCTAAAAGTCATCTTTATGACACAAAACCAAAAAGCTAGAAACAAAGACATACCTGACATTAAAAAACACCAGCAGAACCAATGGAGGCAGAGTATCATCCAGATGTGACACTGAATGACGGGAACAGAGAGATTTGTGTGGGGAGAGAGGTGGAGCGCAGAGGTGTGAGGAGTTTAACTGATGAGGAGGTCCCCCGGACACAAAGCTAGCAAAGAAACAAACACAGGAAACTGAGAAAGGCACCACAGTAAAACGCAGGACGCTAAAAACATAAGAGAAAATCAAAACCAAACCTACAAAAAACGAACAAGAAGGAAATAAGCAAAAAGCAGGAGAACCTGACACATTCAGGTTGTTGGGGGGGGGGGGGGGGGGGGGGTCATTTAACCCCTCTGGGATTAAGAAGGAGTTGCAAAAGAGAAAATAAAAAAGATTTAAAAGAAACTGGACAGCCTGGTGATGACACTGCCCCAAAACTACCTCAGTTGTAACATTACATCTATAATTTGCTGTAAGTCGCTTTGGATAAAAGAATCTCACAATACAGAAACATTCCCTGCAAACAAGTGGGAACCAGGTCTACTCTGTGGGCATCAGGTCAGCCGGTAAAGAGAAAACAACCCCCTCCCCCCCCAACCTGTGGCAAACCCCATGAGGTATAATTATACAATTATAATTATATCGCGTATAATTAGCAGTGCAACCGTTAAACATTACGTCGCATTCCAAAGTAAAAAAGTTGGTGAATCTTATAATTAACGGAGATCAAAATCAAAGTCGATTAACTTTCTCCTGTCATAGTTACCGTGGTTACTAGAGGGCATGTCAGTTGGCAATGGGTCGTCACAAACCTCTTGAAAACAGACTTTATTTATGGAGCAATTAGGAAAGCAAAGTTATAGTAATGGTGAAATGTCTTGATATACAGAAAAAGTTATAAAATAGTCATTATCGCTCCACCGTCGTTCAAACTTGACCCCTCCACAAACGTCTGTGAGCTGATGTGAAAACTGACCGTGACTTTCATTCCAACAGCAGAGGGTGGTACAGTCCCACCTCTGTGGGACAGCAGAGCAGGACCGGAGTCACTGAAACGCCAACAGGAGCCATGTTTCAGTGTTTTGAGGCCTCTGTTTTGTAAGACTGGATGACTTTTGTTCCAATAGTGCAACCAGTGGTTTCTCTTATTCCCACTGGGAGGTTAACCATTTTAAAGAGGACATTTCTTCTCAGTAGAAATGCATAAAAGCAAAGCTCGTCTCCAAAGATTGGTTCACGAAACACATGTTCCCGTGTTATCCCTGAAATATAAAGCTAATCATCACCTCCCTCCTGTTACTCATTTGGTCCCTCCATATAAACAATTATTGGTTTCTATAGTTCTTAATCAGACCCTTATATTTGCTTGTAGTTTTGTTTTGTGGGTGATTCTTGATTTTTCTTTTGCTTGTAACAATTCCCTTGATCTTAGTCGGAAAACAACTGTTACTAAATATGTTCGGCCTACAATGTTTAACTTTTATCTGTGAAAATTTTTTATCAAAATGTTATAAAAAATAACCATTACATCACACACGCTTTATCCCAAATCAGTCACCTGTATTTTGTTTATCAATCACACAATTCACAAACTATCCACTTCTTTCCCCACATTTTCTCAATAGTCTTGGTCAAAAATCACCATTAGTATTCACCGCTTCCCCCCCAAAGTCACTCCATAGTGTAAATCCAACACCGGTCCTCCTGCAAAATTACAAAAAAAACAAGAAAAATACACAAAATTGTACTAAATAAGTCGCAAAATCAGTCTTCAGCAATGCATTGCACAAAAAAAAAAAGGAAAAAATGAATAAACTAGATGGGTCTCACCAGCACATCCAGCGGGGGAAAAAAAAAATACCTCCAAGCTTCGACTCCTTTTTTTTTTCTGTTAAAGTCCTTATTTCCACAAATATTGTCCAGTGGACTGATTTTTTCTTTTTTTCTTCAACCCCATCCGGCAGGACTCTTTGTAGCCTCTCAATTCAAACAACCTCTCTCCTCCTTTGCATGCCACCTGCCACACATTTCAAACATTTTTCCTCATTACCTCTTTCCCAGGTGCTCTCCGGATAGCTCCACCCCCAATGTCCTTAAAGAGGCACACTACACCCCGACTCTCCGGACATCTCAAAGACACACAGTATCAAAATAAAGCCCATGAATTATAGAGGCTGATACCTATATTGATAAAACCCAACAAGGCCAATGTCAATATTACCTGAGCCTCCAATTTTTCAAAGACCCTAACTTATGAGACAACTCCACAGAAAAAACACCATCCAACTTAATGTGGCAGGGTCACATGCTTTGGTAATACTGTAACTTTAAGCACTTTGACCAATAAAGTCCCTGTTTTCTTCAGTTTTGTGTGTGTCCTCTTCAGGCTTGAAGTTTTCCTGGGAGTTCCCGTATCCCCCTTCACAGCGTTATTTAGAATAACTGAACCAGGTTGGGTGACAGACAACAAGGAAATATAGTGTATTTCCCTGATTTACATCAGTGGCCAAAAAGGGGATTTTTCCCTACTGGAATTGTGATAACCCCCCCGCATTTGAAATGTGGTTGAGAGAATGTGAAAAGGTGCTTCATCTTGGAATATAAAATCAGGTGTACTTCAACCAATGGTGGGCGGTCAGGGCCTGCAAGGCTTTTTTCTGCTGGCCTAAGAAAATATCTGAATCACAGACTGATGTTCATTATATTTTGTCCAGGAATACTTATTAAATATTTCCAAATGGTCTGTCTGCTTTCTTTCATAGATTGCCAGACGTGTGTTTCCATATTAAAGCATTTAACCAATCACATTTCAGCCATCATTTGTTGCTAGGCAGGGTTAAAGTCAAAGACGTCTGCCTTTTGTCTACAAATAATCCGAATTTTTAAAAATGTTGCTTTTTTCCTAAATAATATTGCGAGTTTATGAGGATATTATTGATGTGTGATGTGTGATTGCTGTCAGTTTGTAGTGCTGGTACACAACCAGTATGGACTCAAACAGAACAAAGCCTGGAAAAGGCACAGGCAGGCGATATCAGACCAGCAAAGGGACCATCACTACAATGGGGCAGAGCAATACCTCCAGCCTTATTTGGCAGGTGTTTGTCCACAAGGCTCAGCTGTGTTTCAGGGGTATGTCCAGGAATAGAAGGGGGCATGGTAAGAGGGTAGAATAACAAGAAGAAGATTAAAACAAAATGGAAAAAAACGAGACAGCATGTGTCTTCTGATCACTTCTGATTCTTTGTTCTCTCACCAGGCCCGACGTTGAGGTTTTCTGGGAAATGTTAAGCTGTACAAAGTATCAGCTGGCGCTGTCAGTCAGGCACCAAACAGGCCTTCAAGGAAGTGGTGACATGAGCTGCAAGGCATGGAAGCTGAACTCGCTATGTCGCCCTCTGGGGAAGACCAAGAGGAAGACAGAAAAAGGAGACGTGAGGATCAGAAGACCGAAGGAGAGAAACAACTTAGAAATTAGAAAGAAGTGTTGTCCATAGAAGAAAATCCGGACAAAAAGAGACAGTTTTAAGAAGAGATGGGTTGGAAAGAGCGCATCATTGACATTCACTTTTCTACTTAAACGTACTTACACCTGACTATAAATGTGATGCATAGTGAGGGTGGGGGGGGGTACTGGACTGCCCCCCTCCCAATCCAGGCACTCATCCAGTTACCCAGGGCAAACCTTTGATGGTATAAAACTGTAGATAGATACAGAGAAAGGTATGTAATGTTTTTTCAAATGCAAAAAGAATCTGTCACTTACCAGTGTTCACGGATTGTTATAGATATTTGGGTAATCAAATCATTTTTTACCCTGCATTCAAAAGACTGAGTTCAATGTAAGGTCGGGGATAGGGTTTCACATTGGTGGCTGATACAGTTCCACAGGGGTCAATCCTGGGACCCCTTTTATTCAACCTGTGAAGGCTTCCCTTAGGTCATCTAGTGCTTTCTTCTTTTTCATTTGAAACCTGAGTCTCTGAGAAACTGACAGTGTCTTTTTATTAAGACATTAAGTGGACAGATGAAACAACAGATGTGTAAAGCTAAAAAATTAATGCAGCTGATTGAGGGTCATTTGAAGATTTTATGTTGAGACACCACTCTTAAGGAAGGGAAACAGGGAGGGAAAGCTGAGTTCTGCCAGAGGACACAGGAAGTGGCAGCAGCTCTCATGGAGGGATGGATCCTCATTTACAATATTGCCTTTCATATCCACGTGTAGGTTTGTATGTTCCAGGCCAAAAACCAGGGGTGGCTTAAGACTTTTACAGAGTTCGATATAAACCTGGGAACAACAAAAGCCTTGAATTCTACAACTCCAGTTTCAAATAGCGCTTGTATTTTGAGGTTCAGTTTCCCATAATCCATCTATCGTCTGAACCCACTTTATCTTCAGTCGCTCTGCAGCCTGACTCTGGAACTTTTTGCCATCTGACGTCCGAAATACCGACTCTCTCCCTCTTTTCAAAACAAAACTCAAAACCCACCTGTTCAAAATTTCTTACCCACCTCACCACCCCTAACTCTAACATTCCCCTCATTCTGCACAGTTTTATTCATTCCATTTTCATTCATTTATGATGTTTTTATTTATGATTTATTTATGACTTTGTGTGTTTTCTTATGTTTCAATGTTGTTTTAATGACGATCGTCTTTGTGAAGTGTCCTTGAGTGGCACGAAAGGCGCTTTGTAAAAATAAAATGTATTATTATTATTATTATTATTATTATTAACTAAAACAGGGTGGCGTGAAAACTGGATCAGATGGGCTAACAGGCACTGAGAGGTCTGTGTGAGGTCTGTGTGGGCTCTCTGGCTCTAACACAGTTTGTGAAATCAAGAGTCCAGTCCGCACTGAGATGCCCAGTTGATCCTGTGCCAAAATAACCTCCGGCTGCCTGATGCCTGTGCAGTGTTTTCCTTTTTTTTTTAATTGAGCGGTCACCGAGCTTGTCTGTTATCTAAATATGGGGGGTCGGCAAGGGCACCGCACAAGGGGATGTCCGTCAGCATATTGTGAGGGGGGCACATCTAAAGCTGGATCTGATTGGTCGCGTCTGATCTGGGAAGCGGTCCCCGGGCCAATCCGGATCATATGGAGTCTAATCCTCGCTGGATGAAAGGGTACAAAAAGCCACCTGGACCGCGCAGGAGGGAGACTGGATTTTCCTGTCGACTCTTCTCTGTTCCGGTGTCTGCTCAGCTCCGCCGACCACCATGGTAAGAAACCAGAGACCCGAGAGGAGGGAGAGGAAACGAGGAACGCAATGTGTCTGTTTCATCTCCGAGGATCCGGGTTTTTGTTCCCGGCGGATGACGATGAAGGACAGAAGATGGAGATGATTATTCAGAGCAAAGGCAAACCTGTCCTGCTCAGCCACAGTCACCTGGATTTATGCACCTGAGTCGTTTTGATCCTCGGAATTCGGGAAATCCTTGGGAATTTAACCCCGGGCGTTCTCACCCGCTTGCTCCGCACTCATGGAAGTTTATTTATCTGCAAACATGCAGCTGAAAACATTCTCCGACACGTTTAACCTCTGTCTCAGCTCTTTACGGGCCTGCTTTTGTGCTCCATCCTTTGTAACGCAACTCAATGCGATGGACATTTAGATCCCAGAGAGTGGTACTAAAGATAGGACACACACAGCTGAGTAAAGTGAGAAGACATGCTTCTTTTTTCTGACTGTCCTAACTTAGGCATTCACCTTGAGGAAATCCCTCTCAAATCCTCGACAAAATCTCACCATAAAAATAGCTTTTGAGGGAACTAACGGGAGGGCGGTGACCTTAACATGTTTGAATAGATTTAAGCTTCTCTGAAGCAAAGTTTGAAAAGTAAGCTAACCGACTACCTTCAAAAGCTAAGACTTTTGTTTTTAAATATAAGATTGCTAAGGGAATAATCAATCTAAATTTAGAAATGCATTTTTGTTGGTTGTGTTGTGCAACACGCAGTTGTGCTTGTGACAAAAACTGGTTTAGTCGTTTTAAAGAAAAGCTAAAAACATTTGCTCTGCGAAATTATGTGAAATCGTCAAGAATTGCTCCAGTTAGACATGATATACACATCCTGTTTGAAAAAGTTTACCCATGTATCTCAATTTCTGGAGAAGAAAGCAAAAATGGAGGACGATAAATGTTGACGGATCAGATGGGTTCAGGGTAAATGTCACCTTCTGTGTGAGGAAAAAAAGTCCACAAAAAAACATTATTTCTTTATAAAACTCGTCTCTGCATCCCACGTTTGTGAACGTTGTGTTTTAAGTTTTGGGTCTCCATCTCTAACAAGTCCAGCCAGCTGGTGGAGGATTAAAGGTGACGTCATCCAGATATGAGGCTATTTCCAGCTCTTGGCTGTCACTTTGTCAACCATAGCTGGTTCATAGTCTGGTTCATCTCTCTATGGACTCAAACCTAAAGAAAAGCTTACCGAAGTAGAATAGTAAAAATGAGATTTTGTAGGTTTTTCCATCAACTTGTGCCCTCTTTGCATTTGTCCACAGACCATGGGAATGTTTGATCCTTTCTGTGTTAAAAGCCCATCTCTGTTATTTTCACAGGAACTGTATAAACCTTTAAAAGACATTCAATAGAACCAGAAATATTCAAATTTAAAATGAACCGATGGGTGAATTGAATGGCAAAGAGAGAAACGTCTTGATGGAATAATAACTTCAGCCCCATGGGTGAAAAAACAAAGGATAAAACTACCTGGAAGAGATTTTGGTTAGAGGAGAAGAAGAGGGAAGGACTTGTGAGGCAGGAAACGTTCAGAATGGCAATAACAATGCACAGTATGCACACAGAGACCAACAACCATACAGATTAGGGGCAACGTAGAGTGTTCAGCTAAACCCACATGGGGGGAACATGGAAACTCCACACAGAAAGGCATTCGGTCCCCCAAAGGATTCAAACCAGGAACCCTCTTTCTGTGAGGTTTAGACACTGTTAACTGTGTTTAAAAGGCACTTTTTGGAGTGTTTTTTATCGTGCTGTTGTATTGTTTTCCTCTTCAACTTTCCCACATCAGTGATTACATTGGGTTCTTTCTCCTGGTAAAAAATGTGGTTCAGGACAGCAGGAGAGAACCAACTTTTCCGACCGCTCTTTCTCCACAACCAGAGCCTAAATAATACGCAGAAATTCAGCCGAGCCTCACCAGAAAAAAGACGCATTTGTCGATATGTCCAGCAGGTCCTTCGTCCCACGTTATGTCAACCTGGACCTCTGAACAGATTATTCTTTTCAAAAACATGTGATTTCTTTATTTGCCTATAGAGCAGAATATTTAATAAGCACTTCTTTCTCAGTTGTTTTTAGATGTTATTGCCTGAAATCATAACTGTTCGCTGCTAGTATGCAGGGGGTTGAAGCAATGGGGTTTTTTTTGTTTTGTTTTGTGCACAGAAATGGAAAAATAGACCTATTAGATCTCACACAGGTCTCTTAGATGCTGTTCTAATTGCACAAATCGCTCCGGTAACATTGTGTGGTCGCTTTTACAGCTCTGAGACAATTCCTTCTCTAATTTTTTCCAACCTCTTGTTCCCTTCGTCTGAAGCCCACTGACGCCCAGAGCGACGCCCGCTCCTTCCTGACCGAGGAGATGATACAAGGTGTGTTTTGGTCTTGCGGGATGCTAACCCACATGGTTGGGTCAGAGTGTTGTGTGGAAGAAGATCTACAAACAGTTGCAAATAGTTGAACCAACATGAAATAACCGAATAAGTGGTGTGTGCATATCCGTTCATCTCATCAAAGCCATTATCTTGCAGTGTCACCTTTGGAGCAATATCTGTAAGAGCCTCCATTTAGATTCACATGCATCCTTTATAGGAGGGCTTTGTCTCTGAAAACACATTTTATTTGAAGTTTTTCTTCATGCATCTGAGAGCTGAGAAATTACAAAAGCAAACTGAGGGGTTTGTTGTCGTGAGGCGTTTTTTTCCCGCCTCTTTTAGATGTTAAGAGATGCTGCTGACCAGAAAAAAAAAAGAAAAAAAAAACCTTTGTGGTGCTGCTTTCTGCTAATCAGATTTTTCCTCCTTCGCTCAGAGTTCAAAGCCGCCTTCGACATGTTCGACACAGACGGAGGCGGAGACATCAGCACCAAGGAGCTGGGCACCGTGATGAGGATGCTGGGCCAGAACCCATCGAGAGAGGAGCTGGACGCCATCATTGAGGAAGTCGATGAAGACGGTGAGATCAAAATTAGAATTGTTTGTTTTGTTTGTTTTTGGAACCTTTACACCGTCATCCTTAATTCAGGAAACCTGAAGCACGTCAGATGGGCTGAATAAAAAAAACTCATCTCATGGATGCCATATGATCAAGTCAAAAGACAGTAGAAAATATTCACTGTACAGTATTGTACAGGACAGGCACTAAAGGATTATATATCATATTTCATCCCCCCTCAGGCAGCGGCACCATCGACTTTGAGGAGTTCTTGGTCATGATGGTGCAGCAGCTAAAGGAGGACCAGGCCGGGAAGAGCGAAGAGGAGCTTTCGGAGTGCTTCCGCATTTTTGACAAGTATGACGTTAGGCAGTAACACAAAGCTGAATACAAGAGCTGCCACAGCTTGTGGATATGAGGCCCGAAAGGCTGAAACAGCAGACTTGAGGGAGATGAAAACCTGATAAAAGGTTGTTTTTTTTTTAAATAATAAAGCCAAAAGCAAATAAAAATAACTTAAAAAATGAACTTATTATAAGAGAAACAAGCAAAAAACAAATAAAGAAGTTTAAGAAAAATCTGAAGAAAAAGATTTTGGATCTAGAGGAGGCTTCATTGTCCCATCATATTTAGTAAAGTAATCTCCCCCTCACCACTATTTTGACTCTCCGTTTCCCTTTGGGAAACACACCTGTGAAACCAAAACTTTATCTCTTCAGTGAAAAATCGTCCCATCTGCTTATTTTGTGTGAGATGTTTTACTGTAGCTGTTTGTTATGGCCTTCTATGGACCTATGGAAGCAAAGAGGGCGAGCTATTAAGGTGGTGAAGTGTGCTTCACATTAAAACAGTCAGCTGGGTGATCTGGTAGAGTTAGAGAACTGTAAAGTAAAGGGAGGAAGGCAGAAGATAATCGTTTTGTTTAAGCCTTTAACTTCCTTCAACATCATCACACTCTGGCAAAGGATACACTGGAGGAATATACCTAAATCAAATCTGAAACTAAGTTTAGGTATGTCATGCCTAAATTAGGTACGTTTCCTTTTTAACATTTCATACTTTTACCATAAAGTGCCATCCCAACTATCTGTGACAAAAGCATTGATTCCGGTTGTTATTATAATGTTTTCCCAAACACAACAGGTTAAAAAAGAAGCAAACATGTGACACAAGTCCAGAACACACATTTAAAGAACAAGACAACACAAAATCAAATAACATGAAAAGTTCTAGTTTCCTTAAGGCCTTTTTACAAGCTACTAATTACAACACTGAAATTTACCCAGAATGCTCGTGTTAATGGAGTTTTATTTTAAACAGAAACACACTAAACATTGGCTGATGACTGGAAATTCCCAAAATCTCAAGAAATTTCTTATTATGGCAAGGGCTTGTCACCAAATCTCCAAAGTTTTATTCGTATACAAACCAGGATTTGCTCTGAAATAAAACATTGCTATTTGTTTAAGATCCCAAAAAAGATTAAAGGAACAAATCTTCAACTACTGGTAACTTTCAGTGGACCAGGCATTTATTTATAAGATGTGATCGCCATACAAGCAACAGTCTTTAGCTTAGAGGCTGATTAGATGTGATAATAATCCATTCTATCTACTATAGAAAACAAAATTGAATCTACTACAAGGACTTAAATTGAGCCTTATTAAATTGAGCCAGTTTGTACTCGATTCCTGTCTCCTCAAATATGTAAAACTGGAATCAAAGCTCTTACTAGAATATATCCCCATATAAAATGTTTTAAGTCCCTCCCTCTAATGGACATTTCAGCCACCAGTGGACCTATTCCCTTTCTGTTTGGTCACAATGCTGTAAGACTGTCCTGTAATTTCACTGTTGTTTGGTCAAGAGAGAATACGACAGCTTGAACTTTGAAAAAAAGAGAGGGTCTTTTCAAAAGTCAATGCCGTCTGATAAAATAAAGCAGACAAAATGCAATATCCTCCTTAATCCAC
Source organism: Menidia menidia (assembly GCA_907169785.1). Classification (NCBI taxonomy): domain Eukaryota; kingdom Metazoa; phylum Chordata; class Actinopteri; order Atheriniformes; family Atherinopsidae; genus Menidia; species Menidia menidia. The sequence goes on from CAJRST010041110.1 coordinate 509,973, forward strand.
AGGAACGGTGACGGCTTTGTCGACCGGGAGGAATTTGGAGAAATCCTCCACCTCACTGGGGAGCCAGTCACCGAGGAGGATATCGACGAAATGTTTGGGGAATCAGACAATAACAAGGACGGAAAAATCGATTTTGATGGTGAGATATTTTCAGTAGCTGAGCTTGATATCAGGCAGATATTGGGTTGTAGTCTTCATGTGTTTAGTAAAGCTTTTTGATGTGATTTATGAATGGATGTAGAGAAACTGGGACAGATATTAATGAGTGGGGGGGTAATTCTATCAGTTCTTGCCAATCATAGAGCAGAGAAAAAAGAGCAAGCCCTATACAGAAATCAACATAAGATAAAACAGTATGCAGAGCAACAAGGAATGCTTCTAGATTTAGACTTAGACTCAACTTTATTTTTCCCTAATAGTGATCTATGAAATGAAAACGTTTTTTCTAGCTGTAGACTTTGAACTTAATTTGTACGCTGTGGGAAAAGTCAGATATTGTCTTCCTCTGCCTTCACAATGGAAATTAGCATACATGGAAATAATGTGATCATACTAAATGCTTGTATTATGTTTTACAGTGATGTAGTCTGTTGTTTTTAACTCATCTTCATCTGTTTTGATCGATAACTTGATGGGGTGGCTGTCTGTTTCTCACTCTAGAGTTCCTGAAGATGATGGAGAACGTCCAGTGATGAGTCCAGCTCTGGATTCCGCGATGACCTTCTTTTGGAGGGAATAAAAGTGAAGTGTGCAAAGGGGAAACTCTAAAGCGCTGAATAATGGGCCACAAATTTGAATTTGTAGCAACTGCAAAGTAAAAATGTGCACAGATTAAACACATCTAGCTCCATTTATCCCCCCCTCACCACCTCACATGAAACTTAGAGGGCCTGTTGAGCATGTTGTCTATAAATATCCATTCAAACCTTTTAAGACGAAGGCGCTTTTCCCCAGGCCACCTCCTTGAGCTGAGCACCCAGACCCAGCTGTCTCCTTGGCAGCTGCTGTTTTGCCAGAAATGTCCCACCGACTGGGCTCAAACCCCTCCCTCTTCATACCCCACCTTACAACTGAGTGTCTTGTCCACCCTGATCTGTGCTTTTGGAATAAACCAAAGTTGTTCTTCTGCTCATTGCTCGCCTCTGCTCTTTATTCTGACCGTGTCCGCTGCGCTTCTGGCCTCCCTGGATCCGTTAGATAACCAGTCTGTCTGGCTTTTCAACTCTCAGACTCGTGCCCGTCGCAAAACAAACCCATGCATTTTCTGCGTCTAAACACCGCCGACCTTCTCTTTCAGCCCTGGTTTTGAAAGCAAAGAGGCCTTTTTTTCCCCCACCGTGCTTTCACCTCGATTTCCTTGTCTTATCAAACACATCAAATTAAAAGTCACGTCCAGCCCATTTACATTTTCGGCCGCCTGGTTCAGACTTATCTCATCCACCCAGATCTCACAGCCGTCTGCCAATGCTCCTCGTGAAGTAGTCTCCCATCACGGAAACGGGCCCCCCCAGGAGGTCGGCCCCACCGTGAGAGGTGAAGCTGAGCTTTGGAGGCTTGAGACCGGCAGTCACAGAGCAGAATGCTTCATTATCCCTAAGGAGTACGCTGGTCTACCTCAGGGTATATAGCCTCTAAGCCCCCCAACATCCCACCCTTTTCCCCATGGATCCTCTTCTCCTAACCCTAACCCTCCCCTTAGGAACTGCATGCCAAATTAGGAGCACCAGGTTGTGTTCATCAGGTGACACGGCACTGGGGTACTCGGTTGCTTCGACCCTTCTCCGTCTGAATTTTGCCTGCTATTCAGGGCACCGGGGAGGGGGGGGGAGGAGGGGGGAGGAGGGGGGAGGAATGGCGATCGGGGGTCAGATCCCACAGCATTTTACTCCCAGTTAACGCCATAACCTGCTTATAAATTGAGAGAACAGTGAACCAGGAGGCCCAGGCCTGAAGAGAAATCCAAAGCGTGGTGATTTGGACTCTGGTGTTTTTTTTCACTGTGGTTTGTAATTTAGATTGTCACCACAAGAATCTGGATTCGGGTCTTTTCTAAGTAGCAAATAATATTTTTTTGTTTGAACGACATCTACAAGTGGGTGTTGCTTCTTTGGATTGGCTGTTTTTCTCATTTCTCTCCTGGTTATCTGAGCTCCATCAAATCTGAACACACACTGTACACACAGAGGTACCGCCAAGTTAGTTTCAATCTCCCAAAAACATGACACTGTTTCCCTCACTTTCCGCTCACATTTGACTTATTTTACATTCTTAAAGGTTTAACATCAAGGCATTAGGGCTCACTCTTCAAGGTGTGATTGGCTTGTCCTGGCCCCAGAACCCTAAAAGTTCAGGATACTAAATCTGGAGGCCTGTGAAAAGCAGTGGGCGGGACTTATCTGTCCCGTTTAAAGTGAGTCTGGACCTTGTCTTGATGTCTAGTCTCTCTCTTGGGGTGCACACGGATTGACCACTCCTTTGGGCTTTTCTGTTTTCCTTGGATATTTAGGGGGGGAAAGCTAATCCACAAACATGGTAAGACCAATTAGTTGTTCAAATGACCGGCTGAACTAGTCCAAGTTTATCATTAAATCAGAAATTCAGTAGTCATCCCTGTGGTGAGCATGTGTTAAAGAAGGATTAATAAAGGCATGTGGAATAATAAGCTCTGCTTAGTTGCTGGGATTCGGTCGTCCTCTCTTTGTGACATTAAACTGTTGATATCACTTACATAATATTGTTTATTAGATAGAATTCTAACGACCTAAACACAGGGCAGATTGTGCATTTGATTTTTTAAATGTATTATTCCAAAATGCAGACAAGTAATATTATAACTAATATTATAACTAATATTATAACATTCATCATGATTTTGAAATACCCTTAATGCCAAAGGCTGGGTGCTGATGGAGCAGGGTAGGTGTCAGTTACGAAGCTGGGATTCTGCTTAGACGTTAAATTCCTGGGGATTGGATGTCTCATGGCCATATAGAGCAGCCTTAATGTGTTGAGCCTTAAATAGCCAGACCAATTTTCACCAAGCTCAAGACTCCTTTCGAGCCAGGACAACTTTATCCGCATGACTTATTGAAGAATATTTGCTTGCGATCGCCCCAACGATTAATTATATTAATGAGAAGATGAGAGATTAAATGAGAAGATGTTTTTCTTTTAACTGTCATTCTGTATCTCTAAAATGTTTCCTTCGTTGTGCGTAAAATCTATTTGCACTCTCAAGCATCTTTTACTAAAATATTATATGTCCAAAGGTTTTTTTTTAATATATATCCACGATTTTATGTGGCACAAATCACACAAATCAATTTAAATGCTACTGTCAATCATTTAAACAATGAATACGTTTTTTAAAGAGCAGTGGGAATCCGTCCCGAGGCGTTTAGCTGAATCCTGAGAGTTACTCCTTGAAAAAAAACTCTGTAATAAATGATCAGAAAGGCTTGTTCCTGCTGTCTTGCAGACCGACGCGCAGCAAGAGGCCCGCTCCTACCTGAGCGAGGAAATGCTGGCTGGTGAGTACAGCGACGTCTGGGGCCATTTTTGACCAACAATATGAGCAGAGGGGGGCCGAAACATAAGTAGGGTTTAAGCTTTCTTTAACAATAACTCCCATACACCTCTCTGGAAACGTTAATGGCTCAACCATGCATGCAGTGCAACATAATTTTTATAATTGAACTCGTGGCAGGAGCTTTATGAGGTGGATAATTTTACTCTATGGTCAATCGATTTGCTCTTAACAAAAGGCTAAATGGTGGTTATAACACTTTTGCGAGAGAATATCTCAATTATCATTTTCAAAAACCGCATCAATTAATTACGTGGAAACTAAATGACTTCACTTTGCTCTAAGAGTAGGCTACAATGCGCTCACACGGGGTCAATTCTGTGCATTATACAATTATTTTGTACCTGCAGAGTTCAAAGCCGCCGCATTTTTATAACTTAACTCGTGGCAGGAACTTCATTGAGGTGGATAATTTTACTCTATGGTCAATCGATTTGCTCTCAACAAAAGGGTGATTGTAACACTTTTTCGAGGGAATATCTCAATGATAATTTTCAAATACTGCATCAATGAATTCCTTGGAAACTAAATGACTTCACTTTGCTCGAAGAGTACAATGCGCTCACACGGGGTCAATTCTGTGCATTATACAATTATTTTGTTCCTGCAGAGTTCAAAAGCGCCGCATTTTTATAACTTAACTCGTGGCAGGAACTTCATTGAGGTGGATAATTTTACTCTATGGTCAATCGATTTGCTCTCAACAAAAGGCTAAATGGTGATTATAACATATTTGCGAGAGAATAACTCAATTATCATTTTCAAATACTGCATCAATGAATTCCTTGGAAACTGAATGACTTCACTTTGCTAGAAGAGTACAATGCGCTCACACGGGGTCAATTATGTGCATTATACAATTATTTTGTACCTGCAGAGTTCAAAGCCGCCTTCGACATGTTCGACACTGACGGTGGCGGTGATATTAGCACCAAGGAGTTGGGTACCGTGATGAGGATGCTGGGCCAGAACCCGACAAGAGAGGAGTTGGATGAAATCATCGAGGAGGTCGATGAGGACGGTAAGTTTTAGGGAGAAACAACAGTTTGTGTAGGATCCCACCCCACCGTGCGTAATAACTCTTTTACGCACCAGATGTCCTCGGTTATTTGGCTGACAGGCTGCCGGCGTTAAATGGCCCAACATCATTCTTATTTTTATTTTGCTCTGGTGTGAATGTTTTAACATCTAAAGATATGTGTGTGTAAAACCCAGGACGGTAAGCTTTAGGGAGAAACAATAGTCTGTGCAGGATTCCATCCCACCGTGCGTAATAACTCTTTTACGCACCAGAGGTCCCGGTTATTTGGCTGACAGGCTGGAGGCGTTAAATGGCCCAACATCATCCTTACTCTTATTTTGCCCTGGTGTAAATGTTTTAACATCTAAAGACATATGTGTGTAAAACAGTGCGCAAAAGAGAGCTGACGACAGTCAAAGAATTATGTGCCGTCTTGTAACACTCAGGCAGCGGTACCATCGACTTTGAGGAGTTCTTGGTCATGATGGTGAGGCTGCTCAAGGAGGACCAGGCCGGCAAGAGCGAGGAAGAGTTGGCAGAGTGCTTCCGTGTGTTCGACAAGTAAGTCGTCCGACGACTGTCCGCTGGAAGGGGCCTCGCGTCGAGCAAAAAGGCCTGTGTGGGAAATCCGGCACTCCTCTGTTTCCCCCAGGAACGCTGACGGCTACATCGACAGGGATGAGTTCGCCCAGATCATCCGCAGCTCCGGTGAGTCCATCTCAGAGGAGGAGATTGACGAGCTGCTGAAGGATGGAGACAAGAACGCCGACGGCATGCTGGACTTTGACGGTACGTGCGCAGTGATTATGACTCTGAGCCAGTGCCCAGACACGAGCATTCATCAGTCCAGTCATCCAGACTTTACACAAGCACGTGTGTTTTATTGCACTGTGTTAACTGACTGCTGCTTGGATCAATGAATGTCTTCCCATCTTCCACCTTCTCTGGTCTCATGCAGAATTCCTCAAGATGATGGAGAATGTGCAGTAAAGAACAAAGACTTATGGGACATTCCTCCACCCTCACGTGAACCCCCTTTCTGAGTCCATCTGCACCACCTCTGCCCCTTCCTTCAGCCAAACCTCCCACCACTCCCCTCCCTCTGTCCACCCGGTTCACCACTTCTCTTCTCCACCCTTGTAGACACCCTCCACAGACAGCTAGGACACCCAGTGGGGGTCACTGGGCTGCTCATCCCCGTCCACTGACACGCTCCTGTGGCAGGAAGGCAAGACTGCAGTGTCCCAATCCACTGCACACCTTCTGCAGTATGCATGTTTTAGGTGACCCCCCCCCTCCCCCCCCCCCCCCCCCCCCCCCCCCCCCCCAGACCGCCTTTCTGCTGGAAAAGCTCTGATCTAGACACAGTCTGGATAGAAGGGCAGCCTGTTACCTGCTGCTTAGACCAATTCATTCAAAACTTCACTGTACAAAGAAGTAAATTGCTTGAACGGAATAAATGAACTAAGACATGCTCTCTAGTAGTTGGTCTGTCATATTTATGGCCTGTGTAAAAGAAAATGTTTTGAGGAATTTAAATAAAATCTGTTTGTTTCTTCTTTTTGTCCATTTTGTATAAAGCCACAGCCAGTTTTACTTCAGTTGATCAGAAAGATCCCACCATCTTTAAAGTGGCAATTTTTACATTTAGGGTAATGAATTAGTTTATCCATGTTCTTTGTTCCTGGCTGTAAACATGAAGAAAAATTGATTTATTTACAAAATTCTGCCTTTAGACAGTTATGGATTCTTGTTTAATGTTTCATAAAGAAAATCATTCTCTTTTTTCTTGAATCCATTGTAATAAAAGAAAACTTTTGCTTAGAAAAAGACTAAAGACCATAAACTGTTTGTAATGCAAAAGGGAAATGTGGCTAAAACTATTCCGTCAAACCGTCTTATATCAGTATTTTAAAAGTGGTTATTCCAAGTAGACGGTGCAGCTGTAGCTACACATCCAATACTAATGTGGACTGAAGATGTTTTGTGCTGGCCATTAAAGCACAGTAAGGCAATTTATTTATTTTCAACTATTTTGTGCGTATGAAATATGAAGGTTAATATGTTTAGAAAATGAATTGTGTCCTACTGGTACTGTGCAGCACAAAAAAACCCTCAAAAGGACGATTAAAAACAAGTTTAGGTTTATTCATAGAATCCAAGACAAACGTGAGTCGAGTGTGTGAATAACTAAGAGTTACATCCAAAAAAACTGAACCACCAAACCGGCCCTGATATCCCCAAAGCGGCCTGTGGCGCTTCTGGGGCAGCTCACACCGGAAGAGACATTTCCTACAGTCCCAGTACGAGTTTATGAGCCATAATTGGCCTCATCAAAAGCTTTCCGGGCTCTCTTCAGCTCTTCGTTCATGGTCAGCAGGTCTTTGACTCTGGCGAACTTCCTGGGGTCTTTGCGAATGAGGAAGACGATGTCCTCCACCTGGACGCGGCCCTGGCGTCCAATGGACATGGCTTTGTGGGTCATTTCCGTGATGAATTCGATGACCAGGTCCTCCAGGATGTCCACGGACTCCGTGTACGGGTTCTGGTCGTCGCCAAACCCATACATCATACACCGGAGCTCCTTGGAGAAGAGCCTTTTCCTCCTCCCGTGGCCGACGTCCACTCCACTGGTGCCGTCGTCCAGCTCCTCGTCGAAGCCGGTCTCGTCCTCTTCTTCCGCCATTTTGCTGGAAAATACACAAACGGAAGAATTTAAACAACTCCTAAACATGTTATAAAACTTGAACCGCAAACTCCAACATATACGGTGAGATTTGTACCTGCACAAAGGCTAACGACAAAAGCGAACAGGGCTTGTTGTGGTTGTGCGCTTGGTTTCTTCTTCGTTGGTTTTTGAGGTGAATATTGAGAGTGGCGGCTGACCACTGCCCCTGCTGGTAGCTCGGTTTGCACCAAGTAAGCTAGTATGCATCGATGTTTATAAACGTGACATGCAGTCAGTTGAGTTATATAGACGTGTATATCAGCAGGAAGTATTTCTGGGTTCGTGGTGTGATGGCCGACGATAAACATTGAGGTCAGTTTTTTGATAAAACAGAAGTCTGAGTTAGTCGCCTTAACTTACACTTGCTAGCTTAAATGATTAGCTCGATCGGCATGTGTTCATTCTGCTTCACTTTTTTCTGTGATTTTTTAAAAATGAATTTAAAGCAGCAAAATAGTGGGAGATATGAACTGATAAAGAGGTATTCTTCGTGTCAGTTATGAGAAAAATGCCAGTCTCTGTTTAGTGGGACCGATAATCTGAGAGTCGACTTTTAAAATGAAGTTCAGCCCGTAACTGTTGCCGCTTGACAGTAGCACCTGTAGTAGCTGTCAGTAGTAGTAGCTGTTTACCTGCGGGCTGAAGTCCCATTTAAAGGCAACTTTAGGCTGTGTTTGCTGTGACGTGTAAGAATACAGTCAGCGTTAGGAAGTTAGCCAAATAAACGGTGCTGCCTCCGTTACAGGTCATGGAGGTTTAAGGCCCGTCCGAGCAGCTGGAGCCCCGAAAAACTCTGCCAGCTAACGACCAAAGAGCCCCCAGCCACAGGTGAGCTCGTGGAGGGGGTTTCCAGTCCGGGCTCGGTTCTTGTTTCGTCACATGTTGGCCAACAGTGAGAGAGATTAGCTGAACGGAAGACCTGGTGTCTCAATGCCCTGCTGACGTGGTCAACGACCAGCTGATAACATTATCAGACCTCTGAGCGGCTCACAGCACTTTCCACTAACTCCTTATTCTTTATTCACCCTTACACAGATTAATCCCCTGCAGGAGATGGGGTCGTCTTCGTAGCTGTGTGTGTTGGACCGGCTGGTCCAGGCGGCCCTGAATGGCGTGTCCGGTTCAGTTCCTCTGCCGGGGGCTTCGCACCGTTGGCCTGGTTCTGCTCTACTATGTCTTCTCCATAGGGATCACATTTTATAACAAATGGCTGATGAAGGTGAGTGAACCCCTCGTTTGATTCCCTAAGTTGTACTATGTGTGATCTGGGTGCCCGGGCCGGTCCCAGTCTCCGAGGACTGACCCACCCTGTGTGTCTCCGTCTCTCTCAGGGTTTCCATTATCCCCTCTTCATGACCCTGGTGCATCTCACCATCATCTTCTCCCTGTCGGCTTTGACCCGGTGGGTCTACACGGCCGTCTGCGGAGCAGGAAAACCCCGTGTGGTCCTGAGCTGGAGAGACTACCTCTTTAAAGTGGCTCCCACTGGTGAGTCTCTGTTTCTGTGGAGTGCCAAACGTTTTGATACTGGAAGACGAGATGCAGTCAGGACATATTATCATGTGCACATATTTGTGGTGAACTGTGTTGATGGATTAGTCACACTTTATTGATACTTGTAAAAGTATACAAAAGCATAAACGGATAAACCAACATGAATGAATTCATTGAGCCATAAAAAGTCATCATTCGATAACACGTTGTGTCTGTGACACAGAGACTATCGGGAGACAAAATATGTCAGACTTTAGCTTTTTTTTGTAGCACAGCTGTAGCAAAATCTGATCCAAAAGTAATTTAATTAATATTTTTCCACTCCTCAGCCTTAGCGACAGCTCTGGATATTGGACTTTCCAATTGGAGCTTCCTCTTCATCACAATTAGCTTGTAAGTTTGTGGCTCAGGTTTTCTGTATCGTCTTAAATCTTTCACAGTATTTTTTTCACCCTGATATTTGTGTCTTAACTTTGTCATTTGAGGTACACCATGACCAAGTCTTCAGCAGTGCTGTTTATCCTCTTTTTCTCTCTAGTGTTCAAACTGGAGGAGCCGGTAAGTCATCATGTCTGTCGTTCAAAAATATAAACGAACCACACGCCAGCTTCATGATGCTCTTACAGTTAGTTTTGATAGTAGAAGGGAGTGGAAGACAAATAATTTGTAGGAAAAGCTTTTAAGATCTTCTTGATAGTGGAAATATTCGTGATTACATCTCACTGAGTCACCAAAATGTTAATTCTTTCTACATTTGTAATAAGTGATATATTTCTTTGGGTTTCTCTTCATTTTAACATGTAGGCTTCTTATTCTGTGAAAACAAGCCCAGCATAGCTGATAGATGAGTGGATTCGGTTTCTGTGGCAACAGAGGCAGCATCGGCGAGTGTTGCCGTGGTGATGCTGTAAACATCCTAGTGCGATGTAGTCCTTCTATTTAGGTGCCTGTGTAAAGCAGATCAGTGGCTCAGTTTGGCTATTCATTTCAAAAAGCCATTTTAATGGAATTAGTTTATTTAGAAGTTTCCTGTTGATTTCAGTCAATGTTTTTCTAAGTGTGTCAGGTTGTTTTTTTCAATAGCTGCCTCTAAATAAATGACTCTGTGCCCTCTGATTTTGGCATTGTTGCCGAGGCTCCATCAATCCAGCTCAAATGTTCAGTCATTTTTAAAAATTATGTACTGTAATGTCATTCTGTTTTCCTTATTTGAAAAGAGCTAATGTGAGACGTTTTCCCCCCAAAACCGCAGCAGAACCGGCCTGTTGTTGAGTTTGCTCTGATTTATTGGGACGTTCCTGCCTTCTCCTCACAGATCTGTGGTACTTTGGGCCCTTTTCACCGGTTGTTTCTGCTCCGTCTCTCAGAATCCTTACCTGATCGTGGTGGTGCTGCTGATCTCCTGCGGCCTCTTTATGTTTACGTTCGAGTCGACCCAGTTTAACCTGGAGGGCTTCATCATGGTGCTGCTGGCCTCTTTCCTCGGGGGAATCCGCTGGACCCTCACTCAGGTCCTCATGCAGAAAGCAGAGCTGGGTCAGTCATTTGTCAGTTTCAAACCCAAAGGAAGAAATCCTGCTTTTTTTCCTGGCTATCAAACTGTTATTTTAACAACAGGTGGAGTCCCTCTCACTTGTCTTTTCCTAGCATTTTAAAACTATTGCTTGTGTCCATCTATTTGGTATATCTAAAGTTAGATGAATGTTTGCTCAGCCCACAGGAATTATGGTTAAAGTCTTCAAGTTTACGCAATCTCACTTGCGTGGCGTGTATCTTTTCCTCTGTGTTCCTGGATTCAGGCCTTCAGAACCCAATAGACGCCATGTACCACCTTCAGCCGCTCATGTTCCTCGGCCTCTTCCCCCTCTTCCTCTACAATGAAGGTGAGAGTAGCCTCAACGCTGCACTTTCTGGATCTGAGCATGCTTTTGATGGAGAAATGTACAGAGTTTGTACTGTTGAAAGTGGGAGCTGTTGGAAGAAGTAGAACATGACCTTTGACCTGGAGTTTTGTCACTTACTGGGTCTGTGTTGCCCTTTTTGATTGACATTAAAATTTACAAGTGCTTTCACTAATCAGCAAAACGTTGGTTTGAAATAACTTCTTCTAACTTCTTTTATGCATTTATTTTTAACTTTTTCAACATTTTTTATTGTTCAGGAAGTTATAATTCAAACTGAATTAGGCATGCACCAGCCCTCTGAGACTTTTCCACCCGTACTAGTCACCTTTAATCAGATAAAGTGTTTGATCCTCATTTCTTTTAAGGTATCTTCACATTTTCATCCCTCGTCTGAAATGCTGCCTCATTCCTTGCTTTGTCTGGCAGTGAGGAGAACTTAGTATTTTAAATTAAACTTATAATGTCATCAGACAGAGAGAGAGGTTACTGTAAACTCAGTTTTTTTGTCTTGTAAAGGTCCCCGGCTGTTCAAAGCCCCGTCTAAACCCTGTAATGTGCCCCTGCAGCTCTGAGCCTCGGCACATCGGAGAAGTTATTCCGGGTGACCGAGCTCTCCTCCCTCCTGTACTCGCTCTTCACGCTGGGCATCGGGGGCTCGCTCGCCTTCGGTTTGGGCTTCTCCGAGTTCCTGCTCGTCTCCCGGACCTCCAGCCTGACGTTGTCCATATCGGGGATCTTTAAGGTACTCAGAAGCCGAGTCGGGTCACCATAACTGGAGGCAAAACGCAAAAGCAAGCTCCCTTAGGACGACCAAATCGGGCAGTAAACGTCACCCAGAGGTTTAAAAGCATTAGGAAAGCACACGGCCAGGACATTTACAGTATCAGCCATTTGCTTTTCCCACATTTCAGTGTTTATTTGTCAAATAATATCAACTTTGAACTTAAAAAAACTCTGCATTGGTCAGAGTGAAACATTGTTCAAGCTACTGTTGGTCAGAAAAAGGATATTTTAAAGGCAAGCAGCTTTTAAATCCTGCTTCTTTTTTTTTTTCCGTTTTGTATCCATGCAACCAGACTGATTTCAGACCCCTCTGTGCCCCCCCCCCTCCCCTGTTTCCGTCTCCTCCTGTAGGAGGTGTGTACTCTGCTTCTGGCTGCATCTCTGATGGGAGACAAACTGACTGCCGTTAACTGGCTGGGCTTCGTTGTGTGTCTGTGTGGCATTTCATTACACGTGGGCCTGAAGACCTATTATTCCAAAAGTGAGTCTTTACAGTTTTTTTTTGGGGGGGGGGGGGGGGGGGGGGTTGCTCCAGTCGGCTGCTATTGGTGGTCAGTTATTAACTCATTGACTGCCAGCCATTTTCAGAACAGAGAGTCCCATACTGCCAGAGTTTTTTGAGCATTTTGACTGATTTTTCAAGAGCCACAGAATAGTTTGTGCACACCAAAAGAAAGAGTAGACTCTCTTCTTTCATCAGGAAAAAAAAATTGTTTCTACCTTATTCCGTTCTTCCTCGACTTGCGTCTCACCGGCGACATGTTCTCTCATAGCGAACCGTTACCTTTTTCTTATTTGCCTACAGTCTATGCTCATCTCCCATCAAAAGTGGCACTGCCACCTAGAGGGTCAATTTGTTACTACATACTCTGTCTAGAAGCCGATATTTACGGACAAGCTTTAGCAGATCGTCTCCCCAGCCATTCTCGTTGAAAAACATAAAAGACGTCTATAGACGTCTTTGGCAGCCAATGAGTTAAGCCAGTGGTCGTGTCTGTGCTGTTTTCCACCAGGTAAGGGCCCGTCTTTAAGGGAGCTCTCCGGTAAAAGCTCCGAGCTGGAGTTCCCGCTGCTGCGCCTGAACGGAGACAGATGTGAGGACTCAGCTGCTGACGAGGAAGAAGAAGAAGAAATCACCCTCCACTGACAGAGAAAAAAGATCCCCACCGGCTCTTTGCTCCCCTCGATGGCGTCCTCGCATCAGGAAAAGGTCCCTGTGGGATCTGTACGTTCACTGTGGGACTTTGAACGCAACACAGATGATGGTTTTTCCTTTGGGAGACTCTAAATGTAGCAAAACACGCAAATGTTAACAGAGTATGATGTGTGTTGTAGCTTTAAAGGGATCGTTTCACACCCTGGAATGTGGAGGCTCAGTTTTCCCCCGTGTGCCACGTTGGAAATGTGTTTTTGGGGGATTTGACTGCGTATGAGTGTTCCAGTGTGGGAACTGTGATGGGAACATTTCAATTCCTTCTTTATCTGAAAAAGACATTTAAAAGAAAAGAAAAATTGAAAGCTATTTTGTGTGAACTAAGTACAATACTTGTGTTCTTCTTCCTCAGATCTCAGTTTTGCAGCTATCTATTCCTCATCACTTGATCTTAAAAGCTAACGTACATTGTTATAAACTGACTGAACTATGATAATGATAATAAGTGAGTAATCTTCAGGTAATCAGTTTGGTTTGAAGGACAAAATGCGGAATATCCTGACGTCTAAGGCCTTGAATTTTCTTGTATTTGAAGTGTAACAAAAACCTCCCCTGCCTCTTTTAAGAGTTCTAAATGACCAATGAGTGTTCAGGCCAATCACCATGCTGATAAGATACCCAGTAGTAGTTTTATTCCCAAACGCTTGGACAGCTGGCAGGTTAAAAATCCTCGTTTGAGCCACAGTCTGATTGGAAGATATGTTGAAGTGGTCCAATTTACTAAAACAAACACCAAACACTGACAGTAAGAACTACAGAGAAGCAGAAAGAGAGATCAAAGGACCTTCTATTTAAATAAAAGCCCATCCTAATCCTCAGTTAGGGAGACATGAACTTCTGAAAGTGACATCACAGAGTTTTCTCTGTCAGTTGGAAATCAATGCAAACGCTTAAAAATTAACCCTCTACCATAGATTTTTTTTTCTTCTACTGTTTGAATAGTTGAAAATATTCAGGCTCGAGGAATCAAACGCTAAAGTCACCTATTGAGTTTCATTCAAAGAGGACCCTCTTGTGCCTTAGTAGTGGTGTAAGTTTCTTCTCAGAGGAGCTATCTGTAGCATCCATCTGGAGTAGATGGATAAATAAGGGAATTGCTCAAGTTTAAAAAAAAAAGTTTAATGTTTTATCTTGATTTTCCTGCAAAATATGTATTGTTGACATTCTCTTGAAATGACAAAAGAAGAAAAGGTTGTCATATTTTTTTAAAAACTTTTTAAAATAAATCTAATCTAATAATTTTTTATCAATTTGTTGTTTTTTTACAACCAACATGATCAACAAAATGTCCTTGATGGTCTGCTCGTTTAGATGGAGTAGATCTCTTCAGTCCTTCAGGACAATTTGCAGAATTTATACTAAGAGAAAAATCATTTTGTCTGTTCAAAATGACAATTATGTGCCTTTTTTAGACTTCACTGTTCAGGGTTTTGTGTCTTAAGAAAACATAAATTCTTCTGAAAATTATCAGAGGAAAATTGGTCAAAAGGCAGAGAATGGCCAAAGGGAAACTTTGGACGACCTAAGAAAGTCCGCAGGGAACAAACCCGTTCCCCTAAAACCCGAGCTGGCCCTGAAGCGGCGCGTGGGCAGAAGCCTCGCGCGCCCCTCACAGAGCGCGTGAGCCACCTGGTGGCCTCTGACCCCTGCAGGTATCGCTCCGCGGCCCGAAAAGATTTCCCGGAGCCCTCCCTGAACACCACGCCCATGTCGGGGCAGAAGGAGGACATTTGGTCTCGAATTCCACCCCCTCCAGATACAAGCCCACGAGAAGAAAAGAGCCCGTGTCCCAGTTTAGCGGAACTTGCGCGTGCCGACCTCGCACCTCTGGAATGCCGCGCGGAGACTTTTCGGAAGGACTAACCCGGACTCACCGAACCGCCAGGTAAGGCTGAGCTAACTCCGCGTTCCCGGGCCCAGGGCCTCAGGTAAACGGCCTCGGAGGAGGTTAAACAGTTCCGGGGCTGCTCCCAATATCTGAGACGCACAAAGAGACACAAATGTCCCCAAATAAACAACTATTTGCGCCATGTTCGCGTTACCTGGGCCACCCCGTTACAGAGCAGACAGCTTTGTTGTCTTTAAATGTTGTGAAATATTGAAAAAATGCACGAGACTTATCATTACAAACAATAGTTTATCGTCATTTGCGCACTTATAGGCGTTGCATTGCGTCAGTTTGAGCATTTTCTCTAACGAAGTCTTCGAGGAGACTAAATTACATCCGACACATTATATTTCGGCAACTTTAAAAGTCGTCCAAACTCTACCAAAACAGCAACCCGGCCCAGAAGTCCACTTTCCTCCTCTGTCTTCTCATCTTTTGACCACCTCGATATTCAACAGGTCAACTATAGTTCAAGTTTTTTAAAATACAGATTTTTATAACCATAGAAACATCTACATGGTCGTTCAGGATACCATTAAGAATGGAATAGAAAATCAGTTTGAGGAGATTTTTTTGTTGCAATACAAAGATCCCAAACAATAAATAAAGAATAAAGAGAAGTATATTTCTCATTGGCTCTTAGCTTTGCAGTTCTTCTGCATTGTTCTAAGTTCTTCTTAGTTTTTTAATAAAATTGATGTCCCGCTTTGCTCAGACTGGAATTTGGTCTTAACCGCATCAGTTTTGAATGTTATTTCTCGCCAGAAATGCAGGCAAAAAGTGTCAGATTCAGTGATTCATCATGTTTTTCATCACATAGGGGTAATTAGCTCTTAAATGGACCTAAAAGAAAGAAAAAATAGGACACCCCCATCAGGGGGAATGAGTGTTGGCATGGGGATGCAGACTCCACATTTTGCACTGTGATAATCGAGCTGATAATTGAGCTCTATAATAGGCAAAATTTGGTGGGTGTCATTTAATTCTGTGGTTAAAAGAAAGCAGCCCGACTCTTCAGTGCAGGTCCCTTTCTGCTCCTTCTCATCGGCTGTCCTTGATTTTTGTGGTCTTTGTATCCTTTTCACAGTTTCATGTTGTAAAATTGATACCCGATACCAGCCGGTTCTGGATAATTCCTCCTTATTGCTCTCCTCAGCCATGGACATTGGTACTTGTGCCAGAATTATTCCTAGAATAAATGCCTGTAATACTGTACTAATGTTTTTTTTTGTCTTGGTTTTAGGCGCCTCTCATGTCTCCTAATCATTTTGCCACATTATGCTCACCTTCCTGGGGAATGCTGTGCTTCCTGCTCAGTGTCCTCCTGCTCCGGTCCTCGGGGGTCCGCGGCCAAGGTAACCTGCCTGAAACCGCCGTCTGATTACGCCTGAGGTTGCAGAGACTGGAGGCTCCACCTGAACTTTACTGTGTTGGACACAGCCTGCTCATTCTCCTCTGAATGATGCATTTAATGTGAAAATCCCAGCAAAACCAACAATTTCCGTCTGCAAAGTTGATTGAAAACTGCAGCTGCAAACATATCGTTAGATTATGCAGCTACAGCATCACTCGGAAACCATTTCCATCTTTACATACAGCAGTTTAAATCCTTATGAACAGGCAGCTGTTCCCACAATGAGCTGATCTTCAAGCTCTCAGGGAAATACAATTTTATGGCTAATGGATTATTTATAGTCTGAAATGTTCTCAAAAGCGTGTGATTATAGCATTTTTATTTAGCATATATTTTAACATTTCTTCTCCTCCCACTCAGGTGTTGAAGCCTTGATATTAATTTCCATGACTGGAAACATGGCCGGCAGCCTTAAAAGAAAAAGCACGTTTAATTGAACCATTCGTGGCTATTAAATACTGGCACATTTAATCTGTAGAGTAACACAATAAGACTTTGCTTTTTATGTTTATTTCAGAATATGCTATTCCTACTTAGGTCTCAACATACCATGTAAGAGGGTTCCACCTAATACACCTTAATACTACATCTAGTAAAGCTGTAAGCTTGAATTTTTTATAATTCCAGTTCGAATTCATAGTTGGATCAAATCGCTTAATGTATTATTTAAGTTTTGTGAAGTAGTTTTACCAGTTTGCAACAGCAGGAAGTTACTGTGGAGTAAAATCACGTCATTTCTGGGAAATGACCAATTTCTGCATTTATTTTTCTGTTTATTGGGACTTTTAACCACACAGAAACACAAAGAGCTTATTAGTTAGATGCAGAGTTAAAAACGAAAGCCAAAACAACTGATCTCAGCCCACAGCGTCGGGGGAACAACACCGTCACTGTGCTGCTCCTCGGATCTGAGGGGCCGTCTGGAAATGCTGTTGTGGGTTCGGAAGACCTTGACCCTTTCTCCACCAGTCCCCCCTCAGACCCTTCTGATCCTCTGGTGAAGACCCTCCGGAGGCCCCTGGTCTTCTCAGTCTGTCGCACACACACAGAAACACATATTCAAGCCGGAAAAGGATCTGCTGAGCGCACAGGGTCAGACGTCCACAGAAGTGTCACAAGCAGCGTTTTGTGACGCCCAGCGTCCATGTTAGCGCTCTCTTGTCTTTCCTGGTTCTTGCCCCCCCCCTTCCCCCATGGTCTTCCTCCCAATGCATTACTCCATTACATATTACATGAAGTCCCCTGAGCCACTGTAACTCCGTAGCACTCCTCTGCCGTGACCTTTGGCCCCGAGGCCCTAAACCGGCGTCCTGTTCCCGTTTCTGCTACAGCCGAGAGGACAGGGCTCGCTTTGATGGACGAGGACGGGGTGGCCAGCACATGAAAGGCCTCGCTTGTTTGGAAGCCCCTGCTGGAAATTATGTAGATGGAGTCAGAACAAAAGATGGATTTGATTTGTGGAGGAGGAAGTCATCTGGGTTAGACCGCCCCGACGAGCGAGAGGAATGAAGACGGTTTCCAGCTCGAGTCTTTGATCGTTAAAAAAATCCTGTCTTATGTGACCTCTCTCTTGACCTACACAACTGTCTTGTGATCCTGGAAATCCTCATTTTGATTTCTCTTCCCCGTCCAGGTCGCCTGAAGCTGACGGTTCTGTCTGAGGACAGACTTCAGATGAAGTGGAGGGAGGCTGACGGTCCCATTCAGGGCTATAAAGTCCGAGTGAGACCGATTTCAGGTGGGATGTTTGAAAGGAATCTTAGAGAAATTTCTCATAATCTAAATTGCAAGCAGGAAAATAAATGTTGTGTTTATGTTTCATGAACAGAAATGGTCAGTGAGGCAGCAAAGATTAATTTTTCTAACATCAATCCAGACTTCCATAAGTGTATCAGCCACATTGTTCTTAAGTTAATATTCTCCTTATTTCTTTCTCATCTGGGCTACTAACCACTTTCCTGACGTTGTTTTACCCTGTCAGCTAAGCCCGGGCAGGTCTGAAAGAGAGAGCAAGAATTGGGGCTTAGCGGAAAAATTTGGTCCTGCTTCAGGCTTGCTGTGCCTAAAAGCGGAGGTTCTTGGACAGGCAAAGATGAAAGGTGGTGCTAAAGAGATTAAAGGAGAGAGGAAGTACAGCTCTGAGAAGACCTGCCAAGACTGTGCGTCATGCGTGAGGGCAAAAAGATGCAGGATGAAATCAGACCCTTTAAATGGTGTCGCAAAAACTGTGCTGTGTTTTTAAAAACAACAACAAAACGGGGTACACACTGGACAGGTCGGCAGAGTTTACAAAATCCATTTACCAACTCAGTTACATGATGATCCTGTTTGATTTTTCAACAATCACAACTTGATCATGTAACTATTTTCCATTCAGAGTGAGAAAAGAAAAAAATCCAGCAGAAGCCTGAAACCATCACGCAGATAAACTGTCTGCTCAGACCTCTAAAAATGACATCTGCCATTCAAAATGCCTCTTTTCCAGAAGTGCCGCAACCGGAGCTAATGCTGACCACCACCAGGGGCAGGGCGACGGTGGCCGGACTGGACTCCAGTCAGGAGTATTCACTCCAAGTCCTCGTACTCAACGGCACAACAGAGAAACTTCTGGCAAAGAGACGATTCACCAGTAAGAAACACAGTAACTCAGGACTCATTTGAAAAAAACTCTGAAATACGTTTTTACTGTAAACGAACTCGGTCATTGATTCGGCTAGTTTGCTAGCTCCTTCAAAACTCATTCGAGGTCCATTACAGGCTAAAAGCAAGCAGTTATTTGTGCTCACTGGAGTCAGATTTGCCTCACAAAGGCTGCCATGATAATGGTCTCCCTCCCAACTCTGCGTCCGCTTGAGAGAAGCAGCGAGGAAAACGGTTTTCAGAGGAAAATGATCGACTTTTCCGCTGAATTAAGAACCTCTCTCGCTTTCGGGGTTTATTGTCAGTCCGTCCAGTTTTTTCCCAGAACTCAAATGGGATTGTACAACATGCAGCCTGCGGTTACCTGCGAGCCTTGCCGGTGATAGTAGGTTACAGTGTCGGGCTGAGCGAGCCCGGGCAGGCCAGAAAAACACCTTGACTTGGAAAATTTGCAACACTAGCTGTCAGGATGGAATGATGGCAGTCTGGGAATTCCTCCCTGGTGTGTTTACCGTTTGCTGGAGCGGCCCCGGGGCCCTGTACTTAGTCCAGTCTGCCGCGGCATTGAGCTGCCAAGTCCAGGCAATTCTTCCTCCTGAAAAATGTCACCTTCCTTATGCCGCTGTTCACCTTGTTTCTGGACTCCAGGCAAGGATTTTCAAACGCCACCTGTGAGATGAGCTATGTACAAACATGGCTCCATCTTAACCTCGAACTTGATCATTGTTCTGTTCTAAATTTGAGCCTGTATGATAATATAAACACGTCTTTAAATGGAACGTTGGGCTCTTTATTTCCTCAGCTTTTAGCTCACAGAGGTGTTGAAAACAACGGCTGCCCGTGTGGTTGTGCAACTTTGATTCAGGGGGATCGTTTTGCATCACGTAACCCTTTCAAGCCTGATCCAACATTAAAACAAAACAGAAAATTACTTTTTTTTTGTTTGAATTCCTTATATGGCCTTTTAACATAATATGTAAAAAGAAATACATTTTTTATATTAATAATTAATTACTATGCGATAAGTCAAGATTATTTTTTGTGTAGTCTTCTGCCCCCTGTTATCAGGTATATCTGATTGTGTACAATAGGATTTTGATCAAAGTTTTTACCATTAAATTATGCAAAAGGTGTCAGACACAAAACACTTCAGAAACCGTATGTATCAAATATGATACATTTGGCATTACAGGGTCAAAAGATTGTTCTGGGTCATTGCGCTCCACTTTCTGTCTGGCAGTGGAGGGCCTGCAGGAGGAGGAGACGATCCGCAGCGGCAGCCGCGAGCAGAAGAAGAAGCTGCTGCCCGGAGGGTCGGGCTCCGGGGATCTGGACGAGGCAGCAGATGTCCTGTTGGGTCGGCCAACCGTTCTGTACCCGGACTCCACCACCCCAACGGCGGCTGCCGCCCCAGACACGGGTACTGGATGCTGGTAGTAGATAACCCTGCAGACAGACTCCCATATTAATCCTTCCTCACATAAACTGTAGGAAGGCAGTCATGGATTCACTGCGTACTCAAGATGGTTTAGCTGTAAGAAATGTGCTCAGAGAGCCCGGTAGTTTTATCCAGGCAGAGCAGAAATATCTTGATGTTAACTCATTGACTGCCAGCCATTTTCAGAACAGAGAGTCCCATACTGCCAGAGTTTTTTGAGCATTTTGACTGATTTTTCAAGAGCCACTGAATAGTTTGTGCTACGACTATGTAAACACCGAACACACCAAAAGAAAGAGTAGACTCTCTTCTTTCATCAGGAAAAAAATAGTTTCTACCTTATTCCGTTCTTCCTCGACTTGCGTCTCACCGGCGACATGTTCTCTCATAGCGAACCGTTACCTTTTTCTTATTAGCCTACAGTCTATGCTCATCTCCCATCGAAAGTGGCACTGCTACCTAGAGGGTCAATTTGTTACTACATACTCTGTCTAAAAGCCTGATATTTACGGACAAGCTTTAGCAGATCGTCCCCCAGCCACTCTCGTTGAAAAACATAAAAGACGTCTATAGACGTCTTTGGCAGCCAATGAGTTAAAGAAACTTCCTGTCTTTCTCAAATTAGAGTGACTAATGCTTGTTTTTAAAGGGCACCACACCACCGTTTGTTCTCTAAGTGGACCAGTCATTCCATTAGCAGTAATCTTATAAAAGCTTCAACGTGGTTAATGACTAGATTAATTAAGGGTAAAAGCATATATAATTGGGGTAATGGCTAGGGAACAGGATACAAATATTTAGGAAATCTTTGCTATGAGTGCTTAATGAGGGCAAACCATATCTCTAGCTTATTATATAGCCTAATTTGATCCCCTTAATAATCTTGACATATGTGTGTAAGGGTGCCCACTTGTTTAAGTAACTACCTCTGACCTCCAGAGCCCTCAACAACAGGAACGCCGTATAAAGTCACAGATGAGGCCTCGGAGAAAACCACCAAAGAGAAGAAGAAGAGAAAAAAGGACAAAGAAAGGCACCGTTCCACGGTGGAGAAGAAGGAGGAGCAGGGGACGAAACAGGGCAAAGTCACAGAGGAAAAAGCCCGGAAGACATCCCTCCCAACACAGCCTGTAACAGGTAACAAGGAATTTTAGCTTTAAAACAAAGTTTGAGGTGGTATTACTGATTTTAAATCATTTTGGGGATATTAAAAAACCTCTTGAAGCATAAAGTTGAGAATTTCCATCTACTTTTTGGGTATATTCACCTCCACTTTGACAGCAAAAAGGGTTGAGAACAGTAAGTAATGGTCTGAAGTCTGATTACAGTGATTACACAAGGGAGGGACAGGTAATGGGTAATAACAGACCATCTCCTTCAGCTCCAGGCTGCATACATCTTCTCTCCTTTATTATCTAAAAAGGTACTTGGAGCCTTGCATGCACTGAAAAACACGCACCAACATTTTCCCGCCTAATATGCACTCATCTATTAGCTGATTGAAAAACATGAAAGTGGATGAGATGATACAAAAGGATGTGAAATACTGTTCAGGTTGCTCTTATTGCTCTCGGATTGAGTCTGTTCTCCTTCCGTCCCTCCAAATGAAAGGGCCGTCTCCAAGGAAACCATACCAGTGCAGCAGCGACGCAGCAGCCGACATCGTGCTGTTGGTGGACGGCTCCTGGAGCATCGGACGCACCAACTTCAGGCGGGTCAGAGACTTCTTGGAAGGGCTGGTTACGCCTTTCCATATTGGGCCGGCCCACATTCAGATTGGTAAGAACCACAGTGTTGACGGCAGTGATGCTAATTTAATTACCTGAGTTGAGTTGCGTGCTTCCCTCTGCATCAGGGATGTCAAAGTCAAACACACTGAGGGCCAAAAAACAAATTTGCTACAAGCCGAGGGCCGGACTGGTTCAATGTTTAAAACGTATCGAAACGATTGCACATATTGAACCAAGACCTATTCACACATATTCACAATTATTAAATGAATATGGCAATATTTTGTTATGGCTCTGTCGGTAACTTCAAGGGAAAACATTTTCAACAGCCAAACAGCAAAAAATTCAATTGTTTTTTTAAACAAAATGTGTTTCTTAATATCAAGATAAATGCATAAATAAAAGTGAATGCATTATAAACTGAAAATGTATTATTGTGCTGCTCTATGATCTACCGATCACTGCTTTCAAATAGTAAAATTAAAAAATAATGAATATTTTGCGACTTCTTTTGCCACCATAAAGCTAGCCTTGACAGCAGCCTCACTTTGTGATTTAGCATATGTGAACATAGCCTGTCTGGGCTTAAGGCCTCGTTTTAATTCTTCCACCTTCTGTAGCTTTTGTTCATATTCCATATTCTTGTCTTTGTCTGTGTGTTTTTTAGACGTTTGATAGTGCCTTCTTAAATTAAATTCTTTCATTACAGCCACACTTTCTCCACACAGAAGACACACAGGTTTGCCTTTTACCTCCGTAAACATGTCCTCTGCCTCCCACCCGGCCTGAAACCCGCTGTTCTCAGCGTCCACCTTACGTTTAGTCATTTTTGAGGAGGGGGTATCAAAAAGTCGATCTCTGCTCTGAACGAATGAAGCCGTTTGTGCGCGCTGCAGTGACTTCGCGGGCGACCGTTGCATTGTGGGAAATGTAGTGTTGGCGCGTGCAAAACACCAGCGGGCGGCTGTGGCCCGCGGGCCGGTTCTAATAATAATTTAAAATCATCCAGGGGGCCATAGATAATCAATTCCTTGCCTTGACTTTGACATATGTGCTCTGCATTGACTGACAGGCACATGCAGTTTGTGGCAAAGCAAACTGTTGAATATGTTTGTTAGACCCATGTAGAAATGGTGTTTTATTGACTGCTGAATAGAATAATTTAGTTACGAGGAATGTATACTGTTTATTTTATTAAGAGGCATTTGGTTTTATTTTGTATCGTTTTCTACATTTGGTATTTTGATTTATCATTTTAATGAAGCTCCTTTAATGTCCTGTGTTTAAGTAACGAAAGCTGCGCAGTTTTGTCTGTTAAAGTGCGCATGCGCAGAGTACGTAAGAATACTCTGGTAATGGAGCAGGGCGAGGAGCAAGACTTTTTTGACCGTAAGGCTTACGTTTTGGTTTATACTTATCATGAAGTAAATGTTTTGCTTTATGTTGGCATTTTTTTGTAAATTTACATTCGTAATAAATTGAAGTCATTTTTTACATTGGTTCGCGTACGTTTTTAAACCAAGCTGAACGAGTAAAAACCTTTACGTCCTGCAAGAATGGCAAGGAAAAGGTTAAAATTTTGAAGAAAAAGGTATTAAGCCACTACAATGTTATTACATGTTAATGATATTTAGAAATATAACTTTAATCAGCTCCGTAACTTTCATTTTAAAAAGACATTTTGAAAACCACTGGCCAATTACCTGTAGGGCCAATACCTGTAGGGCCACACATCTAATGAGGTGTTTTTTTTATTCCAGCTTTGACCCAGTACAGCGGAGACCCTCGCACTGAGTGGCAGCTCAACAGCTTCACCACTAAAGACCAGATTTTGGAGGCGGTGAGAAATTTTAGGTATAAAGGAGGAAACACGTTTACAGGTACGAACCCCTAGCATTTTGCGGCCTCATAGCTGTGTGTGGTCTTATTTACCGTCGGTGCCTAACCGGCCGCTGTCCCCCCAGGACAGGCCCTGCTCCACGTCATGGAGGAGAACATGAGGCCGGAGGCGGGCGCCAGATCGGACACGCCGTTTTTCCTGGTGCTGCTGACCGACGGGAAATCTCAGGATGACGCCATTGCAGCGGGAAACCGGCTGAAGAATTCAGGCGTGGAAATCATCGCTGTAGGTGAGGCTGTGGCTGGTCACCACAAAGCGGATCCTGTTAAATCATAAAGAGGATAATCTGTTTTATTACCCTGTGTGGTTCAGGGGTGAAGAACGCAGATGAAGCCGAGCTGAGACAGGTGGCTTCGGAGCCCGTGGATGTGAACGTCTACAACGTGAATGACTTTCCTCTGCTCAGCAAGCTGGTGGCACGACTGGTCCACATCCTGTGTAGGAGGATAGAAGACCGCGGCATCTCAAAACGTAATGCAGAAAAAGCCCAATTATAAGGTTTTACATCATGAAACAAAAAGGATCACATCCTCTTGTTCTTTAACATGAGATCATCAAATTGTACACTACTCATTATTCATTTACAACACCAAAGCCAAATCCAGCACACTTATTTAAGAACATTAGCAAGGTGCTGCTCATCAAAAGCACTTAAGCATTCAAGACAATGCCAAGGAGGAAACACATCAGCCTTAGAAAAGCAATTGTTGCTTTTGTCATTTGCAAGCTGTTTGGAGTCCATTGTCACAACAAAGAGAGAGATTATTTATTTAAGACCGCTGTCAAAATGAACAGGAGTGGACGTCCCAGGTCCGGTCAGCCAGTTAACCCCAGAGCTACAGCTCGACCGGCCTCAGTTAGCAGGTTAAAGGTAAAAAATTATGACAGTACAGTCAGGATGGGCCGAGCAGCTATGGCTTGTTTGTTTGGGCTGCAGGAGAAATCCTCTCCTTTGGAAAAAGTGTTTCCAGAGCATGCATCTGATCAGAGAGCAGAGCAAAGTGGTGATGTTTGGTCAGAATGCACACAAACCAAACGGCCGTCTGCACGGCGGGGGAGGGGTGATGATCTGGGCTGGTTCTGCAGCATCAGGACCTGGCAGGCCACCATGAACTCCTCTGGGTAGCAACGTGTTCAGAACCAGATGGGAGGCCGTCTGTCCCACAGCTGAAGCTGGGACTGGCTCCCCAACAGGACAAAGATCTACACACAGCAGCAGATCTACAGCAGAGAGTCTGAAAGAGGAAGGAACCAAGATGCTGATTGGTCCATCTGAGCCCAGAACTCAGCCTTATGCAAGCTGTAGGGGGGCTTCAGTATTTCGTCTTAATTCGTTTGAATAGTGTGATTTGTCATCTGTTGCTCATTTGACATGATCCAAACTTTTATTTGGGTTTTTCTACCCAAATATATAAAAGCTGTAGAGGGGGTACGAAATGTGTAACCATCAGACTGTCAACCTGTCCGTGTACAAACTTATGACATCAAGGGCTTGTGTTGCTTCCAGGAATGGAGCCTGGTCCCACAGCAGACCCAGCCCTCTCCTACCCAAGTCCAACTGATCTCCGCTTTTCTGACCTGGGATCCAGAGAGGTGCAGCTGCACTGGATCAACCCGTCCGAGCCCGTCCAGCAGTACAGGGTGGTGTACCACAGTGCCGAGGGCCAGAGTCCCCATGAGGTCAGATGGTCTCCCTTCGCCCGTACATGGGACAGTCCGTCGTATTTAGCTAATTTCTTTCGGCAAATTTTAGAAAAAGTTTTCTATTTTGGGCTATTGCTGAAAAATAGTATAAAAGATAACAAGAGAAGGGGCTAACTCCGACTCTCTAACCCCTTTGGTGCTCGTCTCCAGGTGGTGGTGTCCGGCTCTGAATCAACGGTGCTGCTTGATGGCCTCTCGTCTCAGACGCTCTACCACATCTCCATCTTTCCGGTGTATGCAGACAACGTCGGCCTGGCGCTCAGAGGAACCGTCACCACCTGTAAGCCGGACTTCACGCATTCACTTCACTCATGCATTTTTCCTGGAAATTATGTCTTTCTTCATGTGATATTTGTATAAACTACCTCTCATTTCTGCAGATGTTTTCAGAGGACAAAGTTCCTAAATATTCCATTTCATATAGAAAATAAATGAAAAGTTCTCTGTTATGTTTAGACACGGTGCTTGTTTTTTTTTTTTTTTTTTTATTAGCTCAGGGACTTTTTGATGCTTGAATGATGAAGATGTCACTGTTTCTGGGACAATGCTGTTGATGCAGACACATCCGATGACCAGAGTTTAGTTTTAACCCAAAACAAAACGCATGGCAGAACCGGAGCATGAAAAGATGCCAAAACACAAAAAGATCTGAAAACAAGGGAAACTTAAAATACTGGTTAGTGAATAACAGCAGCTGAGAAGAATGAACACGAATGAACCAGAACATGGTGGCTGAGAAAACTGTGGGTGAGGAATGGGGAAAGAAGAAGCCCACAGGCCAGAAAACAAAACAGGAAAACACTTGCTCACAAAAACACCACAACTGTACTACAAGAAAACAGAAATAAACCAGGATTCCTCTGAAATTGGTCAGACACAAAAGATGGTGAATGAAACAAAAGGAAGGGAATTAAATGTAGACAAAGGGGGATGAATGTTACCTCTGACTGTATCTGTCTTACCCCCCCCCCCACTCCCTTTCAGTGGCACTGGCCATGCCGACCGACTTGGAGGTGACTCCCTCCTCCTACAGCACGCTGCGAGTGAGCTGGAGCCCAGCGGCTGGCGCCACTCAGTACATGATCCTGTACTCAGCACTCAGCCACGGAGAGCCCGACGACGCAAAGGAGGTGAGATGTGCAGAATTCAAACGGGATGTGGCCTCATCAAGAGAGGGCTCGAGACAAAGAAACGGAGAGATGTCTCTTGTTGGCTGGTGGTGATCATTTCAGAACTAAGACGGCCGCATGTTTAATGATAATATATTGTATTTGAAGGAGCTTTTTTTGGCAGTCAAGGACACAGAGATACACAAAAATGCATTAAAAGAAACAACAATGAACTCAATAAAATAGTCAGGGGCAGTGGCACTATCAAGAAGCCTCGGATAGAAAAGGCAGTCTTTAACAGATGTGTTTTGAGTTGTGATTTGAAATGGGGGAGTGAGTGGATGTTTCTGGGGAGCAGAGCGGCTGTATGCTCTTGATTTACAAGCTTTACTTGTAAGCTTGTTTGGCTCCAGGTTTGTGTTTTGTGTTTTGTGCGTGCAGGAGAAGTTCAGGGCGGATCAGACTGTGGTGGAGCTGGCCGGGTTACTGCCGGCAACAGACTACTCCGTCACACTTTACGCGCTCTATGACGAAGATCCAAGTGATCCCGTCACTTCTGTTGCCACCACATGTAAAAACCTCCTCCTTCTCTTTTATTTTTCCATGGCTCCCATTTTATCCTCCACACCCTCTTTTTTCTGTACTTTTCTGTGTGTTTCCAATTTGCCTCCATGTCAATTTCTTAACCTGTTCCATTTCCCCTCTAAAATTTGATTTCTGCACCATAGATTACCCCTTTAAAGCTTCTCCTCTCTCCCTTTAGTCCCTCTCCCAGCACCAGTCAGTGTTCAGTTCCCTCTGGTCGCCCACAGTACGCTGAGGGTGAGCTGGGTGCCTGGTGCTGTGGATGTCCCGGCCCACAGGGTCACGTACAGCACCAACCACGGCAGTGACACCAAGCAGGTAACCGTCCACATGTCAAAACCCCGGAGGTGGACACTATTCAAACCGGTTCTGAGCAGGCCCAGACTTTGGGGGCCTTTTGTGTTTCAGTCATTCATTTTCTATTTGAACATCAATGTCTTTTATCTGTTTGTTTTATAATATTTGATTGTTTACCATATTTCTAGTCTGTTTATTTTTCTCCAGTTGGGATGAGGCTCAGCAATTAATCCATGTGGGATTTGTATCGCATGAAGCTCTGGAGAGTGTTCAGTCAATCAAAATGACTTTATTAATCCTTCTTCAGCCAGGTCACCATAGTGTTTTCGATCTGGTGTTACCAATGAAGCATAAGCATAATCTGATCCTTCTGCACAGGTGGAGGTGACGGGGCTGAACTCTGTGCTGGTGCAGAACCTCTCATCTCTGTCCAGATACCTGGTGTCTGTCCAGTCTCACTACCCACAGGGACTGTCAGCGGCTGTCACCAGCAACGTCACCACCTGTGAGACACTCGGCAGTAACGGGGATGTGGAACAGCTCATCCAAACAAACGTCTGTTGATTTCATTCCTGCGTTTTCCTTCTCCGCACAGTGAAAGTGCCTTCGCCCTCCGACCTGAGGGTGACCAATTTCTCAGGCAGTGACATCACGGTGCGCTGGGAGGCTGCGGCAGACGATGTTGTTTCTTACCTCATAAAGTGGATTTCTTTAAGTGGAGGAGACCTGAGACAGGTGGAGAGGCCTCCCCGAATACATAAGAGTGCTCAGTTTGTAGCAGCTGTCGGGAAAAGGTTTAAAACGTGTTTCTTTCTGTGTTTTAGTTGCGCGTGAATGGAGACAGTGAAGGAGTTATTCTGGAGGGTGTAGAGGATGATAAAGAATACCAGATCTCTCTGTCTGCCCTCTATGGAGACGGGGCTCAGAGTGAAGCTGTGGCCATTCGCTACAGCACCCGTGAGTGTTATGGTTGCGCTCCAAATGCTGTGACCGGCAGAGGAGAGTCATTATCTGCCAGGGCTTGCTGTCCCCATCATCGCAACTTGCTCCTGTCTCCTGAAAATGTCTTCACACATACGTACATTTAACATTAACCCTAACTAGGGATGTCCTGATCCAGCTTTTTTAAATTTCGATCCCGATCCAGGCCTATCAGAGCATGTATTAAAGTTTAAAGTTATTTATCTACTTAATTAGTTGTCAGACTCATGTTGAACAGGGATTTACTCTGATATCAACTTAATGGTTAGGACACAGACCTGTGGGTTAAGAGATGCTAATGCTAATGCTAATTCACGTGTGGGAGTCCGGATCTGCATTTTCTCCTGCCGTCCGATACGCATTTTTTTGCAAATATCCGCGGCCGATCCGATCCAGATATCGGATTGGAACAAGCCTAACCCTAACATTATTTCAAACTTTGTCTCTCAGAGTTACAACCTCTTATTTGAAGTATGAAAGACCCACTTGAAACACTGAGCCATGATGCTTAAATCTCAGTTTTTTTATGCGTTTTGCATTAAGTAAAAAAGTTTTCAAACTTCACATTCTTAGTGGCCTTCTTGTGTGTTTTGCCTAAAGGAAGAACTCATGTTTTTTGCTCTGTTTTTCGCTCTGCAGTGGCGGGTGGAGGCCCCTCCGGCGTGACGGTGTCTGAGGAGACGGCAGTCAGCCTGTTGGTCAGCTGGGTGCCCCCCAACGCGCACGTGCTGCATTACCGCGTCACGTACACGGCGCTGACCGGAGCCGAGACTCAGGACGGCACCGTGAGTGCGCCGTGATCATACGTTGTCATGCTTTTAGCTCTCTAACTGACGATTTATCACCCCATCTAAAATGCAGGGCTTTAGTTACATCCTTTTAGCTGCTCTGTTCTGCATCCTGCAGGGCAACAATCACACACACAGTCACGTAGATACACTCTTCTTCTTTTCTCTTTATTTTTCTGTTGTTGTTTTGTGTCCTTTTATGTCATATACAGTGGGGGAAATAAGTATTTGACCCCTTGCTGATTTTGCCGGTTTGCCCACTTACAAAGAATGCAACGATCTATAACTTTAATCATATGTACATTCTATCAGTGAAAGACAGAATCCCAAAGAAAATTCCAGAAAATTTCATCATATAAATTTATAAAAATTGATAACCATCTGATGAGGAAAAATAGGCATTCTTTGTAAGTGGGCAAACCTGCAAAATCAGCAAGGGGTCAAATACTTATTTCCCCCACTGTACGCTAGAAGATTTATGCAGAATTACCCACAATTTCACGCGTTGGTACACCAATTAACAAACTTTAATTTCTGTCAAATTTGCATCTTGAATTATCTGATTTTACCTATTCAGAAGAACATGTTAAATGGTTTTTAAGAGAATTAATACACACCTTTCTACATCTAATTAAATAAAACGCACCCAAAAAGTTAGGTTGAAAAGAAGAATAAACCCAAAGATTATCCTTTTTTCTGATGTTAACATCAGTTTGAGGTTTACACGCTATCGAAATGAGGAAAGTTGATTTCAAAGGGTGCAAACGTGTCATATTTTCCCCGTCTGTGACTGTGACAGGTGCTGGTCCCAGGTGCTGATAAGCAGGTGCTTCTTGAGTCTTTGCAGCCAGACACGCGTTACAGCATCTTGGTCACCGCAGAGTATCGCAACACAGAGGGAGGCAGCGGCTCAGCACAAGGAAAAACTGGTGAGCCGAACACGCAAAGCTGCAACACAAAGGGGGATGCAACCTCCGGGTTGCTTTCCTCCACATGGTGGGAAAGATACCAAATCCTATATTTTCAGGGAAATTTAACCGTCAAGTGGAGTCGAACCTGAGCTAATCCAGCCTAGAAGTAACAAATGCATGGACCAGTTTTTCGGCATCATTTTTACTTGCTGGCCTGTTTGTGTAACAAATGCATGGACTAGTTTTTCGGCATCATTTTTACCTGCTGGCCTGTTTGTGGTTCTGTGTAGCCAGTCTACGGGTGAGCAGCGTGAGCGTGGTGAGGTCAGACCACTCCAGCATCTGTGTGTCCTGGAGGCCGGTGTCTGCTGTCCACGGGTACCGGATCGTCATCCAGTCGGTTAAAGGTGAAACGCCCTCACACGAGCATGACTTCTCACACAAGCACGGAGAAAGCAGCTGATGTTCCTGTTGCCATGGATGTGTGTGTGTGTGTGTGTGTGTGTGTGTGTGTGTGTGTGTGTGTGTGTGTG
>CAJRST010041110.1:540629-565426 GCA_907169785.1 Menidia menidia
GTGTGTGTGTGTGTGTGTGTGTGTGTGTGTGTGTGTGTGTGTGTGTGCACGTAGACAAGCAGGCGAAGCAGGAAGTGGTGGACGAGTCCAGCAGCAGCCACTGCTTCTCGGACCTGGAGCCTGAGACTCTGTATCGCATAAGCGTGCACTCGTTACTCGGCTCAGTGGAGGCCGCCGCCGTCTCCATCCTCCATCCAACAGGTTTGATCAGATATCGAACATTAATTAGCCATCGTTTACAATACCTCTTGTTCTAATGGAATTTACCCTGTGGAGTGGAATGACGTAAAGGGCTTTTTATAGCTTTATTGTTGCTCATTCTGTAAAAAGCTTTTTGAAATGGAAGGAGCCGAGGAAACGATGGAGCCAAATTCCACATTAAAAAGTCGGTCCCTGGTCTGTGTGTTGAAAATACTTGTTTACTGATGAGGGTTTTATTCCATAAGCACCCAGAGAGAAACCACACAGAATGCAATAGCTGAATCGGTCTGTTAAAAGTGCATCTCTGCCCACCAATAACACTGTTAAAAAATGACTTGATGCTGTAGATTACACGGATATAACTGACTTTTGGGCTGCAAAGTCCCAGCCAGAGACCTCTGTCTCTGTCAGTTGTTTGAGTGGTGGGTGGCTTTCCAGCCCACATCAATAAAGTCTGCACAGAGCTTCACTTGAGCGCTTCTGAGCGCTCTAACTCCCGCAGAGCAGAGAGGGAGTCACCGATCTGGAGAGAAGTCGCGCTCACAGGAATTCTGTGAGGAAGTTTGAGTGATTTGTTAGCATAAAGGTAAAAAACAGTGCATGCGGTGGCACTTTGTTAAAGGTTTTCTGTGGCGCTCTGTGTCTTCTCTGTGGGATACGGCTTCAAATATTCAATCCATTCCCTACTGAAGCTAAAAATGGCAATTTGGAAATATTTTACAGGCAAATTCAGCTAAGAATAAATGCTAAAGACACATAATGCTATCTTCATAACTCCATTCAGAACAACAGTTTTACAGTTCTTGTTGGTCTTCCTGATGTTAAAAATGTGTGTAATAAAATCCTCCAAAAGTGCTCAGTTCAAGTTCATTTCTCCTTTGTGAAATCATTAAAGTATTCATCAATCAATTTATCCTGTAGGGGACAGGCTATCTATACTGGAGTTAAAAATAAGATATTTAGAGCTGTAGACAACTCCCCTTACATTAGTGCAGTTGAGATAATGATATGAATTCATTCTTGTTTTTACCTGGAAAATGAAGTTTGTGACATTAGCTACAGGGAAACATCAGTGACCATGGACACTTGCATTGTTTTGATCAAAAACTCTCGAGGCTTTTGTGGTTGCTGATGGGTTTGATCTTTTTTCTCCTACAGCCACAGCTCCTGCCAGAATTCCCATCCATCCCCGGCTGCACCCGATCCACAACGAAGGTTAATTTCTGTCTCAGCTGGCTTCATAAGGCTCCAAGTAGCACTATGGAGTATTTTCTGCATTTAAATATTCAATTTCAAGTTGAAAATGACCACAAATGTTTCCCTTTTATACAAGTAGAGAAACTTAAACTCTTAAAGGTTCAGCAAAAATGTGTGTGTCTTGTATTGCAGTCTGTCCTGAAGTCACCATCAGAAACAGCATCGTTAAAGGGTTCGACATGATGGAGGCGTTCGGCCTGACGCGGAGGGCCCACTCCTCGGTGGAGGGCGTGGCCGCGGAGCCTTTCGTTTTTAACACCCTCCCCACCTACACTCTGTACAGAGATGTCCAGCTGACCCAGAGCACCAGGTCAGACACTTTGCATGGATCTGTCCTCCTCTGAGCTTCTTATTTTTTATGTAGCTCTTTATGTGATGCTGTCAGCCACTGTCATCTGCCCGTTGGATGGACGAGGGCCCAGTTAGTCCTCAGCCATGATAAAGTCAGTGTTTCAGCCACGCAAAACACAATCCCTGCCAAGTCAAATAGCTGAGGGACATCATTATTACCTCATTGGCTGCCAAAGACGTCTATAGACGTCAATTCAAATACAACCTTTGACTGCCAATGACGTCTATAGACGTCTTTTATGTTTTTCAACGAGAGTGGCTTGGGGGACGATCTGCTAAAGCTTGTCCGTAAATATCGGCTTCTAGACAGAGTATGTACTAACAAATTGACCCTCTAGGTAGCAATGCCACTTTTGATGGGAGATGAGCATAGACTGTAGGCAAATAAGAAAAAGGTAACGGTTTGATATGAGAGAACATGACGCCGGTGAGACGCAAGTCGAGAAAGAACGGAATAATGTAGAAACTATTTCTTTTCCTGATGAAAGAAGAGAGTCTACTCTTTCTTTTGGTGTGTTCGGCGTTTACATAGTCATAGCACAAACTATTCTGTGGCTCTTGAAAAATCAGTCAAAATGCTCAAAAAACTCTGGCAGTATGGCACTCTCTGTTCTGAAAATGGCTGGCAGTCAATGAGTTGAATCCCCCTTTTGAGTTTGTCAGTTTGCTCAGGTAACATGCTCTCATTTTTTTGTAATTTGATTATGGCGAAAGATTAAATTTCAGCCAAAATGAATAAAAACACAATCAAAAAAGGTCTAAAAATCCAAAATTGCAGGTTAAAGATAACCAACCTCGGTTTTGCTCCTCACATATCGAGAGGGGATCTGATTCCCTCTCAACTTGCCTTTGTTCTGATCTTTTTTGTCTCCCTCCAGGTTCATTCACCCTGCAGGTTTCTCCTCTGAGCACACCATCAGCATTGCCTTCCGCCTGCTGCAGGACACTCAGAAGCAGCCCTTCGCTCTTTGGCAGCTCACCGATAACGACTTCCAACCGAAGATGGGAGTGGTGCTTGACCGTGAGTGTTCTTAAGATGTTCTGGTTTTTTGTTGCTATTCCATTAAGAATATCAAAAATAACAATTTTTCAAATTGCCCTTGGAAAATATGAAAAAGCCTCTATAATTTTCAGTGACATTATAAAACCACTTTAAATCAGAAATAAAGGACTGAAGGGTTTTGTTTGTCACTTTTGCATCCATGCGTCAGACATGACCTGTGTGTTTTTTTAACTTCATGGAAAGTAGAGGTCTATGGCTCAGGAAAGGAACAAAGCACCAACTGAGGCTTTTGTAGAGCAAGAGTTTGGAAGACTCATTTCTGTTTTTATTTTCTACAGCATCTACCAAACACCTGCTGTACTTCAGTCTGGACTACAGGGGAGAGGTCCAGGAGCTGACCTTTGATCAGCCGCAGGTCCACAAGCTGTTCTATGGCAGTTTTCACAAGGTGAGGTAGAAAATACAGTGAAACCACTACATCCGAATTTAATGTGTTCCAGGACCTACTTCCTATGTTGAAATATTTGTATGTTGGATCAAATATTCCCATAAAAATACACTATAATTCCTATTATTCGTTCCACAGCCCGAAAATCTACGATAACTCCTTAAGAAATACTGCAGATAATTACACATAGCAATAAAACAAATGCATTATATAAGAGAGATGTAAAAATAAATAAATTATAAAAGGTTTTTGTTGGCAAACGGGGGTAGAGGTGGAGACTGAGATACAGGACGTACCCTGACTTATTCTAACTTTCATCATGTGAACTTTAAAGCAACTTGGCTTATTTATTTTTATCTGATTTTATATTTTATATATGTTTTTCAATGACTTCGACATCATATCTTATGTTGGAAATTTAGTTTGGGTGTCGAGCCGAATATTTGATCGAATTTCACTTCGTATGTTGGAAAATCCGTATGTTTAGGCAATCGTAAGTAGAGGTTCCACTGTATCTGAGCCGGTGTCTATGCAGCATTTAAACCTCATTGTCGTTTAGTGGAAAACGGAACAGTCGTGTCCACCTCCTCATCCTTTTGCAGAGGAATGTACAAATTCATCATCTAAAACCTCCATCGTTCCTGGCCTGATGTGACTGAAGGACCAAAGCGCTACACTGTGATTGGCATCTTTCCTTCAGGCTGATGGTTGAATTAGTTTGTTCTTTGCCAGGTCCACCTGTCTGTGAGCCAGGTGAGCGTCTCCCTGTCTGTGGACTGTCAGCACGTGGGCGAGAGGCCCGCCCGGCCTCTTGGCATTCTGCCCACCGACGGCTTTGAGATGCTGGGAAAGCTTACCAAGACCCGAGGTCCAAACAGTGGATCAGCCGCAGTAATTTCTAATCTTTTTCTCCTCCTGCTTTTAGTTTAGACTTTGTTCAAATGTTGGCTGGGAAACCAAGCTGGTGGTTAAATTTCCGATCTTTCTCACGGTGTCCAGTTCCAGCTGCAGTCCTTTGAGATGGTCTGTAACACCACGTGGGCCTCGGAGGACACCTGCTGCGACCTGCCTGGAGTGGTGAGCGGGCCACCTGCCCTAACTCCTCTTTCTTCATAGTGTGCTAGTTTAGAAATATTATTGTTTTATTCAATATTTGAAGCCGTTGGAAACCTGAACTGAAAGCATTTCTTCTGCTTCACCTACCATCAAAGATGGTTTCTTCCGAGTATTTTGGCTGTTGATTACTGCTCTACCAGAGCTCTGCGCTCCCAGATTGAAGGGTTACTTGCAGTTCCTAGAGTCTTGAAAAGTAGAATGGGAGCCAGAGCGTTCAGCTATCAGAGTCCTCTTTTGTGGAACCAGGTTCCAGTTTGGGTCCGGAAGGCAGACGCCGTCTCTATATTTGAGAGTAGGCTTAAAACTTTCCTTTATCCTTTATGATAGAGCTTATAGTTAAGGTAAGTCCACCCCTAATTATGCTGCTATAGGCAGCCATTTTCATCCAGTCTATGCTGTGTAGGCTTTCTCTCTCTGCTCCCTCTGTCCTTCTCTCGCCCTCTCTCTCTCCTTATTTCTCTCACCCCCAACCGGCCGGGGCAGATGCCCCCCCCACCCTGAGCCATGGTTCTGCTCCAGGTTTCTGGCTGTTAAAAGGAAGTATTTCCTTCCCTGTGTCGCCTAGTGCTTGCTCTTGGTGGGAATCGTTGTTCTTCTGTAAATAACTTCAGAGTCCGGACTGGCCTGCTCTGTTTGGAAAGCTGGGAGATAACTGTAGTTTTGACGTGGCGCTATATAAATATAAAATTTAATTTAATTGAAGTGATTTGTGTGTCTGTCTCAGAGAGATGAGGAGAGCTGCCCTGCACCTGCCTCCGCCTGCACCTGCTCCTCCGACATTCCCGGCGCTCCGGGATCCCCCGGGCCAATCGTATGCCACCACGAGCACTCAGACAGGCCGTCCTGAATAAGCTGGCCCGTGGAGTTAACTGCCATGTTCACTTGCTGTCCTCTCTTCCAGGGGAAACCAGGTCCTCGAGGTGAGAAAGGAGAGAAGGGGGAGCTAGGCCAAAAGGTGAGATGAGAAGGATCAGTGTTTATAGAGACTGTCATAACTTCATGGACATCTGGTTAAGGACTCGGTGCCTTTTTGCCTGAATCAACATCCTTTGGCCAGTAAATGCACAGTCGGTGTGGCGCTGTATTTCTTTTAACAGCAGCAGGGGTGATGGCAGTTTTGCTGTGAAGCGACAGTTTCATAACATCCCTGTGTTGACCCTCTCAGGGTGAGGTGGGTCCACCTGGAAGGCCTGGATTTGAGGGAGGCCTGGGCCCGGTGGGCAGCGTAGGGCCTCGAGGCATCACCGTGCAGGGCAAAACGGTGGTTACACTCTCTGCCTCACACTGCATTTGCATGTAGAGTCACTTGGCTTTTAGATTAGAAAAAGAAAAATGTTTTTTCCTGTTTTGATTTGGCCCTGATCAGGGTCCACCAGGAGCCAGGGGAGAAAAGGGAGAGCCTGGGCGGCCTGGAGGACAGGTGACTTAGAAGTCAATGCAAGTCACTTTCATTCACTGAATTATTATCTGCTTGACCTCGTTCTCTTTACCTTTTAGGGTTTACAAGGACCCCCAGGCCCAAAAGGAGAAGAGGGGATCCCAGGACCCAAGGTGAGCTGTTTGATATGAGTGAGGAACGACAGCTCCTCGTCCAGCTGAGCTCTGAATGCTGCTCTCCCTGGGATGTCTTTCACAGGGCATCAGGGGTGTGGAGGGAAACATCGGTGCTCCCGGCCTCACCGGACCCCGGGTAAGATTACTCTGATTCACCTCACAGGTCAGCGTTCTCTGTAAAAAAAAACACAAGACATTTACAACAGTATCTTGCAAATATCTTGTACAAATCTCACTGACTCCTGATGTATTTTGGGGATTTCTGTCCACAGTCTTGTGGAGGTTTCCAGTTAATTCTAAAGTATGCGTTAAGCTGACTGAACCCTTTAGACTGCAGAGCTTGAGCTTTTCTCTTCATCTCCTTAATGCCCAACTTTAACTTTATTCAGACATCAGACCAAGTTCAACAAGTGCATGTCGCCCAGAGTAAAAAAGAAAGAGCGCCCTCTGTTGTTCATGCTGCTTATCGTTGTCAGGTTTTTCTTCCTTTTAGTTAAGGCATCTAGTTTTCTGAATGGAGAACTACTGCCACCTAGCGGTTATTTTGTGTATTGTCTCCTCCGGACACGTTCACAAACGTTCACGTTTTGAATTTAAGTTTACAGATTTTTACAAAGGTGAAATCAAACTGAATTGGACTCAAAACTTACAAAAAAATAATCAAAACATTTAACTGTACTTAATCATCAACAGTTGTGCTGGACAAGAGACATATCCACACCCCAGAGGCTTTCAAACCAAATCCAATTGCACCCTCTACTCCAAACTTCCTGTTTCTGTTTCTTTTAGGATCAATCTTTGGCACCAAGTAAAGGAAAAAAAAGTTAATTGTCTCTGTTTATCCATATTAGCAGTGAAAATGCTGTGTTTATTTGTAGGGTTTCCAGGGAATGCCGGGACACCCCGGGCCCATCGGGGATAGGGGCCCTTCCGGACCTATGGGACCTACGGTAGGACCAGAGGCTCAGACTCGGTGTCAGCTGGTCAGTTTACTGTCCCATTTAACGCTCCTACCTCTGTAATTACACAGGGCCTGCCAGGAAATAAAGGGGAGCGAGGAGAGAAGGTAGGGCATGTCCTCAGTAAGCATCCTGTAAGGTTACCAGGAGATCAGAACCAGACAAATGACGACTTGTTTTTTTATTGGAGCAAAAAAAATGGGAATTTGTTGACCTTTTACAGGGGGAACCTCAGTCAATGGCCATGATCTATCAACTGGTGACGCAGGCCTGTGAGCAGCTAGTGCACAGTGAGTGCTCCGCTTGTGCTCATGCACCATAAACACCGTGCACGGATGCCTATGGGGCAGTGTTCTCAGCAAATTAAAAAATAAAGACGCAGTAACATGCTCTGGTTTTACAGAGGAGGTGCTGAAACTCGACATGTACATCAACGAGATTGGTCGTAAACCAGCTCCTATCGAGGAGCCCGTCGGGCCCCCGGGGGAACCAGGTATACCGGGGTCCAGGGGCCCACCCGGTGGAAGAGGCACTCAGGGGGACACTGGCACCAGAGGGAAGCCTGGCAGGCCTGGTTATCCAGGAGAACAGGGTGAGGCCTCATCTGCCAGGGAGACGGTTTGTTTCAGCTCCATGTCCTTAGTGTCTCTTTTCTGCGTCTGAAGGAAGGAGAGGCTCACCGGGGGAGAAGGGAGAGCCGGGGAACAATGTCCAGGGGCCCCTGGGGATCAAAGGATTTGCAGGTAGTTCCCTGAATCATTTGGTTCACGAGTCACTCTTACAGTGCCCTCCACAATTATTGGCACCCCTGTGTATGATGGGGTTGAGGAAAATTCTCTTTTTTTTTTCTCAAAACAACGTAGAACCCAAATGAAAGAAAAAGAGAAAAATCCAAAATATACACAAAAAAGGTTCAGCAGTCACAAACTCAAAGTCCTCCCATGGCCATCTCAGTCCCCAGACCTCAACCCAATGGAAAACCTGTGGGGGGGGGCTAAAGAGGAGAGAGCATGAGAGAGGACCCAGGACTCTGGAGGATCTAGAAAGATTGTACAAAGAAGAATGGTCAGAGATCCCTCTCTCTGAGTTTTCCAATCTGGTGAAATGTTATAGGAGGAGATTAAGAGCTTTTCTTGTTGGCAAAAGGGGGTTGTACAAAGTATTAGCATCAGGGGGGCCAATAATTGTCGAACACATGATTTCACGCTTTTTATTTGCTAAATGTGTGATTTTATTTTTATCACCAAAGTAATGGACTTAAATAAAAGGTTGGATTTTCCTCTTTTTTTTAACATTTGGGTTCTATTTTGTTTTTAAAAATTTGAGAACCATAACCACATCTTAAACAGGGGTGCCAATAACGGAGCGATGAACGGCCCAGAGCCGTTTCTGCTGCGGTAAGTGTCTGCTGCTGCTGTGTCTGCAGGTCCTCCAGGCGAGTCCAAGCTGGGAGACCCAGGCCCCAAAGGAGACGAGGGCAGACCGGGCCCACCGGGGATCCCCGGACCTCCGGGCCAGCCGGGCGAGATCGGCCCACCGGGCGTGTGCGACAGCAGTGGAGGCTGCCAAAACGTTCCTCAGCAAACCGGTGAGCCGGTGGGGAGGCCTCTGGTGACCAGCCTATGAAATATATTATATATATATATTAATAAATATATATATTCCCTGGTGACCGGGGAATAAAAACACTCAGGGCTGAGGACAGGATCGTAAGGGGGCTGGACATAATGTACTTATTCAGTTATTTCATTTCAGAAACGGTGTGAGGAAATAGGAATCTTCGGTCATATTAAGTCATACGGGCTGTACTGGAAGTCAATTTCTCCCTGGAGATTTATTTATTTATTTATTTATTAAATCAGGACAGTGCACATTAATGAACAATATCATACAGATTGTAAATGAGCCAGATTCTAGCATAGTTGCTAATTCGCATCTGTGGTCCTGAGGCAGGAAGACAAAACAACACAAAATCACATAGTACAATATCAGTTAAAACAGAGAGACACACGTTCAGACAATGACATTACAAAATTAGAATTGGTGATTGCATGACTGGGAACTTTTGAGAAACAGTTTAAGGTGCTTTTTAAATGTGTAAAAAGTGGGACCTTCCCTGATGTTTGTTGGGAGGCTGTTCCAGAAGTGACCCCCTCTGACTGATAGAACGGTTCAATAAAGTATATTCAATTCAATACAATCTATTACACGTAAGCTCATTACAACAGATTCACAAGAGTGGAGCCTTCAAAGGTCCTGCTGCCGTACCCTTGTGATTTATTGTTTAGTATTTAGGAACATAAGTGTACCTTTCAGGGCCTCCAATGTGTGTTTGGGTCCAGTTATTAGCCATATGGGATCCATGGGTCATTAAGTGTATTCCTCTTGTGGAGCAACACATCCCAACTAATGAGAAAATGTCTTTGTTTTTTCTTTAGACTTAATATTTCTAAATTTTATTCCAGATGGCAAACGGACTTATTCCGCCAAACACATTGATAATTTCCATTTATTGGTATTGAGGCTTGTGTGTATTCTTCATTTAGATGAGGCTAATTACGCCTACCAGCCCTGAGTCCACATTCAGAGGCCCAGCAGCCGGACGCGGCCGAACATCTGTGAGGACGGCGCCCGCCTCCTCTGGAGGAGGAAAACCAGGAAGGGCATCCCAGAAGAAACTAGACATGAGGAATGACGCAGAAGCCTCTCCTTTTACAGCACGCGGGAGCATGAAAAGACACAAGAACTGTTCCATTCTTCTTGTGACCGTCACTCTTAAAAGATACAGACTAAATTGTTTGAGGATGGGTGAGAAAGGTTTTTCCCAGTGGGATCAGTTAAGTCGTACACAACATATTCGCACTGAGACTTTTTTGTTACTATTTCTTATGCACTGTATCGATTCAAACTGTTTAGCCATTTATGATCTTTATATATTTGTATTCTAACCTCAACTGCCTCAGAGTTAATGAAAAATAATCCCTGATATGAAAGCTTTTTTTCTTCAGTGGCTTGAATGATACTGTGAGAACGTCTGCTATATGTAGAATTTGTACATGTTTATTGTATTTCTGTTATCTCTTTATCCATGTAGATTTTATAAAGTAAGGCAGTTCATGTTTACATTTTCAGATTTCTTGGGGTGTGTGGGTGGAAAACATTACATGTTTGAATGAGAGAGAATTTTAGATGCTCTATTTTTATGCCCTATTATTTCAGAATAGTTTCTTTTTTTATTAAAATCACATGTGTTTTCAAGTGTTGTGGATTTTCTTTTTTTAAGGAATGAGCAGCCTTTGTGATGTAAAGCTTTGTACATGTCAGGGAATTCTGGTTGTTATGAGGAACCACATTTGGAAGAGAGTTGATTTAACACGTTTTTTTCATCAAGATTATAAAAATAGTTCCCACCAACCTGTGAGACTGTTTAAACTTACCTTAAGAGGTGTCGTTATTTCTGCTCTTTGACCAAATTTGATTTATTATTATTGGATCCAAAAAAGGTTGTGTTTGGTAATTTGCTTGACAATCCCATTTATGTCAGTAACTAAAACATTGTTTCTTAAAAACGGATGTACTGAACTTTTTAGGACAGTAATGAGAAACCCCGTCTGTTTAAAGCACTTTTAAATACAGGTGCTTTCCAAATCAACTGGCATAGTTCTGACATAGCAGCAGCCTGAAATTGGAGCTCTGTGCAAACCTCTTAAATGATCTTGATAGTCATGTTCTGATAATCGGCTTCAAAATGTTGACCAAACAAACAAAATGTTTTCCTGGGGTGGAGACTGAAACATATGGAGAAGGATCTTTTCATTTCATGGCTTCCCTCAAGTCCTGAGGGCAGCTGGAATTGTTAAAAATTTTAAAAGAAAATTTAAGACCTATCTTTTTAGTAAAGCTGTTCATTGGATATCTTTGATAGTATCCAAGAGCCATATTTTACAGATAGTGTCAAATGATGTTTATGATAGTAGATAGTAATACACGAATGAGTGTTGTTTTTGATGATGATTACGAAAGGGACTATTGCCTCTTCAGTGGCTTTTGTTTAATATCTAATAGCTTTGTTTAACAATGTATTGGAAGAAATTTTGAATGCATGGTTTCACCGTCGTGAATTGTTTTGAAAAGATCAAACCGGAAATCGTGGCCCACTCAATATAGCTTTGGGCTCCGTGATAACGTTTGCTTCCCGTCGCCATGGCAAGCCGAAAAAGTCAGCCAAACCGAGACAATGGGGACAAATACTCAATACTGTTACCAACCTACAACGAAAGAGAAAACCTCCCTCTGATTGTGTGGCTTTTGGTTAAATATTTCGGGGAAAGGTAAGTTTCTGGCAGCTAGCAAAGCTGCTGGGCTGCTACAAGCTAACTTTAACGTCTGTTAGTGATGAGCTGTCAGTTATGCTAGCAGGTGTCGGTTGCATGTTTTTAACATACAAAATTCCCCCTTTTTTAGGTTAAACATAGTTTTGAAACCGGTTTGGCA
Source organism: Menidia menidia (assembly GCA_907169785.1). NCBI lineage: Eukaryota > Metazoa > Chordata > Actinopteri > Atheriniformes > Atherinopsidae > Menidia > Menidia menidia. The sequence continues at coordinate 552,013 of CAJRST010041110.1, forward strand.
TTTCCTCGTACCTCTTTGGTGTGACATTGCAAAATTAGTCTTAACAAAGGCTCCTTTTTCTGTTTTATTTGCAGTGGCTATAACTACGAGATAATCGTCATAGACGATGGGAGCCCAGATGGGACACTTGAGGTCGCAGAGCAATTACAGAAAATTTATGGAGAGGACAAAATAGTAAGTCAGAAATAATTTCTAATGAATATATCGTTTTCCAGTAGCACAGAATATTTCAAGGATGCATTAAGATTATACACAATATCAACTGTATTAGTAAAATCTGTGTCATACAGTTAGCCATTAATTTAATTTCAGTTATACTACATAACAATGCACCTATTTTCTTTGTTTCTTCTCAACAATCAGACCTTTTTGTCAACTTTCAAAGTTATCCTGAGCAACTTAGTTTCCCAGACCTCTTGTAAAATATATGCTCATCTTGGATTATTCTAGCAATTTCAGCAGCATTTTCAGAGGAGTGCATTTTTGTTTGTTTAAGCTTCTAAACATCGATCCATACATTTTTCTATACCTTTTTTTTTTTAATTCCAAGCAAAGTCGCATTGGGTACTACTAAATCTTAATCTTGATTAAAACATAAAAAAGAGACTTAACTCATGTGACAAACCATTTTATGTTGACACATATTGTCACAAAGACATTATATCCAGACAGAAAACAGTTTTTTTCGGGTATCAAGGTGATTTCCAAAGAGCAATTAGCTGAAAACATGAGATATCTTAGCTTCATGTACAGTGTGTCCTTAACACATTTTAAGAAACCAAAGAAGTAGATGACAAAATAATACCAGCTGACTTTTGTTGGCATCATTCAAAAAAGCTGTTTTAACCTTTTATATTAGCACATATTTGAATAACTACCACAGCCGCCTTCTCATTTTCCTGTAAATTTGAAAAGAAAATTGGGATGGCTAAAAGCTTGCATCTACCGCGGATGGTTGGTATTTCTTAAACTTAGTGAAACCATAGAATACCATATTACATAATCCCCAAATATTTATTTTTTTCAGCTTCTACGACCACGGGCAAAAAAATTAGGCCTTGGTAAGTTGGACACAGGGTAATTGAGTGCATTAGCGGGATGACCTCCACCAGGTAATGTTGTGTTCTTGCTTCCCGTTAAAGGCACCGCCTACATCCACGGCATGAAACATGCAACTGGAAACTTCATCATCATAATGGATGCAGATCTGTCGCATCACGTGAGTTGTGCTTGTCTCATTTTGTGTCTAAAGAGCTGATATGTCAGAAACATGAGGTGCTGATATGGAACATGGATGTCTGTTAAGTATGTAATGATGTGTATGATGTGGAAAACTTTTAAATGTGAACATTTAGATGTATTTTTGTCTTAAAAAACACTCTGAAGACCCCAAAAATTAATTATATTTTTATTATGTGTCTGTTTTTGACAATCCTTTCTAAATAAACTATACATAACATATTTTCTCTTGTACATTTTAATATTTAATTACTTTGTGTTATTATTTTTCATTTCAGCCCAAGTTTATCCCTGAATTTATAGAGTAAGTGTCTCATAAAATCCTTATTTTTACTTTTAACTATTTGTCCTTTTGTTGGGAGTGCACAGTGAAACATTTCAGGATTGACAGATTATATATTTTATTCCAGTGCAACAAGCGGAAATTGAGGTATTTATTTATTCTGTTCTTAATTCCCAGAAAGCAGAAGGAGGGTAATTACGACCTTGTGTCTGGAACTCGTTACCAGGGTAACGGAGGCGTTTACGGCTGGGACCTGCGCAGGAAACTCATCAGGTGGCAGTGGATGCTTGTTTAAAAAACAAACAAAAAACAATTTCCCTCGTTGCTAAGTAGCTTAGTTTTACATTTCCTCTTTGCCTCCTGATATTTTCAGCCGTGGGGCTAACTTTTTGACTCAAGTGTTACTGAGGCCTGGGGCCTCGGATCTCACCGGCAGCTTCAGGTAAGCGGTGCAGAAATCGGGGGTTTACGTTCGGCTGACGTTTAAACTCTACATTCATGTGGTTTTCTGTGTTTTACTCATCTTAGGTTGTACAAAAAAAAGGTTTTGGAGAGTCTCATGGAGCGATGTGTTTCCAAAGGGTACGTTTTTCAGATGGAGATGATCGTCCGAGCCAGACAGCTCAACTACACCATTGGAGAGGTGAGCTCATACTCCTTTTTTTTTCTTTTTTATTCTTTCAGTCGGGTGTTTTAGTTTGCCCTCTTTTCATATTAAGTGAATCTGTTCATAGTCAGAATTCACAGCTGATGGTAATTGGCCTTAAAAATGAAGCTTTATAGGTTTTTTTCCCCACGTTAGACAGGATCGGCCTTTAAGACCAATACAATACAATACACACATCTGGTATACTTGGAATAATTGGATAAATAGACTCCATAGATTTCTTTAAACCTCAATGAGAAATGTAAAAAGTAGTTTCAGTGTTTATTTGGCATCACAGCTCTAAGAAGACATTAAGACATCACTTAGACTTACACACACGAACACCTAACCCAAATGTTCATGTGATAAAAATAGCTGCTTTTTCATTGTTATTCTTTTAACTTGTCTTGTGTTTTACACCTTTTCTCTTCCTACACATCACAGGTACCCATTTCATTTGTGGATCGAGTTTATGGAGAATCCAAGCTGGGGGGGAATGAGATTGTGTCATTTGTGAAAGGACTGCTCACATTGTTCGCTACAACGTGATCGACAACGTTCTCCAGCTGGAAATCCCACCGTTTTCTGGAGGTTTTGTGAGGCTTTGCGTGTCTGTCGCCGACACAGAAGCTACACCACAAACAGCAAATGACGATGAAAGCAACTGTCCCCGTTAGAAGTAAAATTATGTAAAATGCTTCACACTCATTAGCTTCTCAGAATACTGAATCAACTCGGTGCTTAACATTCCGGATATCCTGGTTAATCGCCAAGTCCAGTTATCATTCCCAGTCCAGACATCTTACTTTGTTTTAACAAAGTTTTCAGATGGGTGTAAATTCACCTTCAAGCGCGACTTGTTGTAATAAACAGTTTGTAAGGCTGTTTCTGTTTTGTCGTTTCCTTTCTCTTATCCATGACCAAAAAGAAAGTGAACACAAATACAACGGGCTTGTTTACGCTCTCATAATTTGACAGCTTTTAACCAGATTTTGGTGGGTCCTCAGCAAGATAGGTGTAGTAACAGTCTATTACCTCTATTATGCCAAAGACTAACCAGGTTCTCTTCTTATACTCCCAATCACGCTTATGGGACAACCTGCTCCACACAAATTACCAGAAATCCAAGACATAACTTGATAAAGATGATATCAAATATGATAAGAAAGGCAGTGTAAGTTGTAAAGAAGCTGCTGGGATCCCAGACCTCATGGCACTGAGGTGGACATGAGGGGAAAGTGGGAGGCTCAAAGGGAGGCCTAACTTTTCCCATAGAAAAACCACGTTCGTTTCCCGGCATTGTGAGAAGAAAGTAGTTCCGGTCACTTTGGCACAGTTGGGCCGTTAACCTCAACGCGTACCACGGCGCCACCTGGCGTCGGTTTTGCCGCCAGCGGAGTGCTGAGGCACTGTGTGCATCCGACTCCGCGGGGGAGACGCCAGATGTAGCCGCACTGCGCATGCGCGTTAAGTCCAAAAAGCCCACCACAGTAGGACGCCCGCTGTCGGACGGTTGCTGTAATTACTCCGCCGGGTTGTTTACCCCACAGATTCTGAGACGCCAAACAAAGCCCACCGACCATTTTGAGAGACGACAGATGCCTCCTTTCAACAGACATTTACTTAATTGGCCGAACTGATTGACAAACCAATCAAGAGTTTTAACGAGGCGGGTTTACGGGGAGCTCACAATGAGATTATTTATGCTAATAAGGTAGATGTCACTTCCGCCCCTTTTATTTGCGCCATTTTGGATAGGGCAGTTTCCAGGCTGGATGTGTATTGTCTGTCAGAGGGGAATGGGCAAACCGAAATCCGTTACCAGGAATTACAGCCAGAGTTAAGGTAAATTTGTCTCCGACAGTAGGTTTTTCGGTACTCGTTCCCCGCCAGATGAACATGTGTCCACCCTCCACTCTGACGGGAACCAGGGTTTTAATTTGATGAATCTCGGACGCTCTGTTCCCGTTCGCCGACTGGAGGGAAGAGGATAGCCCCTGTCGGTGAGGGACGTTCCGGGGGGGTTTCGGAGGGCAGACCGACCGTTTGGCTTCACTCGCCCCCGGTTCGCGGGGCACCTGAGCGGGTGAGAGGGTCCACACGTCCCCCTCAGCCATCCCGAGAGGAGACGTCTCCCTCGGACGGGAGCGCTGGATGTGAAAGCAGGTAAAGGCGGATGTCGTGTTTTAGAGTAACCCCCCCCCGGTTTTGTGTTGTTTGGTTTGGACGTTAACCGTTGTTACCTGCGGTGATGTGATGGGAGGCGCGAGCCCCGGCTAAGGTAACCCGGCTGTTGATAACGGTTAATATTTCTCGACAAGGGGGCGTTAGCACAACTTAAAACACCCAGTGGCTTGTTTCGGTTATCTGAATTTATTGTTCCGTTATTATTATTGTTGTTTATTCTTTTCGGAGGCAGTAAGAACAAAGGTTGGAGCGTTAGTTTTCAGACCCGTGTTGTTGGTGCGAGTGGGCTAGCTTAGCATGCTAACTGAGCGCGGTGTCTCTTGCCTGTTCTTTGTCAGTGGCAGCTGCTCTCTGCCAAAGCCATCGATCTGGATCCTGCCAGATGTTGCTCGGCGATTAAATGCACCCACATCGACTCCATGGTCTGACACCCACTTCCCCCGAGTGGTAACACGGGTCTTGATAGTTAGTGTTTTCATTTTGGTAAATCTGGAACCAATAAGAGGGGAGCTGTCTGAGTGAAAACATAGTTTTATTTTGAGAACTGTTATGGAGTCCCCGTTCAGGTGACATGTGTTTTGATGCGTTCATAGGTGGGGTTGGGTTTTGGGGGAGGAGTGGGAGGTTGTCCTTTCTCATCCGCTCACCTTTAGGGCTGTGGACGCCGGACAGGTGTGTTATCGGTGGTGGAACAGGTTCTTCTGTTTTTCTAAAGCGCCTGTAACTTTTTCTGCTCTTGCAGTGGATGTGGATGTCACCAGAAGCCTCTCCCCCTTAGGAAACATTTGCACGGTGAGGAAGCGCAAACAGGAGCAGTCAGATCGCTGCTTTTGGTGGAAGGAGCGTGAGGAAATCTGTGTCTGAAGGTTCTGAGGCCTCTCGATTTTGCACCACTGTAGAAGAGAAACCTGCTTTCTGCCAGCAGCCCTCAGCAGAGCAGAGCAGCCTCCTCTTACGTTTCCTCTCTCTCCTCTTCCTTCTCTCCCTCCCTTCCCTCCTACTCAGCCTCTCCTTGGCTTTTTTTTCTTCTTCTCTCCCCTCCCCTCTTATCCATCGCCCCCTCTTTCTCTCACCCTTTTCCATTTTCTCTCTCTCCCTCCCTCCCGCCCTCCTCACCCACTCCCTTCCCCTCTTCACTAAACCAGGCTGTCCGACCTCCCTGCCTCTCCCCCCCCCCCCTCCCCCCCTTCACTTCCGTCGCTCACTCTGTCCTCTCCCCTTTCCTCTCCTCTCCCCTCGCACTTGCCCGGTTACTCCCCCTCCTCTTCCTCTCGGCTCCCTCACCCTAACCCCCTCCACCTCATCCTCTCCACACTCACCCTCCCCCTCCCCCTTCCCTGTTCTCTGTTGCTCCTTCTGTCCCTCCTCTTCCTCCCTTCCAACATCACTCCCCCCCCTCCCTCCTCTCCTCTCCCTCCCTCTCTCCTCTCCTCTCCTCTCCTCCCTCCCTCCCTCCCTCCCATCCCCCTCCACTGCAGACATATTGTAGGGGCTGCTGCTTACTCAATAGGAGGCGCCATTCTGTGATGGTATTGCGAGGCATGGAGAAAAGGGGGCAGGCTGAGTGTGGGGAGGGTTGCATAATGGAAGTCCTCCTCAGCGCCATCTACAAGTTAGGGAAGGAAGCAGGAAAAAGAGGCACCGGGGGGGAAGTGGGCAGTGGCGTGTGTCTCTCACCCACTTCCAACGCTGAAAACAAGGCGTCACAGGAAGCGTCAGTTACTGCTGACCCCGCTTCATGTCATTGTACATCGGTGACCTTTGACCTTCCCACATGGAGCTGTGTTTTAGAACAGGTTCACCCATTGGCTCTTCAACCCATCACTGAAAAAGCAGCTTATAATGGCCGCAACGTGATTAGCAGGAAGGCCTCGGTTCGGCTGCAGGCCTCTTCCAATCCGGTTTTGTCTCCCTTCCCCAAAAGAGGTTTGCTCCCGCTAAATGAAGTTCCTGTTGGTTTACACTATCACATCATTCGGCACGCAATTTATTCTTTGTTTGCGTTTTGTGGCAGGAGGGTGCCGGTAAAGCGAACCCTGGTTGTCATAAGCAACCAATCACGTGCGGCTCTTCTGCTGAAAACACGACCAGCTGAGATCTCTTGTAAACAAACGTTTATTTTTACACGCACTATTACCTGCCAACCGCAGCCACCAGTCGGGCTGCAGCGGTCCGAGCCAATTAAATGCATCAGGAGGCTCCTGTAAGACGTGGACGGATTGTTTGGAGGACGGTCGGACCATCAGGCTCCGCGGCCAGAGGTTTCAGACACGTCCGGTCACAGCTGGACGTTTGGGTCTGAGGCCTTTGTGTCGGTATCAACACCGCACTCGCTTACTGGTCGTTTGAGAACTCAGAGAAAGACTAACTGCAGCATTAGCTGCTACACCGGGTGACCTTAAGAAAGTATTACTTGAGAGGTGGCTGAGAAATGTGTGCAGGAGGCCCTGATGGGATCCTAAAGATATTAACTGTGAGAGGCTGCTGACACCCTGATCAGACCTATGGGGCCTCACAGGGCTCGTGCTCATCACCAACCTCTGATTAGCACACATGTTCTTATGAGAGGAACCGGATGGAAGATGCAGATGGTTTACAAAAAAAAAGAGCTTTTAAATGAGCGAACTCTTGTGACTGGATATCGGATAGCCAGTTGACAACCACTAGAACTTGAGCTTTGTATTTGGTCTCTGTAAATCATTATCGATTGTTTCAGATTGACTAACATTTGCTGCCCAGTTTGCTGAAACTTCTCTACACGCTTATGTCTTTAAATTTGTCCAACAAACGCAGAGGGAATGAAACGTGTGGAACGAAGCATCTCAGATGCAACAAACTGCACCTCAGAAACTCTTAGTGAAAAAATCTGCAGCAAAGTTTGTTTACTCTCCATACAGGAGTGTCTCCAAAGCAACAGATATTTTCTGAAGCTCTTCTCGATATGAATCAGGCGTGTGGAAGCTACTTCATGCTCGTGCCGTCCTCTTTTGATCGGGTCAGGATGTCGATACTTTTTGTAGACAGACTCCCAGCTTATTGTTCTGTGTCTTCTTCGGTGGTTATTTTTAAAAGAACGGAAAGAATGAAAGCAGGATGTCTTCTTGTTTCCGGGTTTGATTGATTTAGTTTTAGTCCTGAATATAGTTTTTCTATATCAACCCAAACGCTTCGTCTCTGGTTCTGTTCAGCAGAACCATGTTCGAGATGTGGAAATGTGCACTTAGTCTAAACGAATCGAAGTAAACGTCACTGAATTTAAAGAGGCCGTTCGTTTGCCCGGTACGTGCGCACGGCTTTAAGATGTAAGACGTAGAAAGGTTGTAAAAAACCGTGTGATTACTCGGCCCCTTCGCTTTCCAGGTGCTCGTCTAAACTCCAGAACATGCTTGCTGATAGCCTGCTGTACGGGTCTGTTTTCATCTCTTTTTTTAGGCAGCCAGAATGTTCCAGCTCCCCGTCAATAACCTCAGCAGCCTACGGAAAGCAAGGAAAAATGTCAAGAAGGTCCTGGGAGACATCGGCCTGGAGTTCTGCAGAGATCACTTAGAGGTGAGCGCTCAGTTTCTACCCTTGACTTCACGGTTGGACTTTTTTTTTATTTTTTAGAAAGGTCCTAGAGATTTCTAGATGGGCAGACGTGCCTTTATATTTGCACTGAAAGCATCTTTTTGTTTTTGAGATGCATAGTAAAGCAAGCTTTAGGAGATGTGTGGATACCACACCGAGGCGCTTCTGCTCATTGTGACCCGCTTACCGTAGGGGAAGGATGCGCCTCTCTCTTAAAAGCGCAGACTTTCCATAATTTATCGTCAAGTTCTCTGGATTTCATAAACCAAGCCCCACACAGGGAAGAGTTTTTACATTTTGTAAAGAGCTTCAAAAGACATGACTCATTTGCTTTAAAAAGCGATTCTGCACAGCAGAAATCTACTGTGAGTTTGTCTGCTCTGACATTGGGCAGATGCGTACCACGGACGACCGGACGCTGCGCAGTGTGGCCACACTATGAATAAAAATCCATATTTCAGCGTCTAACACGCAGCGTTAGATGGGCTTATTATTTGAGGTGATATCACCTCCTTTATCCAGACTCAGTGAATTTTTAATGTATTATCAAGCCGGGCTCTGTTGTTTTAAATGGGTCTGAGTCCGTTTGGTACATTAGATCCACCCACCGAAACGGAGCACCACGGGGGGGTTAATTGTAGTTAACTTGGACATTTGTTTGATCCAACCTGTCCTAATCTTAAACTCTTTGCTTTTTAGGACTTTAAAGACTTCACTCCTCCAGAGGTGTATATCAAGCACACAAGCTGGGAAGATGTCTGCATGTGGGAGCCATCGCACACCAAAGTCCAGGTTGGTGTTACACACACACACACACACACACACACACACACGACTTTAAGTGTGATTGGAAGTGCTGCTCACAGAATCAAGTTTTTTGCATTGTCTCTGGAAACCGAGTTTCTCAAGGCATGTTTTCCTCCGTCTCCAGGACTACAGATCAAAGCCTTTCTGCTGCTCGGGCTGCCTCTTTTCCTCCAAGTACTTCTCGGCATACAAGAGCCACTTCCGCAACGTCCACAGCGAGGACTTTGAGAACAACATCCTGCTCAACTGCCCCTACTGCACTTTCAATGGCAACAAAAAGACGCTGGAGACGCACATCAAGCTGTTCCACATGCCGGCCAACAGCGGGCGGCAGGGCCCCGCCGGCGCGGCGGCGGGGGCCGGCGGCGTCCTGGCCAAGGACGGGCTGCTCAAGCGGGCCGGGGACAGCGTGGAGCAGGCGGTGTACTACTGCAAGAAGTGCACCTACAGGGACCCTCTGTACAACGTGGTGCGCAAGCACATCTACCGGGAACACTTCCAGCAGGTGGCCCACCCCTACATCGTGAAGCCCGGGGACAAGAGCAACGCTCACAACGGCGGGAAGACGGACGGCGGCGCCGGCAGCAACCAGATCCACTGCAAGAAGTGTCTGTTCGTCCCCCGGACCTACGAGGCCCTGGTCCAGCACGTCATCGAGGACCACGAGAGGATCGGCTACCAGGTCACCGCCATGATCGGCCACACCAGCGTGATCGTGCCCCGGCCCAAGCCCGTCATCATGTTCCCCCCCAAAGCGCAGGGAGACAAGACCATCATCGGGATGGGCCCCAAAGGGGCCGTGATGGCCACCACCAGGTCTCCGGCCTCGCAGCAGCTGGGCCGGGCCGTCATCGCCGCGAAGGCGGGCTTCTCCTCCCACGGCCTGCTCTCCGGGCTCAAGCACGACGCCATAGCGCTGAAGGCCGGCGCCGGCCCGCCGTTCTCCGCCGGCGGCCCGCAGGGCAGGCTCAGCATGCCCGGGAACGCCCAGGTGTCCGTGCCCCAGCAGTCCCACGCAGCCAAGCAGCTGGTGCCCGGCGGCAGCCTGCGCGGGCCCCTGGTGGCCGGGGCCTCCTCCTCCTCCCTCAAGGCCAACCCCCTGGGCTCCCGGGTCCAGGCGGCCGCCACCACCGTGGCGTCCGTCACGGCCAAGAAGGGCGGCTCCTCCGTCCTGGGCACGTCCTACACCCAGAAGTGGAAGATCTGCACCATCTGCAACGAGCTCTTCCCCGAGAACGTGTACAGCGCCCACTTCGAGAAGGAGCACAAGGCGGAGAAGGTGCCGGCCGTGGCCAACTACATCATGAAGATCCACAACTTCACCAGCAAGTGTCTGTACTGCAACCGCTACCTGCCCAGCGACACGCTGCTCAACCACATGCTGATCCACGGCCTGTCCTGCCCGCACTGCCGCGCCACCTTCAACGACGTGGAGAAGATGGTGGCCCACATGCGGCTGTCCCACCCGGACGAGAAGGTGGGGCCCCGCACGGACTCTCCCCTGACCTTTGACCTCACCCTGCAGCAGGGCAACCCCAAGAACGTCCAGCTGATCGTCACCACCTACAACATGAGGGACGCCCCCGAGGAGTCGCTGGCCTTCCACGCCCAGAACGCCCCCTCCATGGCGTCGGCGCTGTCTTCCTCCCTGTTATCCAGCAAGAGGCTGATGCCTCAGCACCCCCCCCAAGACGCACTCGGGTTCCCCGGACGCCCCCCCGGCCAAGAACGCCCCCCAGGCGTCCGTTCCCTACAAGAGGGACGTGGGCAAAACCCTCTGTCCGCTCTGCTTCTCCATCCTGAAGGGCCCCATCTCGGACTCGCTGGCCCACCACCTCCGAGAGCGCCACCAGGTGATCCAGACCGTCCATCCGGTGGAGAAGAAGCTCACCTACAAGTGCATCCACTGCCTGGGCGTGTACACCAGCAACATGACCGCCTCCACCATCACGCTGCACCTGGTGCACTGCCGGGGCGTGGGCAAGTCCCCCAACGGCCAGGACTGCCGGCCCGCCTCCTCCCGGACCGGCCCGGCGCCGGGCGCCGCCCTCAAGCGGGCCGGCCCCGACAACCCCGACGGCGGCGCCCCCAAGCGCCGGAGGCGGGGCCCCCCGGGGGAGCGGGCCCACCCGCGGGACTCCAGCGGCCCCTTCACCTTCGTGGAGAACCCCGAGGACCCGGTGGTCCTGGCGCTGGACCCCAAGGGCCAGGAGAGCCAGCCCTACGAGGCCCGCAAGGCCTTCCTGACGCGCTACTTCAACCGGGCGCCGTACCCCAGCCCGCGCGAGGTGGACAAGCTGTCGGCCAGCCTGTGGCTGTGGAAGTCGGACATCTCCGGCCACTTCGTCAGCAGCCGGCGGCGGTGCGTGCAGGAGTGCGAGCGCCAGCGGGCCAGCGTGCTGCTGGGCTTCAGCATGGAGGAGCTCGCCACGCTCAGCCACCAGCTGGCGCTGGGGGGGGGCGGAGCCTACCGGGGCGGCCGGCGCCGCACCTCCCGGGCCTGCAGGGGCGTGTCCCAGCGGGCGCTCCAGAGACACCGGGAGCTGGCGGCGCTCAACGGGGGCGTGGCGCCGCCGAGGAGGAGGGGCACGCCGCCGGGCGCCCCCGGCAACGCCACGGACCAAACCAAGACAATCCCCAGCACCTTACCACAGAAGAGGCCTCTGGACCTGTCCGAGCCCATCGCCGTCGACTCCGACAGCGACCCGGACGAGCGCCCCCCCCCCGGCGCCGGCGGGCCAGGCCCGTCTCCACGGCAACCAGCCGCCCGCCGGGGCCGCGGGGAGCACGGAGCCGGGCGCCAAAACCGGCTCCGACTCGGACGACCTGTCGGAGGACGAGGAGGAGGACGATGATGACGAGGAGGAGGAGGAGGAGGAGGAAGGGGCTCACGTGGAAAACGGCTTCGGAGCCTCGGATGGCGCCGGGCGGCCGGCCGCCAGAGGGAGAGACGCTCTGCCCATCATCATCCCAAAGTTTGTCCCGTCGGCGGCGAGAGGAGGCCGAGACGGCGCCCAGCTGGGAAAACAGCAGGTCTGAGCCACGGGGGGGGGGGGGGGACCCGGACATTTTCCCGGTCTTTTCCTGGTCTTTTTAAGGGGACGGCGACGTTCAGCCAAACGAGGCGAAAGTAGACTGTCGTGGTTTTGCCTTCTGTAGTCTTCAACACTCAGACCCAGGAGCTCGGCTTTAGCTGAAATATTCAGTTGTTTTGAGGTAAAAGCTTTTAAGATGAACCATAATTTTTCATGTAGTTCTACTGAGATGGGTTGTGTAAATTTGTACAGCCTTTTAGACATGTTTGGACAGATGTTCATGTATCATTAAATATTTCCCATTACCTGTGTGTAAGGTAGCCTCTTTACGTTCTCCATCGGTGAGCTTAACTCTAGGTGTCGCTTTGGTGGCTGGTATTTCCTTGTATGTTTTTATATTTGAACAAAAACTAGTATTTTTTTTGCAAATTATCTATATATAAATATATATATCTATTTTTTTTTTAATATTGTTTAGATTTTTTTTCTAAAATCTTTCATTTCTGTTTGAAAGAAATGGCAGCCCCGAGTTTTTTTTTTTTTTTTTTTTAAGTTCTTTTTGCCCACCGGCAGTCTAAAGGAGCAGTTCCTCACCTCTTTGCAGCTTTCACTTTGGCTTTCCTCGTACTTGTTCTGTTTCCACGGTTTCAGATGGATGTTTGTTGGGCCTGGACATCAAAGCGCCATGTCGGCATCCGGGAAAAAAGTGAAGAGCTTTTTATTTTTTTGTTGTTCCTATAAAAAAAAAGAAAAAGTGTTCAGTATGTGTTCTCTGAATTGTGTTTGTTTTCTGTTTTCCTATTTCGCCGCCGCATTTCTGAACGATAATGTGCTGTTTTTGTGACTCTCTGAGCCAAAGGCATCCCAATTACTCAGTTCGGATTAAAGAGCAGACGGATTATTCTCAGTTCATGTTGATGCACAGTGATGATAAAGGAAAAAAAAGCTTTCGGTGTCTTTATTCCTAAAGTCTGACCACTTGAAAGCCCCATTTCTGTGCAATTTCTCCTTAAATTACCAATCAAATCCTTTGATCCTTAAAGTTACTACGTGTCTGTGGGGTCGAACCAAAAATACATCTAAAAAACGTATTTTTCTTTATCTAAAGTCCTTCTGTGACTCTTGAGAAAATTTAGACCAAATAAACTAATTTACATTTTTTAATTGTATAAAAATGTTCTAAACATTTTACCATAAATGGCAAAAAAGGGACTTGATACTATAAAAGAAAGGGTTTTTACTAAAAACTGCCGTAAGTCTCATAAATCTACCTATCAGATTGGATCCATTTGGCATTAAACGGTAAGAAACCCCGAGTGTCGATAAAAAGATGCAACCCCCCCCGCCCCCCCCCCCAAAAAAAGACATCAGATTATGTTTATTGACCCAAAAGTCCAGTGAGAAACTCTCCAGACTGTCAAAATAACACAAAAAGGACCCTGAATGAGTGATGAAATATTTAAAGTATATATAGATTTAACAAAGGTCCATCACTGTGGAAATCGACTAATCTAAACTAAGATCTATTTCCTGTGACATACCAGCAAAATGAGAAAGTCCTGTTTCAGACGGTGCTGCATCTCCCTGCGTAGCCATGGTAACCACGGCGGTTTGTCAGCTGGTTTTGGTGAGAACCTGTGGCTGTAGTCC
>CAJRST010041110.1:610426-632980 GCA_907169785.1 Menidia menidia
ATACAACACTTCTATGAGAAGCAAAAAAATAAAATGTAGAAGTAAAAATATAGGACAGAAATGATAAAACTGAAAAATACAATCTTTAAAAATATAGATCCGAATGTACAAATGAACAATCTTTAAAAATATAGATCCGAATGTACCACATTTCTTCCGATTTGTGTATTTTAAAAGCACACCGACGCTGAATATTGTGTAATAAAAGTTAACGTTTAAAATTAGTCTTGCGTTTTTTCCATTTCAAAAGGGAACAAAAAATGATCGTAGTTGAGCTCACCTCGCTGGGCTCGGAGACCTGCATCTGGGTCTCGGGGGGGGCCCGGATCACCATCACCAGCTGGTCCGGGGAGTCGAAGGACTGCCGGAGGTCCTGGCAGCGCACGTAGCCCAGCCTGAGGAGCCAAGCCTTAAGGAAACATCTGCTCCAGATGTGTGTGGGGGGGGGGGGGACCACGGGGGGCCGGGGCCCTGCCCCGCTCCAGCGGGGGCGGGGCTACGTTTACTCTAAGCCAGGAGCTTTAACCTTTACGAGGAACCGAACCAACCAGCTTCAGATGCTGCATTCACTGAACCTTCTGCAGTGTCAGTTAAAACATAATTTATTAAGGTATTAAAAAAGTTAAAGTTAAGTTAAATTAAGTTATTTTACATAACTTAGTTTAACTTAACTTTGACTTATTAAAAAAATGTTGCAAGACAAAATAGTTTTTAAAAAATTGTGTGGGGAGGGGGGCTGAAATTCTTTTATTGGGTTGAAATATTTTTTGGTGCCAGAATAAAATAATACGGTAATTTGTTGTGAGTTCATGCTCTGTGTTGGTTTGTTCTATGAGCACAGGGATGTTTATGTAGGGCTCATTTTGTGCGCAAGCAAAAAAACAACAACACATACATGCGTCTTTAATTAGAAAAAAATAAAAATCATGTTTTAATTGTCACTAAAGGGTCAGTGAAGGCAGCATCTGAAGCTGGTGGACGCCGGCTAAAGGGGCCGGTGGCAGCAGAAAGGGGCCGATTGGACGCCGGACAAAAGGATATTTCTTGTTCTGCGGCTCCTCGGTGAGCAGCCGCAGCTGCAGGTTGCATTTGGAGACGAGCTGGTCCAGCTGCTCCTCCGCCTCTGTCAGGTCGCACACCTCCCTCTGCAGAGCCTTGTGCCGCGAAACCAGGCTGGCGTCCACTCGGTTCCCACTGTGGAACGGCCGTGCACACGGAGGAGAAGAAGAGGAAGAATTAAAATAATAATAAGGAAAAAACAAGAAGAAGAAGAAAAATAAGAAAGAGAACAATAATAAGAAAAATAAGAAGAAAAATAATAAGGAGAACAACAAGAATAAGAACAAAAGAAGAAGAACAAGAAGAATAACAAAAAGAAAAATAATGAGAACAAGAACAAAACAAAAGAACGACAAGAAGAACAACACGAACAGGGAGAAGAAAAATAATGAGAACAAAACAAAAGAACAACAACAAGAAGAAGTAGAAAAAGAAGAAGAACAAGAAGAAGAAAAAGAAGAACAACAAGGAGAAGAAAAAAGAGAAGAACAAAAATAATAAGAAAAATAATGAGGAGAACAACAAGAATAAGAAGAAGTAGAAAAAGAATAAGAACAAAAAAAAAAGAACAACAAAAACAACAAGGAGAAGAAGAGGGAGAACGAAAAAAAAAGAACAAAAATAGGAAGAAGAAGCAGAAGAAGAAGTTAGTCCCGGGCACTGCCACGCTAACTTTTCTGAAACTCTGCAGAAGAAGAGCTCCTCCATTGGATCAGAGTCCGGGACACTTTCTTTCTGGCCGCAGGCAGCCGTAGAAACGCCGACTCGGCAGTTTCTGCTCGCCGACTCGGCCGCCCTCCGGTACTCACAGCCACTGGATGTGGTTCTTGGACTTCTTGGAGATGAGCTGGATGCCCTCCAGGACGTTGGTGATGTCGTAGATGCGTCTCTTCTGGACGTCCAGCACCTGCGAGGCCCAGTTCAGGTCCACCACGCCGTCCGCCGACTGGGACAGCAGGTTCAGGAAGCGCTTGGTGGTCAGGTTCAGGGAGGTGTCGTAGCGGGACTTCTCCGCCGTGCTCCGGGGAACTGGGGGGGGGGGGGGACGGGCCCATGGGCGGACTAATAAAACCACAAACTCACACACACACACAAAAGCTTCTCACACACACACAAAGCTTCTCACAGCAGACACACACAGACGGAGGAGCCCCAAAACCAGAAGGCTCTGCCTCCTTAAATCCAACCGGAATAAGAACCGGAAAACGGGTCTCGATTCAGATTTTTTACAAGCATCATCCGACAAAAGGCAGAATCTGTAAAGTGGATTTAACTGTGCAGAGATGCTCTTTGCTGTCTTCTGGAGAGTCGTGGCTCAGGTCTGACTTCTCCAAAACACACAATCTCACACATACACACGTTAGAATAAAGTGTTTTTAGACACATTGTGCGATGGAACTGCAACAATTGAAGGCCCTTTTGAAGCCACTCATCACTCAGTCTGAAAGCGATGCTGCAGAAAAGACATCTGTCCCAAATATAATGTATTACTTCCTACTTTAGAGCAAAAGATCTCTTTTGGAAATAAGTAATTAAGGAGTGAAAAACCTCACTTTTCCCACTGAAATGCTGAAACATTTGCTGCACACACTTTTAGGCGGAACTAACACTTTGAAAGAAAGAATAGTTTGCTTCTTTGCAGCAGCAACAAGCTGTATAACTTGTATAATTAGTTAGAAATCCAAAGGGACGGTGTTTCTTCCGATTTGTCTTTTAAAAGCACACCGACGCTGAAGGACACTTTCCTTCTCTGTATAATAAAATTTAACATTCAAAATTAGTTTGCATTTATCATTTCAAAAGGAAAAAAAGATCCTAGTTCAGCTCATCGTTGCCCAGACAAACAGTTTTTGTTCCTTCTGTCACTCAGCACCTGCAGACAGGGGGTGGGTGGGGGGGGTCGTACCTTTGGGGGGGGCTGGAGTGGAGGGCGGGGCCTGGCCTGTGGAGGGCCGAGTGGTGCTGACGTACTGGTGGTCGCTGTCCAGGTCCAGCTTTCTCTTCACCTGATGGGAGACGGGCGCCGTCACACAGGAAGCCCAAGCACACAGGAAGCCTGAGGCTCTGAGCACAAACCCCAAAGCAACCCCCCCCCCGTTTGGAGCCCCTCTGAACAAACCAGACTCCCCATCTAACCTGTAATAATTGGGCTATAGTTACTCATTTTAGCATTGTATGCTATAACCTAATCCATGCAAATGAATGACTGTCTTCTTCCCTTTTAGAGCTATACTTTTGTGTTAAAGTCTCTGGCTGTGTCCACAGATTCTCTTTTCTCTCTGTTACAGTAGATACTCGTCTTCAACCTCAACATCCACATCTTCCCATCACATGTCATCTGCATGAATTAGGACCTGGCCTGTTCATGTCAGAGCTAACTGGCCAATAACACTCGGTTGTGTCCGGTCCTCCTTTGTAAGGGGCCTGGCCCAGAAGATAAATGTCCATCACACCCGGATTTGGGGGCTCTTGAGATCCTACCTGTGTCCAGTAATGGTCATATTTGTACTCTTGATCTATTCTGGATTGTTTTCAGGCTTCCTATCAGGTTAACAACCCCCCCCACGGGCTCACCGGCGGCCTCCCCAGCGCCGGGCGCCTCTTGTCCTGCAGGTCGGCGGGGCCCTGCGGCGTGGCGAACAGCAGGATCTCCCCGGTGCTGCTGGGGGCCGCGGCCGGGTGGAGCCCCTCATTGCCCGGGCTGGTGATGATCACGATCTGGTGGTCGGCGCCCAGGTCGATGCTCCCGGAGTTCAGCAGAGTCTCGAAGTCTGCCAACAGGTCCTCGGACGTCTGCCCCGTGAGCAGAGCCTCGGACATCCCTGAAGGGGCTGGGCTGCTCCTCTCCAGGGGGCCACAAACTCAAGGATCTGCACCTCAAGAGCCTGTCAGCACCTTTCTGCTGCCGTCTGGGGATTATTGAGGCATCATCACAGCCTCTCCACGGTCTGCCTGGAGGAGGTCAGCGTCCCCTAAAACATCTCCCCCTGGATGTCTGTCTGTCTGCTTAACAGTGGGAAACACAACAGGCCGATAAAACTTTGAGCAAAGTTGGATCTATATCTCAGGCGACGTGGCTAAGCAGATTTACACCAACAGTCTTTGACAGGATGTTCAGCCAAACAGGAAATTTGGCAAGTCGGGGAGGGCGGCTAAATTCATAACACCAGGAGGCTAAAGCCGCGGAAATGCAGCCGAAGAAAGGGCCGCAAAATGACCCGAGGGGGGGGGGGCGGCAGACCCGGGGGGGGGGGGGGGGTCACCAGCTAGCTCAGGACCAAGCTAGTCTTTTGTTTTCGTTCGTCCTGACAGTGGAGGCTGGCCGAGGCCTGGCCACTACCAGCCCGGCTAACGAGCTAGCTTGCGACTCGCCAACAACAACAACACAATAAACTCCCCACAAGTTCACAAACAGACCCACGCGGCCGCGAAACTAGCGGTTCACAACTAACAAACAACACACTCTCCCCCCGGACACGGAGGAAAGTCTACTCATTGAGGGGCTCCAGAAAAACTTTACGGCGGCTTATAGAAGTGAGCTATCGACACGAAACGTCCACGAGGCGAAAGCCATCGCGGCCAATTCAAATCGTCTCTGGGAAAATGTTCACGAAAGCCACGCGCGGTCGCGAGGAAAGCGCGGCACTGCGGCTGGGTGTGGAGATATAGGGCACGTTAGCATGTTAGCTCGAGTGAGTTAGCCGTCGTTCTTCTGTCCCCTCGTTTTGTTGGGGCACGCAGGAAGCGGTCCGACCAAACTGGAGCCACGGGGGAGAGAAAAACCGTGGAAATGCACGCGCCACGTTTTCAAACCGGGTTTGTCCGCGTGCTGTCCGGCTGCTCGCCGCGCGCCGCGACCGTTTTACCGACAACGTCGCTCCGACCCCGTTACCGGCCGTTATTGTTGTTATTGTCCCAGCTGATCTAAACAAGCCCCGGACGGTTTTCCGCGCGAAATCTTTTTTGCCGCGAAAACCGTCACGTGGGGTCCTTCGACGGTTGCCATTGGCCAGAGAGCTGCGCTTTCGGCGGGGCGGGCGGAACCGTCTCTGATTGGTGCAAACGGCCATCGACCACACAGGAAGCACAGACCAATCGATCCGATGGTGCGTTCGGGTACCGCGGGGAAAAACAAAACACATTCAAGGCAGCGTCTGCTTTGTTAACTTCGATCTGTTGCAACCTTTTTCAAACTTGAGACCGATAAAAAAAACAAATTCACAACAAACAGAAGCTGGGTGAACTTTATAACAAGCATTTCGCACGATTGTAACCTACATACTGATGCTATTTCAGTTATCACACCCACGCCTGTGAGTTTGGAGATATTCAGTTATCCAGTGTGTAATAATCATAATTGTTCCATCCTATGACGATTCACGAGGTGTTCACCAACCACTCACCTCTTTGAAAGGGGGGGATTGACGCGGTCTCCCAGATTTCACCGGAGCTGGGGGGGAAATTTCCACACAGGGAACCGGTCCCTGAAGCGGCAGGCTCCTCCAATCGAGCTCACATCGCGCAGCAGGAGAGCAACAAGATGGCGCAGGCAATTTTTGAGGTGCTTGAAGGTAGAAATATTTTCATTGATCGCTTAATTAGAGACGCATTTGGACGTTGGAGGATTTTTAAAAAAGACTATTAATTGCACGCTCATTCTGTCATGCAGAAAAAGCCATCGTCACATCATGAATACGCGTCCATAAAAAAATCCCATAGATGGGACAGTGGGCTCGAGTGTAAACAAAATACCTGATCGATTAACAGGCGAACATCAAGGGGAGGTTATTGTTTAAGCATCTGATTTATTTATTCCATTTTCATTCAGTGTCAGAGAAAAATAATAAATATTCAAAATGAGTCTGCTTGTTTCTGACGATAGTCATCTGCCTGTAATTATTTTAAACTGGTTATGATTGGTTGGTTATCCAGTATGCAACTGTAGGCGTTGTGTATTTTTTTAAATTATGATTTTGATCAGTCCACCGTTGAAACTGTGGTTTATAGAATAATTTGGCTTTTCTGAAGATGCACAAACCAAGGAAGCTGCAGCAGTTTTTCCTTAGAACATTTGGTGAAGCATGTTTTCAGAAGATAGTGTGCTAGATAGTGTTTTTCATAAAAAAAAAGAAATTATCTCATTATTATCTGACCAGATAAGACTTGAAAAATGACAGCATTCTGTTTAGAGACCAGAATTTGGACAGTCCTCCTTATTTTATTCCTCCCTCTTCTTAGGCATGGACAACCAGACGGTGTTGGCGGTCCAGTCCCTGCTGGATGGCCAGGGGGGAGTTCCTGACCCAAACAACCAAAACGTGTCTGCAACGCCTGCTATCCAGTCAATGGGTATGACATTTAACCCAGCCTGAAGCAGCAGCCATCATAGGATTGTTTGGACTTATTTTCTCCTTAAAAGTGATGTATAAAAACAGGAATTTAGATACTGGCATTCATTGGAGCCAAAAATGCCAAAAGTGGATTTCTTGCTC
Source organism: Menidia menidia (assembly GCA_907169785.1). Classification (NCBI taxonomy): domain Eukaryota; kingdom Metazoa; phylum Chordata; class Actinopteri; order Atheriniformes; family Atherinopsidae; genus Menidia; species Menidia menidia. The sequence continues at coordinate 616,978 of CAJRST010041110.1, forward strand.
TGATCCCATGCTAACAAATCTCTGGAGATCTTGGTGTGTGTACATTATGTGTTTTATTATTTTTCTTACAATATTTACTGGCTCTGCTGCTAAATTACATGTTTCTCGTTTGCTACACGTACGCCTTTAAACTCCGTCTGGGTCTTTCCTGCAGACGACGAAGACGTTTTCCTGTGTGGGAAGTGTAAGAAACAGTTCAACTCTCTGCCGGCCTTTATGACCCATAAGAGAGAGCAGTGTCAGTCCGGTGCCCCCTCCCTGTCCACGGTGTCCCTGGCCTCCACCCACACGTACGCACCGGTCCCACCCATCAGCTCTGTGCCACAAACGCCGCCAAACAGACACGTGAGCGCGTAGCGAATCCTTTTTTTTTTATTGATCCGATGCAGGAAGCTGAAAGTATGCAGTAATATAAAATTTAAGATGACTGATTAGGATTTAAAGAAGGATTCGTCGAGCAGGTAATCCTAATATTCGCTAATAATCCCTAATGAACTTCATTTAACAGGTATCCACCTACATCACAGTCCCTCCCTCTCCGCTGACTCACACCCTGGTGCAAGGCAACGTGCTGGTCAGCGATGACGTTCTCATGTCGGCCATTTCAGCGTTCACCTCCATCGACCAGCCCATGGCCGCCATGCAGACGCCTGTACAGGTCAGTTGTCCCGCAGTGCACGTGTCCCCTGTCGCTTCCATCCGCCCCAGCATCCAAATCCACGTCTTTCTGCCTTCTTTACAGAGTAACCTAAGCATGCACACGGCGGGAGTTTCATACCTGCAGCACCACCCGCACCACCACCACCACCACCACCTTCATCAGCACCACCAGCAGCAGCACCAGCAGCAACAGCCGTCCCCCCACCCGCTGCCCCCCGCCCCCAACCCCCCCCACCCGCTGCCGGCGGGGCAGCCCGCCCAGCAGCCGCTCGCCTCTCAGGTCCCGGCCAGCCACAGCAACTCGGTGGTGCAGGTCTACAGCACCATGCCTCATATGGTGGGCGGCGGCGGCGGGGGCGGGGGGGGCGGCGCGGAGATCCACGCTTTGGGTCTGCAGGCTTTCCATCCTGTTCAAGTGAGTGCAGCCCGCTCCCGACACAGTCAAAGGCCTGGTCAAAGGCCTGGTCAAAGGCCTGGTCAAAGGCCTGGTACAATACCTGGTCAAACAGTTGGTACAATACCTGGTCAAAGGCCTAGTCAAAGGCCTGGTCAAACACCCGGTACAATACCTGGTCAAAGGAATGATCAAAATCCTGGTCAAACACCTTGTCAGAGGCATGGTCAAACACCAGGTACATAATCTGGTCAATTGACTGGTCAAACACCTAGTCAAAGGCCTGGTCAAACACCTGGTACAATACCTGGTCAAAGGACTGATCAAAAGCCCGGTCAAACACCTTGTCAAAGGCCTGGTCAAACACCTGGTACATAATCTGGTCAATGGACTGGTCAAACACCTAGTCAAAAGCCTGGTCAAACACCTGGTCAAAGGACTGGTCAAAAGCCTGGTCAAACACCTGGTCAAAGGCCTGGTCAAATACCTGGTACAATACCTGGTCAAACACTTGGTCAAAGGCCTGGTCAAACACCTGGTACAATACCTGGTTAAAGGCCTGGTCAGACACCTTGTCAAAGGGCTGGTCCAAGGCCTGATTAGACACCTGGTCGAACACCTGGTACAATACCTGGTCAAAGGACTGGTCAAATACCTGGTCAAAGGCCTGGTCAATCATCTAGTCAAACACCTGGTCAGACACCCGGTCAAACACCTGGTACAATACCTGGTCAAAGTCCTGGTCAATCACCTGGTCAGAGGCCTGTTTAAAGACCTGGTTAAACACCTGGTCAAACGCCTGGTCAAAGTCCTGTTAACCCTAAACCATGCCCCCCCCCCGTGTGCGTCTCCTCCCCAGGTGCCCAGTCAGTGTGTGGAGAGCCAGCCCTACACCAGCCCCCCCGTCTACAGTCCCGGCAAGCAGGGCGCCAAAACCAAGACCTGCAGCTCCGCCAGCGGCGTGCCGGAGCTGGGCGACTTCGAGAAGGTCATCATCCCAAAACAGCCGAGGGTCAGCAAAAAGACCGCGGATGGAGCAGCAGGTGAGGAGAGGGCCGGATGTAGTGGGTAGCTGCCCCCCCCCACGGGGGACACAAAGGAATCCATTAAAAAAAAGATTATGGGTCAGTTTGACAAATAGTAGGAATTCACTACGTTTGGAGGGAAGTTTCATCGAACACTAGAACACTAGCTTTAGAGTTTAACGAAACCACACAGGAAACGAGACCATACCACAGCTGACTTAACTTTGCCCCCCCCACCCCCCCCCCCCCCCCCCCCCCCTCCTTCCAGCAGAGCAACTGAAGGCAAAAGGCCAGAAGCTGAAGTGTAATTTCTGCGACAAGGTCTTCTCCAAAAACTTCGATCTCCAGCAGCACATCCGCAGGTGAGTGTCGGCGTGGGGGGGGTCCCGGAGCTCGGGGGGGGGTCTCATTACAGACTGTTTCCTCCTTCGCAGCCACACCGGAGAGAAGCCCTTCCAGTGTATCGTCTGCGGCCGAGCCTTCGCCCAAAAGTCCAACGTGAAGAAGCACATGCAGACTCACAAGGTCCGGTCGCTGAACCCCCTCCTTTGTCCTCAGAACGTGGCGAGTTCACTGACCCCCAGCGCTCACGGCAGAAACTCTGTGTCCCCCGTTAAGGTTTGGCCCATGAACGTGGCCAGCACGGTGTCCCGGCTGCCAATCACCGTCAAGGTGGTGCCTCTGGCGTCCAGCCAGGAGGAGGATGAGGAGGAAGAGGAGGAGGAAGAGGGGGGCGGGAAGCAGCAGGAGGGGCCGCCGGCCCGATCCGAGCAGGACTCCCCCCCAGCAGGTGAGGCCCCGGATGTCAACGCCCCCCCCCCGATACGGGAGGAGATAGGTAGCCCATAACCAATGTTGGGGAGTAACGGATTACATGTAACGACGTTACGTAATTTAATTACAAAAAAAGAGTAACTGTAATTCGTTACAGTTACAATGAGAAAATATGTAATTCAGTTACAGTTACTTCCGAAAATGTTAAGAATTACAAATTTAGTTTAAAAAAAAAATTTAATATAAAGAAAAACCTTTGCGAAATATGCAACTCACTGATAGACGAAGCGTATTGATTTACTAATATTTGAATGTTTGGTGTTGATGCATGACAAACGTTTATCGATGTCAATGACCTAGCCTAGCCTAGCCTAGCCTAGCCTAGCCTAGCCTACCTAGCCTACCCAACTGTAGGGTGACCAGACGTCCTCTTTTTCCCGGACATGTCCTACATTTCAGACTAGGGTTGTCAAAAGTATCGATACTTAAAAAAGTATCGATACTAAAATGTTGTATCCGGATACGACTGACCTGCCGTCGCTGCGCCCCTTGTCTCCGATTTATTTATGTATTTATTTACGTTGTTTATGATCATTAACAAGACGTTAGCCTTGAACTGCTAGCTGCGGCCAATAGCTAATAATAACATGCTAAAATTAATCATGGGTCAATACTCATTAAAACCTTAAAGTAATCAAAAAGTAATCAAAAGTAATTAGTTACATTACTTTTTAAAAGTAATCGAAAACGTTACACTACAATTACATTTTAAACAAGGTCACTTGTAACTGTAACGGATTACATTTTTAAAGTAACTTACCCAACACTGCCCATAACCACGGATGGTTTCACAGAGGCCCCGGACGAGCTGGACGAGGGTCTGGATGAGGGTCTGGAGGGGGGTCAAGCCCACCCAGCGACGGGCCGAGGAGAAGAGGCGGGGGGCGGAACCCCCCGGGCCCGGATGCAGGCGCAGGCCCCGGCCAATCAGAAGCAGGCGGGCGGGGCCGAGGGCCGACAGATGGTGGTGATAGACAGCTCCTACCAGTGCCAGTTCTGCGCCAGCAAGTTCAAGACCTACTTCCAGCTCAAGTCCCACCTCACGCAGCACAAAGGGGAGCAGGTGGGCAGGGAAAAAAGGAAGGGGGGGTGGACAATGTCCGCCTCCGGGGTGGGGAGGAAGTGGTGCCTAATGTAAAAAGATCCAACCGCCCCAACCCCCTCCTGCAGGTCTATAAGTGCGTGCTGAAGTCCTGCTCGCAGACCTTCCAGAAGCTGGACCAGTTCCTGGAGCACATCCGGACGCACCAGGAGCAGCTGACCTACCGCTGCCACCTGTGCAGCAAGGTGTTCCCCTCCCTGTTCGAGCTGGGAGTCCACCAGTACTCCCACTGCTTCTGCCCGCAGCAGAACACACGCAAGGAGACCACCGTCTACAGGTGAGCCCCGCCCACACCTGGGGCCACAAGTCCAGGGCAAACCTGGTCAAAGGCCTGGTAAAAGGCCTGGTCAAACACCTGGTCAAAGGCCTGGTCAAACACCTGGTCATAGGCCTGGTCAAAGGCCTGGTCAAACACCTGGTCAAAGGCCTGGTCAAACACCTGGTTAAAGGCCTGTATTTGACCAGAGCCCGCCCAAACCTGGGACCACAAGTCCACGTCGCACCCGGGACCACAAGTCCAGGACACACCTGGTTAAAGGCCTGGTCAAAGGCCTGGTCAAACACCTGGTCAAAGGCCTGGTCAAACACCTGGTCAAACACCTGGTTAAAGGCCTGTCTTTGACCAGAGCCCGCCCAAACCTGGTACAACAAGTCTAGGTCACACCTGGGACCACAAGTCCAGGTTGCACCTGGGACCACAAGTCCAGGTCGCACCTGGTCAAAGGCCCGGTCAAACACCTGGTTGATGGCCTGTGTTTGAACAGAGCCTACCCAAACCTGGGACCACAAGTCCAGGTCACACCTAGGACCAGAAGTCCAGGTCAAACCTGGGACCAGAAGTCCTCAGGGATGCTGGTTTGGTCCTTCACCATCTGTACCACGATGGAAAGTAATGTCTCCATCATCCGGAGACTGTCTCAGGATAACAAATCCCTTTCATTTCCTTTTCATATAAACATTTTATCTTCATTTAACCCCACCAGTCGCCTGGCTGTAAACCAGCCGATCGGCTCAGAGGATCCCATCCCTCCTGATTTCATTCAGGAAAAGAGGTCAACCAGTCGGACCTTCAGAGGTTCAATGATCCAAACTAATCAGACCTGAATCAGTTTTCACACCCAAAAGCAAGAGTGGAAATAGGATTTTCCATCAGAGAACCACATCTCAAACCGGCCGGTAGGGGGGAGCGGAGTTCTGCCGTTTCGTTTGGAGCTTGAATTTGTCTCATTGTGCTCCGTTTCTTCTTCCAGGTGCGTGAAGTGTCAGAGCAGATATTCGACTCAGGAGGCCCTGGAGCAGCATCTTCTGACGGCTTCACACAGCTTTCCCTGCCCTCACTGCCAAAAGGTTTGCCCCCCCCCACACCCTGCAGAACCCTCATGCAGCCATTTAGGGGATCTATGGAGTTAAAGTCCTACCATCTGCTGTTTGCAGGTTTTCCCGTGCGAGAGATATTTCCGCCGCCACCTCCCCACCCACGGCGTGGGCGGCAGGTTCAAGTGTCAGATCTGCAAGAAGGCCTTCAAGACGGAGCACTACCTCAAGCTGCACATGCGCATCCACTCAGGTCCGGCCCGGGTACCTCGCGGTCTTTGTTTTGTTTTTTTTAAGCGTCTGAAGGCGCCACGGACCAGCTGAGAGCTCAGTTCTGCCCGTTCTGTTTGCAGGCGAAAAGCCGTACAAGTGTTCCCTCTGCGAGGCCACGTTCAACCGGAAGGACAAAGTCAAGCGACACATGCTCATCCACGAGCCCTTCAAGAAGTACAAATGTCCCTTCAGGTGAGGCCCTGTTTCACTTCTTCTGCGTCTAACTACGCCCACAGTTTTCAGCCTATTTCAACAAATAAGGACTCAAAATGTTTGGCTCCTTTAGCGTTATGCAGCTAAGTCTTTTGCTGTTCAAATCTTTTCAACTTTTTAAGTTATTTAACTTTTTCTGCTTTTATTTTGTCTCATTGAAATGAATGGAGTCAAAAACATGGCTCCATCTGTTGGACACTGGCGTTTCAGCCCCTTTAAATTCTTCATATGTAGTCCTATGCAGCCTTTCTGATTGGGGTATAGCTCAATGGTAGAGGGTTTGTCTCCAGTTTGAGAAGTTGCTGGTTCAAATCCCATTAAAGTCTTCAGTTCTTCTTATCCTTTTGCCTTTGTTCTCCCACTCTTCAGTTCCATGTCTCCTTCAGCTTTTCTTTGGCTTCTTCTGGTTCCTCCCTTCGGCATTTCTTCTTCTAATCCTTTTGGCTTTCTTCTTCCACTCTTCAGTTCTATGTCTGTCTCAGCTTTTCTTTGACTTCCTCCCTTCAGAATTTGGCATTCTCACAGCTAGCTTGTCTTCTGTTTGTGCGTCAGGACGCATGTGGGCTGCACCAAAGAGTTCAACCGGCCGGACAAACTGAAGGCGCACATCCTGTCTCATTCAGGTGAGCGAGCCGCTCCACGCTTGGGGGGGGGGGGGGATAAATGCTCCGGCGACGCCTCTCTCTCACCCCCCTCCCCCCCTTCACCTTTTTCCTCCCGCTAGGCATCAAGCCCTACAAGTGTCTGTTTTGCCAGAAGACGTTCAGCCGCAGGGCCCACATGCTGGAGCACCAGCAGTCCCACACCGACAACTACCGCTTCCGGTGCTCCGCCTGCAACAAGGGCTTCACCCGCCAGAGCTACTACCGGGACCACAAGTGCCCCGCGGCCGGGGGGGGGCCGGGGGCCGAGGGGGACGAGGAAGAGCAGGAGGAGGAGGAGGAGGAGGAGGAGGAGCCCACGGCCGAGGAGAAGGATGGAGACCGGCTGAAAAGGCCGGGGAACGCAGAGGAGGAGGAGGAGGAGGAGGAAGAAGAGGACAGCCGACAGGGGGAGGCGCCAAGTGGGGAGGAAGAGGACGAGAGGGGGGCCGACGGGGGGGGTCAGGCCGCCATCAGCGCTGCCGAAGGGCGGGGGGGCGGGGAGGGGGGGGAGGAGGCTCACGGAGGAGCGGAGGCGGGGATTCAGAAGAACCAGCAGAACGGTTTGCAGCGGCCATGTTTATAGCGGCACTTCCTGGATCCGCCCGACTCTCCCAAAAGGGGGTCGGAAATCCAGGAAATAATCCCGCCGTTTGTTTTACATTAAAACGTCATTTAGACTTTTTTTTTCTCCCATTTTAACTTCTTCTCTGGGGGAAAAAAAAAAGAAGGTGTTTTGGGAGACGTGATGTTTCCACAGCTGCTCATTTACAATGTGCTGAAGCCAACCTATGTAGCAAAAGCTAAATTATAAGAAGTTTACCCACATCTAAGAGGTGTTTGTGCTTATTGATATCTGTCCGTATTTTCAGAAATGTTTCATATTCAATTTTGAAGCCCAACAAACTTAGTATTGTGTGGTTTAGGGAACGTGGCAGCATGGTGATTTAAGACAGATCCAAAAAATGTTTTAAAAAGAGGTTCAAATCCTAAATGAAATACCCAGAAAGCAGATAAAATAAAAGTTTTACCACTTACTAATATTCCTAAATGATTAAATGCAACTTCTTTCTCCAAACAGTTGCGGATTTTTTACTTCAGTAAAAACACATTCCTGTTTTTTTAATTTAATTTATTAAGGTGACAATTTCTATATTACACATCTTCATGTACATCAGCAATTAAACAGGGAAAAGAAAATAGAGTATTACCATAAACTTCTTATTAAAACCTCTCTTATAAAAGAAAAATTTGTTATTGACACCATTTACAGCTTGGTTTCCTATACAGGAGAGTGACAGTGGTTTAGTCGGATATGGAGGATTCTGGAAAGCATTTTCCTTTAAATACTAATAAAAAAAAGAGCGATGCTGACTGACGCTCTCTTGTTTTTAACCCTGTGATTTAAATAAGTGATAAACCCAGGAGGTGAAACAGCATCCTGCATCTGGGGGGAGGGGGAGGGAATAGTCTGAGGCAAAATCGACCAATCGAGCTTTCATCCTGATACATTCAATGAGTCTCCCAGGCGTTGGACACAGTGGGTCAGCGGCCTCTGATGAACACGTCCTGATCTGGTTTCTTCCACTCTGAGCAGATCGGATGAAAAGAAACCCAGAATAAAACCGACCTGTGCTCTCCGGTGGCCGCACATAGACACCAGAGCCATGAGGGTGGGAATAAGGCTTCCTGCTGATGCCAAAGATGGCGAACTGAGCCCTAAGAAACGTGTTTTAGATCACATGCTCCTCCCTCTGGGTCTTCACAAGCTTTTTAATAACCTTAATGTAAGAGGAGAGGGAGGCATGTAAAACATACTGGGCAGCAGCCTCCAAGGAAAAAGCTGAGGGACTTCCCAAAAAAGGATCAGTAAAGAAAAAAGAAAATCCCCTCCTGACCCACACGGTCTCACTTTATGAACAGAGCGATCAGACGTTTAGGGTTTGTGGACAGTCATCAGTAGGCCGCACAAAAACAGGCCAAAATATGTTGCGTTTGTGTTATGTAATCTGAAAGAGGAGCAATAATATTCTGTATTAGCAGATTTAAAATGTATTGTCTGACCAATATTGGCAAAAAAAGAATTTGCCAACATATGTTCCTGTTTAGGTGTTCAAATCAAGACGTGAAAATGTCTCTTAAAATCTAAAATAGTGCATTTGTTTTGATCCGATTTTGGTTTTCTGTTTCATTTCTTTAGGGTCCAGTCAGTCAACCCCCTTCTGAACGTTAAATGAATGATTGTTAATCCCATTATTAAAGGCGAGCAATGCCATTAAAGCTGCGCTTTAAAATTCTTCCAGAATACTCTAATCCATAATGTCCCATTCCACGTCACGGCGTGCAAACTCTGGCCCTATAAAACTAGGGCCAGTTAAGGTTGTGTTCCACATTTGCCACAAATAATGGAGGCTACAACACTTTTCACAATCATGATTCGATTCACAGGAGAAACAACACAAACTCCAGACCACGGAACATCCCAAATCTCTTTGAAGCACCAAGATTGTCTGTTATTTAAGCGTTAATTTGGAGCACTAGGTTTTTTTGAAAATGACGCATTATTGCTTTAAGTCGTTAGTACAGAGTCTCCCACTTTTTTTGGTGCAATTCAACCCCGTTTAAAAATAGAAAAGAAAACAGAAAAAAAGAAAGCCCTGACTTCTCAAACCTGCATTAAAATGGAAAACCATCGCTGCTCTTTTCCGGCCGTGAGAATGTGACTGGAGCTCTGGGACCCCCTCCAGGTCCCGCTGGCATGGGCAGAGAGAGGGAGGCTGCCATGGTTCTGCTTCACAGCAGAGGGAGAAGGTGAGCTGTCAGAATCTCATGCATAAATTGGCGCACATTCTCAGGAGCGGGAGCGGCTTCCATGTTTTGGTTTAAAGGGTACAAAGCTTTTCCTCGCCCCTTTTGGGCTCCCAGCTTCGCGTCCACAGATTTTCGGCTGCATGAGTGAACACCATGCTGCCGAAGCCCCTCTAACACTGACGGTGGGACTCCTTCATGCTCTGGCACCTCGTCCTCCGCTTCTCCTTTCACTCCTGCCCGAAGCCTTCCGTCTCCTCGATGGCGAACATCAGCTTCTCCTTCAGCTGCTCGTAGCTCTTGTAGGGCGGCAGGTCCAACCTGTTGAAGCTGGAGAAAGCAAAGGAACTTTTTACACCCGTTTGTTTCTGGGAAAATGGCTTTTATGCACAGCTGAACATAAAAACTGGATTTTCCACCCCTTTTTTCTTTTTAAAGTTCAACCTTTTCCTGCACATTGGCCTGGAGACGGAGCTCATTTCACTTCCACGTCAGTCAAACAAAGAACCAAATGAACCAATAACGTACCAGCAGCACTATTTGGCATCTGTTCTTAACGATGCATCAAAAGTAAAACATTTCAACTGGACATATGGCAGAAAAAGAGGAAAAAAATTGAGCTGTCAGCATTTATGCCTGATGAGATGAGACTAAATCTCTGCAGATATTACAGATAGATATATTTATACCATATGACAACTTGTGGCTTGGGATGCCATAAGCATTTATATATTAATGTATTAAAAGGTACATTGTCGAAGCCGTTTCACATAAAAATAACAAATAAAAACCTGAACGTATTCAGAAAAAATATTAAAAGGCCATTTTTGTTTCTAGAAAATGACTGATGGTGTTAGCTGGCAGGTAAATGCAGCAGAGTTATGTTCTGTGAAGCTCCTAAAGTCAGACGGCTGGACAGTAAAATGGAATAAATCACACGGACACCTGCCTCCCCGGCAGCGATCTGAAGGCACTCACCACGTGTGGCTCCGGGGAAGCCAGTTTTCTTTTCCCACCTTCTCAATACAGAACTTTTGAGGACCGTTGCTTCCTACAAAGCAAGTCAGCAGAAGCCAGAGTTATCACTGTAATTAAAGACTTCACCATCAGCATGAAAACAAACAAAACCTTCCACATTTTTTAACCTTAAACACAAAGCAAAGAACCATCAGTGGCACTGAACAAAATACATCAATGGAGTTTAATGTTTTTGTATCAGATCCAAAGCGACTAAAACTCCTTTAAAGAGTTTCATACATGATCTGCTGTAATTAAATGCATAATTGATGTAATTGTTACCCATGAGGTCGGCGAAGCCTCCGACTGGCAGGCGGCAGGTGCCGGTTACGAACTGGAGCAGCCTCATCCGCTTTTCGTTATCCATCTCTTTAATGAACTGCAGGCAAAAGTTTAACAGGCGCCATCAGAGAGAGGATACAGCTGAACAAACGGAAGACGAGGCAGGCGTAGAGACGCCTGTGCTCCGGGTTATGGACGGATCAGGAATGGATCGGACCAGCATTTAAAAAGACAAAAGCGCTCCCAATTTGGGTTGATATTAGAACACACACTTCTAATCACACACCTAACGGATAAAACCAGAAAAAAATACAGAAATACAGCAGAACCTCTACTTACGATCGATATAAACAATATAATATATAAAAATTAAGTAAAAATAAATAAGCAAAGTTAGTTTAAAGTTCATGTAGTGAAAGTTAGAGTAAGTTAGGCTACGTCCTGTATCTCAGTCTCCACTTCTACCTCCGTTTGAAAATTAAAAAACACTTTTATTGATTATTTATTTTCAAATACCTCTTATATAATGCATTTGTTTTATTGTTATGTGTAATTATCTGCCGTATTTAATACAGTGTTATCGTAGGTTTTTGGGCTGTGGAACGAGTTATAGGAATTACAGTGTATTCTTATGGGAATATTCAAACCAACATACGAATACTTAAACATATGAAGTAGGTCCTGGAAGTAATTTATTTCCAATGTAGAAGTTCTGCTGTGTTCTGGAAGTTACTGACCTGCCAGAACCAGAGGATCTGCTTGCTGCTGCGGGCGTAGTGCCTGTAGATGGTGTTCCTCTGCCAGTCGGCGAGGTCGATCTCCTGCATACCGCACAGCATCACCTGCAACACCACACGGCTCGGTTAGAAATCCGGAGGCAACGGATCGTTTAGCGGGCGTTTGGGGCCCCGGACGCACCTCCAGCTCTTTGGCGTCAAAGTACTGCAGGGACTGCTGCGGGAGAACCTCGTTGAAGCCTTCGAAGAAGGCTTTGGTCTGCTCTTCCACTCCTCTGGACAGCCGCCACTCTGAAACCAGCCTGTGGGGGGCGGGACACAAACAGGCCGAGACCCCGTGAACGTCACAAACCTACAACGCACACCTCCACTAGGCTTGTCCCGATCCGATATCTGGATCGGATGCCGATATTTGCAAAAAAATGCGTATCGCCCGACAGGAGAAAATGAAGATCCAGTTTTTTTTTTAAAGTCAGATCACACACGAGCATTAGCATTAGCATCTCCTAACCCACGGGTCTGTGTCCTAACCATTAAGTTGTTATCAGAGTACAACATGAGTCTGACAACTAAGTGAGTAGATAAATAACTTTAAACTTTAATACGGCTCGGATTGGAAGTACAAAAAGCTGGATCGGGACATCCCTAATCTCCAAGCATAAAACCGCCCTTTGAATGTTTAATTCAAGAGAATCAAAAGTAGAAAGACCGAGAACCCACTTGATGTACTCCTCCTTGTTCTCCTCTGTGACTTGGATGTCGTTTCCTCCGGGTTTCAGCTCGTGGGTGGTGATTTCCCCCAGGATCTCCTTGTCGACAGAGAAGAACATCTCCAGGCCGCACTCCTCAATGTCGTTGTTCCTGAAAAGTACATTTACACAAGATGAGAAAAAGGCAGTTACAGTAGAACCTCTACTTATGATTGCCTAAATATACGAATTTTTCAAAATGAAAATTGATAAAATATTCAAATTGACACCCAAAGTCATAGAAAAAAAATATATACATATGTATAAAAATCTAATAAAAATAAATAAGCTACGTTTGTTTAAAGTTAGAGTAAGTTACGGTTCGTACATATTTTAACATACAAAGTAGGTCCTGGAACGATTTAAATTTGTATGCAGAGGTTCTACTGTATAGGGTCAGTTGAGTTGTCCACTTTTGACAAGCTCAGCTGGGAACCCAAAGGATGTGACTGACACGCTGGAGGGCATCGAACCCTTGTTTTTAACACACTAACATATATCTCACACCCATTTTAATAATATCTGCTAAATATTTCCCTTTGGTTCGACCACAGGTAAATGTCAGAGTTTCAGTGTTTTTGGTCACATTTGTGGTACCCGTGTTACAAAGAGCATGAACTTTAAAATGACCACATAATTCTGTGCAATACACTTCAGCCAACTTGTTTCGAACACTTTGCCACAAATCATCAATAATCTTTTTACATTTCTAGTATAGTGGAGCTCAGACTTAAAACACTCAATGTTTGAGAGAATAAAGCATGCGACATCGAGCGTGTCGGCACATTTAAAAGAAACTGTAACACAGGAAGAATCAAACTAATGCAGGCTCAAAACGGCCCTTTCTGTGGTTTACATAAAACCTCTGGGGACACATGTGCTGCACTTCTGTGTACAATCATCCATGACTGACTTAAGAGCTGAACGGTACTCACTGTATCCACACGAGGGAATTGTAGAACTCGGGATCTATGGACTCCAGGTCTTTGAGGGTTAAGGGCTTGTTGAGCATGCGCTTGTAAAACGGCAGTGAGAAACCAGTGTCGATAAACTTCCCATGGAAAAGAGCCTGAGGGGCGAACGCAACATGTCATTGTTTGACTCCATTTTAATCACAAACCACTGCGAATTCTCTATCTAATAACACACCACTGTCTCTCTAACTGAAGAGAGCAAACTAACCATGGCAATGAAGCGTCCTATGAACTTGAAGTACTTGAGGTGGTCAGGGTTGATGTAGGAGGCGGGGTTGATCTGGAGGCAGTAGTTGTCTTTACCAGCATATTCAAACAGGCAGTACATGGGGTTCAACACCTCGTGGGACAACAGGAAGAACCACTCCCTGGGAGAAGAGGAAAAGAGGGCAGAGTGTGAAACACTTTCTGTGGATTAGAAATGGTCTGCCGCAGGACCAGTGTCTGGTCAACGTGGTCACTCTTACCTAGCAACTCCTCCATAGTCGAGGCCTTCCTCTCCCGGAAAGATGATCCACAACCTTCTTCGTAGATCCTGAGCATTGAAGCTCATTATCTTCAAGGCAAACAGCAAATAAAGAGGGACATTTCATCAGGTTTGCAGTCAGTTGTTTTTTTTGAGTAAATCAAACACAAAACAAATTTGACATACAGTTGAACCTCTACATACGAATTGAATTAGTTCCAGGACCTACTTTGTATGTTAAAATATTCGTATGTTGGGTTGAATATTCCCATAAAGAATACACTGTAATTCGTTCCACAGCCCAAAAACCTACGATAGCCCCTTAATAAATACTGCTGATAATTACACATAGCAATAAAACAATTGCATTATAAAAGAGAGATGTAAAAAGAAATAAATTATAAAGAAATAATCAATAAAAAGGGTTTTTTGTTGGCACTTTACCTCAGAGACGGGTGAACGGAGGTATAGATGGAGACATATAGGACGAACCCTAACTTACTCTAACTTTCACTAAGTGAACTTTAGCTTATTTATTTGTAAACTTTATATACATTTTTACAACTGTATGTTGGAAATTTACTTCAGGTGTATTTGGTCAAATTTCACTTCGGATGTGGGAAAATTCGCATGTTTAGGCAAACGTAAGTAGAGGTTCTGCTGTATTTCTTTAAAAAATGGAAAAAGTCCTAAAAGTATCCAATTTGGGCTTAGCAGCACCTTAAGCTGTGGTCACCATTCAAACTCTGGGCATGGTGAGTCTTTACCTGCTGGAAGGAATCCTCGAACAGCGTTTTCCTGGACACCGTGATCTTGACGTGCTGAGGCATCGAAAGGTGCTGCGGAAATGGGAAGAAAAATCAGCTACACACATTTATTTGCGTGTATTTTGTAGCTGTGCTGCAGTATTTCCCCCCTGTGGGATTAATAAAGGACTATTCCACCCTACAAAAAAATTCATTACAGGTATCTGCTCTACCAGTTCAGATTTCTGTGGTGAAATAACAGGACCCAGAAAAAAAAAAGTTATTAAGAACAGCTTTCTGTACTGAGATTTAATTTTTTTATGATACATTATCCTTCAGCTGTTCTTTTGGGCTCTGTTGTTCTAATGTCTGACATAAAATACCCATTGAAAATATCTATTGAAGGCATTTGTGCCACGGGAAAGATTTGTTCACCCTAAAGTGACATGTGCTCTGACCAATGAACCACAGAGCCCACAAACAAGTCATTTTCCATGTGAAGTAATAACTCTGGCAGGCAGAGCTAACCACTCCAGGAACAAGGTTGTTTCGGCGTCTTTTTTCTTATTTTTTAGATATTATATCATTAATTTAAATGGAAAAATCACAGGATAGACTCAGGATTAAATGATCGCAGGTTGGATTTAATCTAGTCAGCACTCCACTTTTGCCTTTTAGTGTTTATTTTTGCTACTTTTAAAAGAGGAAAAAACGTTCTCTCCTCCTCTTGATATAAATTACGATTTGTGACATTATACAGTCATAAATCTTTTGGCATTTACACGTCTGCACTAGGGGTGGGACAGTTCACAAAATCCACGGTTCGGTTCGTTTCACGGTTTCGTGGTCACGGTTTTCGGTTCGGTTCGGTATATGGTGATTGTTAGGAAAATCTATTATGTCTTGTATAGTCAGGTTAAAACTAGGGATGGGGATCGTTAATATTTATTGATATCGATACTTTTATCGATACTCCTTATCGATCCGAGTCTTTATCGATACCACTATTGATCATTTTCTGTTATTTGGTGGAAAAACGATGCGACAATATTTAACAAATAAATAATTGTATTTTAAATTAAATGTAATTTTTAATAAATGTTGGCATCAGTAGTTTAATTATATATTCTAAAATAATTAGAGCAATATACAACTGTATTACTCATGTTTCTCGCCAAAAACTTAATTTCCCTTTTCTTTACGTTACACTTGAACGCATCATGATAACCTAATTGTCGTTTTACTGAGCCAATTTGAACACATCATCACGCAGCACGTCTGAAACTTTATTTACTTTTCAAGCTAACTAGCTTGTATGCTGCCGATTACAACACAGATTTCACAATTACTATTGTAATAATAAAAAAACGACCAGACTCGATAGTGGTATCGATAAGCCCAAACGTTATTGATTTTTGGGTTTTGAAAAAAGTGGAACCGGGTCCTTGATAGAACCGGGTTTCGATCCCCATCCCTAGTTAAAACTGCAAGAAAAAAGCAGTCTGACATTTGATACATTATTGTGACAGTCTTAGGTTAAAAGTAGGTGAGATTCTGACATTGCAAGCGAGGAAACAGTGCTAATTCCAACATGTGCTTCCCTCTAAATGCAAAGTGGTCCATACAGCAGACCTAGAAACTGCTGCTGGCGCGTCTGATTTTTATCGGCTACGCTGCTTCTCTTCTTCTTCTTGTTTCCTACTGGTGGTTGGCTTTGGGCACAGTAGCGCCCCCTTCTGCTCTGGAGTGTAAACGCTTCCCTCTGAGA
>CAJRST010041110.1:633380-653694 GCA_907169785.1 Menidia menidia
GGGGGGGGGGGGGGGGGGGGGGGGGTGTCTTACCTGGCACCAGTATCTGAAGTACTGAACTTTGGCCTTGAAGTCTCGAACATAAGTGATCTGTGGTCCATTTTCACTGTGATGAAGAGGGAAGAGGACAGACATGAGACGCCATACCTCAAAACATATTCCACACAGCCTTAAAATACTCAGCACGCCTACGACAAACAACTTCACTTCAGAATGACGCCGTTCCTATTTAAAAAACGGGCCTCGTAGCTGAGTTTTTGTTCAGTCACGCTGACGTCACGCCACAGCTCTCAGCTGGCACATAATCACAGCGTCAAGTGACTGAGCAAAACCAAACCAGTTTGTCTGCCACTGAAAACTATCCACAGTGACGCCACGCCGCATTGTTAAAGGGGAAGGGAAAGGACGTGAGACGGCTGCAGTCATTCAGCCTCTTCTCTGAATCTGCTGAGACTAACAGCAGCGTCTGCACACAATCTCTGCTGGTCTGCTGTAGTGATAATAAACAAACTAAATACTTCTAGAAAAGTTCTTTTAAGCAAACCTTTGGTTTTAGTAGCAGACTTGAGAATTCATTTGAATTAGCTGTTCTACGTTAGCCCACAATCTGGGGTATTTTGTGACGTTGTTCACTCATTTCTGGCAGTGGAATGTGGCTGGATGACAAATGTAAGCAAAGTATGATGATTATTGTAGCAACATCATAAAGAATAACCATAATTGGAGCAGAACACTTGTATTTAGTGGCAACAGAGTTGCATCACAGCAACTTTATTGCCTCTAAATACAAGTGTTCTGCTGCAATGGGCTGCTTTCCCAAACGTTTAGAGAAAAATACAGAACCACCGGAGAGAGAAAAGGTTCATTCAGTTAGAAAGCAGCATTACACAAAGCAAGTTTAAAATTATGACTAACAAAGGAAATCATGTGTTTTTGTTCTAAGTCTCTATTTAAGCTGGCTCATTAGCTCTTGTCCTCTGTGACTCTCTGTGACTCATAGTTTCAGAAGGCAGTGGTAATCTAGTGAAGGACTTACAGCGAAGACTTCCCGGTGCGCGGGTCTATGTAGGTGGTGGCCCTCCGGTTGTGGTCGACGAAATAAGGAATACCATCCACGGTGAACCTCATCTCCCAGCCCTCTGGAAGCGGCTTCTCGTTCGACAGTCTGAGACAACACAAAAACCTGTGACCTCTAACTCATGAAGAGGCAATTAAATCATGTTGTGAGTGGAACTCAACACACCCTGAGCCTTGTGTTCGGGGGTCCTCCCACTGCGTCGTACGGGTGGGGTGATGCACGAAATAAACTCTGCCAGTGGTGTCTGTCCTCTTCTCTGAAAACAGGCAGAAAAGAGGTAAAACCACTGCATGTTTCAGATGTTACTTCATTTCCTTTGGTACTGCTTTGGGTGAACAAAGAGGCTACTACCTATACATTTTAATAGAATCATTGTTTTATATAAAAATATTAACTGTTTAAGATTCTTTTAGACACTCTTGTGTGTTGTCATATATAGAACTGGCCAATGAGCCTCCTAAGCTAAAAGAATGTCAGTTTAAAAATGTGTTTGCGCTTTTCTGAACACTTTGCTTTGGATCACGATGCCTTAGAGGTGAGTTTGTTACAGTTAAAACATGTTGTCATCTCACCCCATCCGTGCGGCAGAGCCCCAAGAGGATCGAACTCCTCACTCTGAGTGGTTGAGACTTGGTCTTGTGCCTGCATGAAATGTAAAAATGTATCAAAAAGCACTTAAATGCAACTGAAGTGAATATATACAACCAGGAAAAAAGATTTACATAAAAAAACACTTAAATTATAACTGAGAACTCAGAGTGAATATTCGCAAGTCTTAAAACTTTAAATGAGCTGAAAGAACACAAATCCAATCAGAAGTTAAATCATTGTCGGTGTCCTTTTTTTCTTTTCGAGGATCTGAGGACGACCTCCCTTTCAAAATAAGGCGAATCCTCTAATGTGAACAACAGAAAGTGATGTTCTACATTTCTTTCTGTCAGATTGCATCTGCTCAAAGAGTGAGGGAACACCAGATTAAGCTGAAATAATGTGTTACTCCCACAGGGAAAACAATGTGATTTCCACCTCCTAAACACACATGAGAGCTGAGGCCGGCGTGAAGCATGTTTTAGATAGCTCCCTGTTCAAAGTGCCGGGGCTGAGGAACAATGGCCCGCGCTGCTGCTTTCCTGTGGCCTGAACTCTAAAGATATGCAGCAGATGAGCTCTCTGCTGGTGCCATCAGTGTTTAGGACGTGTTGCAGAGGTGGAGCGACACGCGTTGACCAGCCGCTGCCTGTCAGGGCTTTAGGAAAAAGTCATACAGGGTATAGTCGCTCACAAAGTTAGTTCTGATTATATCTAACAAAGAATCCTGAAATGTGAGGTTGTGTATCGGGTTAAAGTTTGTCAAACAACAAAAGCGTATGCAAAATAAAAATACATAAAAATGGCTGGTCAAAGGTGTTGCTGTTGTGTGTTCTGGCTTTGGAACAATGAACTAAAAACAATCCAACTGGACTCTCTTCTATCCAGAGCCCCCAAAGATCCTTTTTTCCTGCAGGATTATAGCCCTGATAATATTCTTGCAGACGGCAAACTGGTGTATCCATACAGGTGACAAAAAATTATTTTTTTGTGTCTTAAACTGTCTGAAGGCCACAGGAAACATTTCCACTTAATAGCTCGAGATATCCTGAAGGCCTTGTGTCCGAGGGAAGCCAGCATAGGCCAGAGATACCAGAGGAGATAAGCTTTTTTTTCGTCTTTCCATGGCCAAGTTTAACTCGCTGTCAGCTACATTCCCCAGCTATTGTTTGGTGTTACAGAGCCTGTGAATTGGGTCAGAGGACCACAGCCACTCTGTGTCCTTTTCCTCCATCCAAAACTGTTCAAATCGTTTAGAAAATTATCAATTAAGGGACCATCTAAGACACACTGGAGTCAACAAACATGCTAAACAGTTATATCATTAAAACCTGTTTATTACGTTCTAGTACAGCAGAACCTTTACTTACATTTTCCTAAACATACAAATTTTCCAACATATGAAGAGAAATTTAATCAAATATTCGACTCGACAACCGAAGTAAATTTCAAACCAACGATATGACATTGAAGTCATAGAAAAATATATATAAAATATCAAAATTAAATCAAAATAAATAAGCCGAGTTAGTTTAAAGTTCACGTAGTGAAATTTAGAGTACGTCCTGTATCTCAGTCTCCACTTCTAACCCCGCTAGCCAATAAAAAAAAACAACTTTTTATTGATTATCTATCTATAATTTATTTATTTTGACATCTCTCTTATATAATGCATTTGTTTTATTGCTATGTGTAATTATCAGCAGTATTTATTAAGGAGTTATTGTAGGTTTTTGGGCTGTGGAACAAGTGATACGAATTACAGTGTATTCCTATGGGAATATTTGAACCAACATACAAATATTTTAACATACGAAGTTGGTCCTGGAAGGAATTAAATTCCTGTGTAGAGGTTCTACTGTGATTAAAATCAGAGGGAGATGGCAAACTTCTGCTTCATCAGAAAGAGGAAACACAGAAAAAGCCCTTTCCTGTAAACGTCACAAAATTCAATGCATTACAACACGACGTCACATGATCAGCCTCACCCCGAATATGAACCTCTGGTTGAACTGCTGCATGGCGCCCTGCAGCTGCCGGCGCTGGTGCTGCCACTGCTCGTAGTTCCTCACCGTCTCCAGGGTGGGACGCTGCCACGTGGTGGTCCGCGTGATGTGATCAACAAAGTAGACGCGCCCCATCTGGTCGAGGCGGCGCTCCCAGCTGAGCGCAGGGGGGAGATAAGCGTGACGGTTAGTAGACTCCCTCTACATTGTCACTAACCATCCATGATTTAAAGCATTTACAGCTTGTCATAATATGGATATGAAGGCTTCAACCATCAAATCTGACAGCAAATCACTACTTTTTAACAGGAACTTTCATCAATATCATGATATATAAGTTTACAAGTCTGTTGATGTTTGGAAGGCAAAAAAAAAAAGCCCACAAATGATGCTGAATGGGTTAAGCTGTTCCAGCTGAAATGGCTTATTTTTCTCTCTAAACTCTGGGGTGACTCATTCCCATGATAATCATGAACAGATGAGGGGAAAATATTTAGATTTATAAGACAACACACTGTTGTTTTGACACATGAACAGAAAAGGACATAATTTTCTATAATCAAGCTACAATTAAGCTGTAATTAAGCTTCTCAAACAAAACCACAAATTACAAGTTTTAAAAGATTCTAGGGGGGCCTGAGTCCAGCATTGTGATACACCGCAGGTGGGTATTAAGCTGAGTTTCAACAGAGAAATCCTGCTGTACTGTCAGCTGGTTGAGAAATCCATGCGTCCTAACATTTTCAGTCAGATTTAAGATCTAATGTGTTCAGATAGATCTGAGAAGATGACTTTAACAAGAGAAACAGGAGCAAGGCATCTGAGGTGGTAATGATATAGTTAATCATGTTCAAAGCACAATTTCCATAAATAAATAAAAAGATATGGTGATTATTATTTTCACCCAGGGGGCAGCGGTTCAGGGCGCTCCCACGACGTTCTCTTTTCCACATGATCAACATAATACAACCTGCCGTTCTGATCCACCCTCTGCTCCCATCTGCACATAAAACGACAAAAAAATTATCAGATTTTGAATACTGAGCACAGCAGTTTGATGAGAGAATGGTTAATAAACACATTTTACCAGAAGCAGAAAGTAAGAATACGGTGTAAGCATGACTAAAAAAAAAAAAAGTTAAAAAGGGAATTTGACGCACAGCTCTGGGAGACTACTGAAAACAGCTCACAGTCAGAAACCTAACGCAGAACCAGTCGTTTGGATTATGCTTGAAACAGCATAAATAATAATAATAATAATGGATTAATAACACATATCCGTTAGTGTGTGGAAACTGCAGTTAACACAACAGGGATTTACACACACTGATATTTAAAACTGTTCAAAAACTAGAAAATTGGACAAAAAAATGAATTCTTTCTGGATTTTAAGAAAGAAACCAAGCAGTATTTTAAAATAAAAGAAGAGAGAGGTTCGAAAATGTAACGAAGGAGTCGTTCAAACTGATGTTATGACATGAAGCTCAGGCTGAACCACAGAAGAACAGGCTTCAGCACGAGTCCTGGCAAAGTCGAGGGGAGAGAAACAGGAGCTCACCCGGGGGGCAGCGGTCCAGGGGGGGCTGCTGGGACTCTGGGGGTGACAACGGGGGCCACGGTGCTGGTGGGCTGCCTGGTGGCAGCAGCTCCAGAGCTGGAGGCTGCTGGGGAGCTGGTGTCCGAGCCCGTCGATGGACTGGACTCTGGGGCTGGGGGGGGGTCCGGGGCCGTGGTCCGCACTGGTGTATCAGAAGCTGCCTGGCCACCGTTGCTACTCTCTGTTGGAGCTGAGCCGTTGGTGGAGGGTGCTGAGGAAAGATTCAGATAATCCAGAGATCCTTAAACCAGGTGAGCACCTCCACCACCAAAAAGATCAGATTCTTCTTCAAGTTATCAGGGTGGGTTAGCTGTGAGGTTGCTTCACCATTCAGAGTAAATGTTTGACATTAACTGGACAGAAAGACAAGACAGTAACCTTTCAACTAAATACAAAACAGATCTGACTGGGTGAAAGTCTGACCTGGTGAAGAGGAGGGTCTGCGAGGGGTGGGAGGGGGAGGTCTGGAGGGCCTCGGGGGCCGGAGGGGCTTGGCTCCCACTGATGGAGACCCTCTGCTGGTCCCTGCTCTGACGGAGCTGGGGGAAGACCTGTGCTCCACGCCATCCACCGCTGGAGAACTGTCTCGACTTTGCCTGGCAGGAGCAGCAGAGATGAAATTACAAAAGCAGGGGACTTCCGAGCAAATTTCTGACCAGAGCAAGAGGGTGTCTGGTACCTTATGGCGTGATCCCCGTTGATTTGCGAATCCCCATTTGATGTACCTGGAAAGAACGAGTGGGAGTGGTGAGCAGGAGCTTGCGTGCTTTTCATGTTAGCCCTTCTCACGACTTCTCTGTGACTCACTGTGAGGGTCGGCTTCGGCCGAGGCGAACGTCTCAGGGTCCACGGTCATGCCATCGAGGCAGACCGACAGGTCGCCCACCACGTCGGACTGGTCTCTGTCGGCACACAGCTGTAAGGTCTGCACCACCTCTGAGACTGCACGGAGACAACATAACGCAGTCAGCACGAGACACCATTAAAAATACACCTAAAAGACCTATTAGTGACTTTAAACAGCAGAACTAATTTTAAAAGGACCCCATGAAGAGTAACTGTCAAATTACTGACAGCTAATGGGGATCCAAATAAATAAACAATAAACTATAAAGCTTTTGGCCAACAGATTACACATTGACCAATTTTAATGGTCTTTTATTTGGCACAGAAGACAAACTGCTCCACAAATTGGAACCGAATTATCGAACAGAGAGAACCCCAGAAAAAAACTTTAGTCTGAGGCTTTTGTTCTGCGTGGTTTTCTCTCACTGGATTAATCAAGAGCTTATTCATAACAAACCCAAATTATGTTTAAATCTGTGCAGAATCTGAACGCTAACAGAACTGGAAAAAGCGTGCGTTTCCCTTTTCTGGAGGAACATTCATCTCCCTTTGTGTGATTCATAACCTTAGTTCTGCATGATTAATATTGCTGGAATCAGTTCATGCTTAAAGTATGACCAGCCAGGGAGCTGAATGGAGTCTGTATGAAATGAGGTGAAAAATAAACCCCATCCTAAATTTTCTGGGGTAAAAGCAGCACGCCGCAATGAGAAAGGCAGCAAAAGTCTGAGCAGCCTCATTTCTTATTAATTACTGTAATACTTTTTGTATTTTACTGTGTGCTGAGATGCAGCTCTATCTATCCGTATCATGCCTAATAATTTACCTCTAAACTCTGTACTGTTCAGCAACAAAGACATCAGGAAAAATGTGATCTCTTCACTTGAAAAATTAATTTCACAGTGAAATGCCACTCTGATATGCACCATTATAAGAAGATGACTTTTGAGTCTGAGAGTCTGTTTAATTAGTGGGTTTTTTATTTCTATGAAAAGCATCTGAGTGAGCATCAGCTTCTTCCTTACTTTTCATGTCGTTGGACTTGAGCGTGTCGGTGATGTCCAGTGTGGCCACGCCCAGCAACACGTCCGACTTCAGGGTCTGGTGGCTCCAAACGCGGAACACCAGTTTACTGAATGGAGTCACAATCCTGTCAGGATAAAGAACATTTTCAAAAACCACAAAAAAAATAAAACTCACTGAAAAACAAGCACGGCTTTGATCCAAAGGAGCCAACGCTGGATTCCACCTGCAGATGCAAAACATAATTTCTTCTTT
The DNA here is from genome assembly GCA_907169785.1 of Menidia menidia. Lineage (NCBI taxonomy): Eukaryota > Metazoa > Chordata > Actinopteri > Atheriniformes > Atherinopsidae > Menidia > Menidia menidia. Next base: position 640,774 of record CAJRST010041110.1, read on the forward strand.
GTCAAATCATCTACTATCTCACATATTTTACAGCCACATATGACATTTGCAACAGCTTTTGCATGTTTTGCAGCCATAAATAACAGCAGTGAGAATGATTCTAACATTTGCCACCGTCCGTGTGGGCAGAGGAAGTCTTTGTTTGAAGTGAAAGCAAATCACACCCAGCAAAGTTTAGAAGGACGGGTGTCTATGGCCATCACTATGACAGCTGCTAACAGCTAGCACAGGGGCTCAGGTTCCATTACCTCCCCCAGTAAAAACGTGTTATGCCATAACACCGCATGCACATTTTTAATGAAACTGTAGAGGAGCTCTATATTAAGAAGCTTCTTCCACGGGAGGGGGGGGGGTCATCTCCCTGTTTCTTGACTTCACTGACCAGACTCGCTCTCATAGGTCTGGATTCAAACTACATGAATAATCTGGGGGAAAGTTTCCGGCAGCCCTGAGAGACAGCGATCTGAAACATGCAGCATAAGAGCAGAAGAAACAGATAACAGGGACCGACAGCAATAAACTGGAACACCAGGGAGGAAAACCGCCAATTAAAGCCGAGTCAGGTATTTCTCCAAAAGGAAACACAAACCTTGACATAACTGTAATTAAAACCAGCAAATAAGCTTCTGTTCTTAAAATATTTGTTTAAAAGAAAATCATGATTAAAACCTCTGTGTGTATTAAAAAATAATACAATAAGCCATTATAGAAATACAGAGTTCACAAATCATCATATATCTTTAAAAAATATACATTTTTCTTATATGTGTGTACATATAGCACTATGTGTGTATGAAAGTGTCCGAAAATGATCGGTTTTTGCATAAATATACGGCATATTGTGTCACCTGTTTCTCATATCGTATTCTTATGTTCAGCTGTGATTTTTCTTAAATTGATGCTGCATTGCCCACAAAACTTCTATGTAACAAACCACCAGAAGTCTCGTCAAAATTAAGAGAATGAAAACTGTGACGCGTGTCTGAAGTGTAGCGGGAGGTATTCTGACTCACACAGTGAGCGGCTGCTTCCATTTGGGGCTGTGCGTGTTGGTGCATTTCTCGGTTTTCTTGGACTGGCTGTCGACTGTCACCTCTACGTAAGGACTGGGACCAAACCAGTTCTTCCTGTTTTCCTTAAGTTTTGCTGACAGCACTGAAACACAAAGAGGACACCCGATAATGGACAAGCAGATGCAGCATATGGAGATAAACAGAATGAAAACAAACATCCAGGAAGAAGGAAATTGTTTAAACAAGCACCAAAAGGGAAGCCGAAAGCTCAGACAGAAACACGCCTTTGAAACATAACACAAGCCAGCATTCTAGCAATATTACAAGTACACTGAAAACATCCACAAGCTCACACAGAAAAGATAAGCTGACACGTATTCTGGGGTTTTTAGAGATGAATGCTTACCGATGATTTGCAGCTGGGCCTTCATGGGGTAGCCATTGGAGGTGCCTTTTCTGGTGACTCCACTGGCCATGACATAGGGCTGGGAAAAGGACCTGGAGGAGAGAAAAAAACAACAACAGGTCGTTAGGGTGGTTCCAAATCGGTTCTCCCTTCAACAGACATGAATACTAAGAGAATGAAGCAGCATGCACACCCTTAAGTGCTTCTCAAATGTGTGCATTCCTGCCAGCTCACAGAGCACCAGAGGTTTACTGCTTTATTGCTTTAATAGACAGTAATTTCCTCACTATTTTCCCAGCAAATCGAAAACAAGAAAGACAGTCAAGTAGAAATAGGTTAAACTAATATGAAAGTGCCTCCATTACACTTACATGGAACGTAGTAACAGAAACTGTAACCAATGAAACAATTTCTAGGTTGAGGGAACTTTTTCTCTCTCTTTTTTTTTTTTTTTTTTAGAAACATGCATCTACTAAAATAGTTAAATTTTTTCTGACCGGGCAATTCTTCTACATGGAGATTCTACATTTATACATAGCACACTTCTCCCAGAATTAATCTTTAACATAGTGATAAAACTACTTTGAATTACTTCAACACTTAAAAAACAGAAATCAATTATTCGTCAGGTCCTCGTGTGAATCATACAAAAGGTGTAAAACACGGGAGGGAACCAAAGGAGACAAGTTATGTTTCTGTTACTGAAATATGGCTTGTTTCAGCCACCTTATAGAAGTTTAAGCACCTCCAGCTGGTACAAGACGTCTAAATAAATTTAACTAATCTGCATGCAAAAAAAAAGAAGAGACTTAGCCAAATAAGGTGAAAGAAAACGCATGTAGACGTTCACACAATGGAAACCCATAACGACAGAAGTCAATGAAAGGCAGTTGAACAGAAAAGGACACTGGCACAGGAAGCTGCCGCCTCGCGGGTCCCCGTCATAAACCCCCCCCCTCAATAATACATCCCTCTGTCTGTCCCATCCAGTGTGCACCTGGACTGTGAGAGAGAGTGAAAAGCTCCTGGGTAAACTTTCACTCTGCCTCGATCTCGGTCAATAATTCAGTGCGGCGTCTGACTTTGGAGCGTCACGAGCGGCTGACCTTGTTTTTCGAAGACAAAGGTTTTCACAGAATATTAAACTCTTTGCTTTTATTTAGAAAGCTGGAGGTAAGACCTCGCAGGACTACAGACATGAGCTCAGACTGCAGCTTGACCTCTGACCCCTGAAGTGCACATGAACTACTCACTTAGAAAATAATCAGCTCTTTTACAAGAAGTAATAAACCTCTCATAAAGGATAGAACTACTAAAATTAAACTGCTGCCAATACAGTCCCCTGGATTAATGCCATGAAGGAAAACACAGTCCTGGTTTCAAATACCACTGCACAACAAATATGTTCTATCTATTAGGATGCTTCAGACTCCTTCCACTCATAAGAAAAATGCCAACTGCAATGACTATCCTGAGAAATCAACGCAATTATTTCCTCTACACATTTCCGTATTAAAAGGGGACTAAAGGCAAGAGACAAGAAAACGGCACCAAACTTCTGAGTCAAGGCTTGACTTAAGAGAGATTTACAGTAGAGGTTAAATTCTGCTAAATTGTTGTTACATGACAGTTGTGAGTCGTTGCTTTGAGACGTGACAATCACTCATCTAAGGAGGTTAAACAGCAGCTTACTGGAAAAACAGAGCAACGGGAACACAGCCTGTAATCTCAACAATGACGTTTGACAGGTAAAAACGCGAGAGTTAATGGCATTTAAATGGTACGTCCTCAGCCTCCACAAGTAAAAACAACCAAGCTAAAACACTGGATAACAAATTGAAATGACCAAACTTTAAACCTCCAATCATTTAGGATAAACAACTGTCTGTTACTCTGCATCCCTTCTCCTACAACTATAAACTAACAAACGTTAGTGTGACGACCACGATTATATAATTTTCTTAAACTCGGAAGACACGAGCCGCTAACGCTACATAAGTTAGCCGAGAACGGGATTTCCGGTAAGCCTTTAAACTGTACCGACAATAAACGGCAAGCAGATATAATAGGAACAGTGTAGTGAATCGAGTAGCTCTGTTCATTTTGAATGTCGGCTGGTTGTCGGGTGCAACAACCTGATACCATCCTCGGCGCCGGCTAAAGCTAGCTATGTCATCATGGAGGGATCCCAAAGTGCGACGGACACCGTGACGGTTTGAAACAAAATAATTAGCTCCTATCTTACCGTGTTTTATAAATTACGCTGTTAAATCCGTTTAGTGGCGCGGAAATGTTGTCCCAGCCCTCGTCCTGCGGGGTGTTTGGGTTTAAGCAGGGCTTTCACTTCAAGGAAGAAGAAACTTCCACCATCTTCGCACGCTCCCGTCACGTGACCGAAACAAGGTGGGGCGCATGCTAGTTTGCCTTCGCGCTGTGATTGGGCAACAGTGGGAACCTGATGAACCAATAGGCGATCAGTAAACACACTGATGCGTTTAAAGTCCCAGCGCGAATATTGTACAAACATTTTAGAAGAAAACCTTACTCGTAGATTAAACGTTTCTGTGTGCTCTATTGAATGTTCAACTATAGTCTAAATACATTTATATGAACGAATATAATTGTTTATTTTTTTTCTAAGGAATGACCTGCACTCTTACTAATACGACCCTGGAAGTGATCACATCTTCAATAAAATAATATCGTTGTTTTCAACTGAATTCTGCATATATATAATAAAAAAGTCATATGTATTTGACCAAGACAAAATGTGTCACTGTCTTATTACCATAACAATGGGGTTCCCAGTTTTACATTATTTGTGAAATCACTCATTTGTTCATATTCGAATTATGTCCTTAATCTGTTATGAGTTTGTCTTTTGATCTGACTACAAACAGAAGATGTCGCTGTTTGACAGCTTCACAGTGAAAACAAGGCTGAGGGTTATGGACATGGAGGTGTAAAGGTAGATTTTTTGATATAGATATAACATTTCACGTGTGTCTTTGGATGAATGTCTCAGTCGATGCGGCTTTTTAAAAAAATCACACTGCAAGAGATGACTTAAAAAACACAAGTCTAAGATACTTGCCTTATTCTGCAGAGGGTTAGTGCACAACAAGTGATTTTTTTACACGATGAATGGAGATGGAGTTAGATCGCATTTCCTTGCACTTCCTGAGTGCATTATTCTGACAGTGGTGACCGGAAGTCAGCGTCGGTGACGTCGCCCGGCTTGACTTGAGGCTTTGTGGAAGGGTTTGGTCAGTGTTGATAGAAGGACAGCATGAGACGCTTTTTCACTCGGACCATGCAAACCCTTGAGCATTTGGAGGAAAATACCGTTTGACATCTCAGATGAAAAGGTAGGCCAAAAATGTACCCTCCACTTTTGTTGAATAGTTCAGAAGTGATTCATTGCTGAGGTTTTATGAGGCTTCACTTGAATGCTTTAAAATTAGTTGATAAAACTCAGGGTGTAACGCTTTTTCATGCACATGAAAAGAAAAAAACTGTAGCAATGCAAAACGCAATAAAAAAGAAAATTTAATTGTGAGATTTTTTTGTTGCGTCCCAACTATAAAGTCAACACAACTACTGATAAACATGTTCACATATCCTGAATAATGACCATTCTGGTGATAGTTTTTATTATAATGCATGTTACAGATAAGTATCTCTGATTCTAAAGGTTAAATATCAAAGGTTTACGACTTTTTCTCTGTGTTTTTGTGGATATCAGTAAGGAGTCAAGTGAGTTTGGGGACGATGACACCTGTAGCTGTATTTTTTCCCCATTCCTGTTCTGTATCTAACAAAATGAACTAATAACATTGTTGTATTTATCTCCATCAATATCAGACAGAGGGAGGACGAGTCCTATGGTGTTATTACTATAAGTAGCGATCATCCGTCAATACTGCTGTCACTTATCTGGAGTCGCTTATTTTTTTGTCTCTTACTGACTCAAAGCAACTTTTTTTTAATTCGGCCAAGAGTTGATGAGAAAGATTTCCTGGATGTCTGTTCCTTTTTACCTTCTCTGCGATGTTAAATCAGACTGAATGCAAACATGGTGTACAGAAGCATGCTGGTCTGTTCTGGTTGGCTGCTTTGCTTTTGACTTGCGGAATTTGCATCACTCCAGAGGGATTTACATTTACTTCTCCGTGCATACAGTCAGTCACCAGACAGCTCTGCTGAGACCAGCAGGATTGGTTGTGTTTGTTGGAGTGATTTCCTAAAAAATGAGACCCATCTAAAAAAACTGTCTATGCAGAGTCAATGTCAGGGCGACTCTTTTTTGTGTCACCATCAGGAGCTGTTACCCAATTTCCTTTGTGAGTTTCTAATCTGCCCGGGCTGTTGCTTTAGTGAAACACCCGCTGCCATCTATAGCTTGGAGTTGTAATCCTCAGACCCAGCGCAGTGATCTCAGATCAGCTTGACATTTGAACACCTCTGAATGTTTCCTGGACTCCGCGGTCCGGCCCGACTCTGCATCTGCTCGTGGGAAACTTTCACCTCCCGCCCACAGCAGTGTCCCAGTGTGTCTTTGCCTGGAACAGCCTGCTCTTGCCAGGAAGCTATCAGTATATTAATAGGTGTTTTGGCCTCCGCTTGGGTCCCAACCCCCCAACTTGCTTTCCAGTTTTCATAACACAAGCAAGCCAACAAGCACAACCCCCCCCCCCCCCCCCTCCAAATACATGAAGAAACTTGGGCTTATTTTAGCCTCAGTGGTAGATAACTGACATGTTGGGCTCCCCTCTCTGTGCAAATAATAGCTGCAGGGGTGAGGGGGTTGTTGTTGGGGTAGTAAAACTATTTTGCCGGAGAAGAAATCCTAGAAAGAATGCTAAATATGATTAAATCGGTCAAAAATAAGGATGCTGGTTTAAAAACACGATTTTGCATTCTTTAGTCCGTTTTTTTAAGTGAGTAAAACAAAAGTGAGATGAAGCAGGACCAGAAGAAGAATCCAGCTCCATGCTGATGGTGTCAGGCTGACCGTAACGGAGAACTGTGTCAGGCTTAAACAGAAGCTGATGAGTAAAACTGCCCATTTTGGTTGTGTAGTGGAGCTTTTAAGATAAGGGTCCTTTGACAAATTCAGAGCTCTGGAAGTTGGATTTCGTTACATATTGCTTTGTATAAATACATTTAAAAAAGTCACCTTCTTTACACACTCTGGTCCGTTTTTGGTAACTCACATTTCGGGGCTTCTTAGATGTGCGTCATTATGTGTTTAAACAAAGCCAATCGGCGTCACGGCTTCAGCCGAGTGACGACAGCACGACCGAGGCGGCGGGTTCCATGATGCCAGCTCGGTCCTCCCATAAATAGGCCGGTTAACTTCTTCCTCGCTATCTCAGAGGCTTATCAGCTATGGATCAACTTCAAACCTGATGTGCAACAAAGCTGCGTCCAGGTCAGCGTGAGAGTCAGTCCTCAAAAGTCCCGACTGCCAACAATTTTGATAGAAAACATCTATTTTTTAGCCAAATTTCCCCAAAAGCTTTTGTCCAACATCATTCATTCAAATACAAATTAAACATATTTCCACGACATGTCAACTGGTGGTCGCTTTAGACAATAATGATGGCTTTGTTTATTTGTTTCTTTATTTTATTCAGGCACACATATCCCACTAAATAGTCCGATCATTACTTACTGGCTCAATGACTTGTCCGCACAATATGTTTAGGTGGTTCTCTTCAAAAGGCGTTGTGTAGTAGAGTGTGCAATGATGAAGTCAAAGAAAGAATATGCTCATTTACAGTGAGAAAAGTCATTTTCACAGACCAACCCCCCCCTCCCAGAGGAAAGTTATCTCTTGGCTTCAGTTCAACAATGAAAGAGGTAGTTTTTACTGCATATGGTCTGTTCTGTCAACCAACAGCCTCACATTTATTGGGGCCGTCGTAACACTTTTACTACTTATTTAACTTGGAAAGCCACGAGGGAAGCCATATTTTATCTGGTGCTGTGTAGTATTACTGGACTTAATGTCAGACCAGGTGATACGCTTCCATTTTTGGTTCTGCAGACCTGCCTCTCTGATGCCTTTCTGATATGTCAAACAACACTGTGACTAATAACCAGCTTTAGCTTTTTAGTTTAGGCACGTTCCTTCACAACTTGGAGATTATAGTCGTCTCTGAGCCAAGTTCCCTGAAAGCACAGACTTTAGCCCACTTCGATTTCATTTTCCACTGATGGCATGGATCCAAAGGACTATGCATAGTGCAGATATATAAAACAATACATCAAACAGAGGCTGGAAAATGAACAAAAAATTGAATGCTGCAGTACTTTAGTTCCCATTGTTACAATAATAAACCTACATATCTATATCTAGAAACTCCACATATATTAGCCAGACTGCAGCTGTTCTAAGGGAGGCAAAACGTATTTTATTTTTTTCTTAAAACATATTTTGAAAGGCAAAGTACACAGCATTATTGTGCAATGGGCTGTAAGTCATTTGGTGCTTTAGGATGTTGCTTCCTTACTCTGGTATGTAAAACTATTGCAAATGACTCCACTGCTTCAAGTGTAATTTAATAAGAAACAATGTTAACGTCTCCTTTTGCATTTCAGAACAAGTTTGGGAAATGTAAATATTAAGTGTAATGTTTACCACCTTGCTATAGATGGTAAAAAAAGCATCATCTCCAGATATCAGATTTTCGACCCAATTCTTCAAATGGAACTTTCTCTTGTTTGCGTTTGCATAAAAAAAGTCAATGAGAAGATTCGCTCCATCCTCTCCTTAAATGAAAGCCCCGCCCACCTTCCCTCACCCTACATGTAACAATGACTTATTTTTAACCTGTTGGGCTCTTTAGAAGTGGAGAGTAGAGGGAACGGAGGAAGTGGTGGCAGGATAACAGATGAAGATAATCGCATCCTGAACCTCAGTCCTTCCTCTGCCTCCCCCTTACGCAGAGACGCTGGTTTTCTGCACCCCCTCTCCAGTGAAACACAAACAAATAGGAAGAGTGTGTGAGCAGATGCACGCATGCTTGAACCAAACGGGCTCTCTGGAGAGCTGCACCATGGCAGTCTGACCTTTAAAAAGTCATCTAGGACAGCTTAGTCCAGAGAGCTTAGGGACTCTCTGGAGTTTCACTGATAGAGATGCATTTTTTGGGAAGTCCCTTAACTGGAACATTCAGAGAAGACCTCTTTTTTTCAGCAGATGCTTTTAGCTTTTCAGTCCACAAAATGATACATTCAGTCAAACGCACATGTAGAACAAGCGTTATGAAACTATTAACCAAGGAAGTTCAACACGGTGAGATAAACACTCCAGAGCTCCAGCTTCAGTCTTCGTTGGGGGATTAACAATATTAGTTTGTTGTATTTACCAAAATTCCACGTAAATGCCCAACCAAAACCAAGAAACGCTTAGGGGTCCAAAGACTTATCCTTGGAGTGGTTGCCTTAAAGATCCTGTTGTTCCGTCCTTGTAGTTCGGTCATATATTACTTTGGGATATAAATGTACCTTTCAGGATCTTCAAAAGTACAAGAAAGTCTCCCAGGAGACGTGAATGTTCTCCTACTGTCTATTTTTGACTGGGATCAAATGGCTCCTGGGTGGACTTAGTCAGATTCAAATGGACCTTGACCTTCTGAACGTACATCCAAGACATACTGGCATATTTAAAACAATATGTGAGTGTGACCTCATGATGTCCAACTGAAATCATGAACAGTCAAGACTCCAATAACCAGATTGAAGTGAATTATCAAGTGATTTTTAACCCCAAACTTAATGTTTTCCACCCAAAGATGAAGGTGGACATGTCGGAATTAAAACAACGTGTTTTTCAAAAGTTTAAACCGAGTAAAAAGTCAAAGAAACCAAAAGTAAAGTGCAGAGGAATTAAGACAAAGAAGTCAGGAACCCACTCCAGGGTGGTGCTTGCGGTGTTTTTCACTGGCCGTCCAATATTCCTACAGGTGATGCATGAGGGACAGATGTGTTTCTGGAAGGACAAAAGCTTTGCTGACCAAAGATCACTGGGATAACTGTTCATGCTGGAGCAGATCCATACTTCTCTGTGGAGGCAGAGCTTGAAAAAGTGAGAAGGTAGAGTGTAGGACGGTATTTCAAACCACAAGATCGTCCTCACTAAAAGCCCAGAGAGTACACGTACCCTTCATTCTTTGTCCAAACACAACCGACAGCTTGTTCCGGACCAGTGAGCGGCATAAGATTGTTTGGATTAATAACAAGACCATTGGATCAGATTAGGAACAACTAACAGTATTTACAGGAACAAAGAAGAGACAAATGAGTTCCACTGAACCAGAACAAAATCCACTATCGGCAAGACAAATAACCTCCCCCTCCCACTGACCCACTCACTCCCCCCCAAGGCTCTGTCTGAACTCCTGAACTAAATCTGGTGTGGGAAAACAGCCGGGAAACCACACTTCGAATCAGATTAATGAATTAATTGGTGGATAATGATGCGTATTTGTGGAAAACGATATAGCCTTCACAACAGTTTTCAGAAAAAGTTACTCATGATTGAATCAAGTTCTTTTCTAATGGACTGAACTATCGCCCACTTTTACTTAAGATGCCTCTCCCTCTAAATGAGTTACGATCTCCTACTTTTCCCAGAAGTGTTCCTGGGCATCCTCCAATTGATGGCGATGTTCATGCCCAGCATGGATGAAATTGTGTAAACCCCAGCCTCTCAGAGCCAGACTAACACACCCAGCTAGTGCAGAGGTGGATGTCATCACTACAGACACACAATTAGGTTCAAATGGGCCCACACACATGCTCCAAACTTAATCTACAGATTCAAGTGTATATAATGCATCTGCATTTAGATTAAAGCTGCTATAATTAATGTTTTTCTGTTTTTTTAATCGGAAATCTAAATCTTTCTGTCACTTAAGCCACTCTGCTATGGTAAAAATGTGATTTGTATAACAGCTTCATGTGAAAATGTTGCCCTTTGGAGCCACATCCGCACATCTAAAATGCCAATAATCAGCTCCATCGTTAAAATCATGTGACTATCAGTGGATCTCTGAATCAACATGACATTTCCGGCAGGACTAAATCTGTTTAATTTCGATCACATTATCGTAATAAAACCTTCTCTGAGTCGGGAAACGTCCCCTCGGTAATGTCCCAAATGTTGCTTAATGTTTCAAGGAATTTCACTGGCAAATACCCCCAATTAATAAAAAAAAATCATGATTATTTGAAACAATTTGATAAATTCCTGAAAAAAGTGGGGGTTTTTTGGTTGTTTTTCTCTGGAGTGTTGCTATTGTCATGGGTCATCACTTTGGAATGATGGGAAATCCAAATGTTGTTTTTTTTCTATTAAAAAATGTGATTATTTTATTACCCCTGACAGTGAGTCTGCTGTGACGTGGAGCAGGGCGTTGCCCCGATCCGAGAGACATTACTGCCTCAGTCAGTTAGGCAATCACAGATATAGGCTGGAGGAAATGTAGAGACTAGAACTGCAAACCTGAGCTTTGCACCTACACTAAAAACACAAGGGTTAAAAGTGTGAATGTAGCAGAACAAAACCCAGATCTGAAGCTATCAGCCAGCAGAGTTTTCTCCTCTGTTGTCAAGGGAGAAAACTATTGCATTATCAAACTATCTTCCTCTTAAGATAACTTGAACCAATTCTTTTTAGATGAACAAATAATGCCTCCTGTGCTGCAGAAGGGAGTGTTTCAGAGATAGGATAAAATAGCAGAACCACCACGAGGAACCAGTCAAGAAGCCAAGAGAGGGAAATAATAGGGCTAATAGTTAGTTACATGTCATTTTAATCTTGAGTGCATGAGTAGTGGCACCAGATGCAACTGCTACTCCTTACCAGAGATGTCAGGGCTGCAGGGTGGGTGTCATTGGTGTCTTCTCGGGTATTTCTAGTAGGACTTTGGCATGGCAATACATAAACACGGGAAGGAAATGAAGAGGTTGAACACCAGCCAAAGCAACACGGCACGGTTATTGTTTAAAAAGATACCTCTTTGCCAGGAAAGCTGTTTCTAAATAATTATAATAATAATGATTTATTCATTTTAGATAAGGGAAAATGGACGATCGACCTCCCTGTCCGATTTATTTCAGCAAGAATTAGGCACATTGTCCTTGATTTAAACTTTTAAAACTTTTTTGGGGGGAAAATTTTGATTAAAGAATTTTTTTAAATAGGTCCATGACTCCACCGCTATACTACATAAACCCATGCTGTGATATAAGGAAGCACTGTCACGGGAATGCTAGTTGGCTAATTCATTTTCAGTAAAAAAAAAATTCAGTTAATTATTACAGTGTTAGCTGAGATTAAAAATTCTTTTTTTAAAAGCCCAAGAGTTTAAAGACAGGCCTTTGAGCTGCTTGTTTTCAGCCCATAGCTCATAAATAATGCGGCCCAAAAACAAGGATCACTTTATACGTGCAAAGATCATTTTAAGACTATTAAAATACACCAAAAGGAACAATCATGTGCAAGTTTACAATCTGATCAGTATGACAGATCCACAATCTTTTAAGCAACACTGACTCCTGTAGCGAAAGCTCCCTCTCGTGTAAGTTAATTTGCGTCCTTGCTGCAAGTAGTCATAACTGCTAGTGGGCAATAGGAAATGGAGCTAACGAGGTTTTAAATGTATGACGAGCGTCAGTCATTGTCTATGTTTTGCTTTCATTTCGAGGGTAATACTATTACACAAATATCAACAAATGGCAGTGTAACCAACAGTGCTGACACTCATGCTTATGTTGAGGACAAAACTAATAAAAAAAATTAATTAAAAAGTGCTTTTAGGCATTAAAAAGATCGAGCTGGATGTTCTTCAAATTTCTAATGAGTCAGTTTGGGCATAAAAAAGACCTGAATTACAGACCTACAAAGAAAAGTGTTAATTTGTCTTGTTTTTTGGAAGGCAAAAAAATTAAATTATAATAAAATCGGCCTCTCTGCATGCTCGGATATAGCTGTTTTTTCTAAAAGTCTTTTCATTCTTCTCACTTTATTCAGTGTGCGTTCTTTGTCTGCATCACCTTGATTAAAACTGAGAAAGCAATGAAGGAAAAGAGGCAAAAAGATAAGGCCAAAGTTTCTCTTATTGTTACCATTAAACAAAGACAAACCAAACTACTTGGCTGAAACCCCCCTGATGCCTTAGCGGCTGCCAAGGTATTATAATCTGAGCGTGCCGGTCCTTGGGTGTACAATGTCCTGAGCTGGGAACAAGACATCGCTCGAGGGAACTGTGTACATAACAGATAGAAAGCAGTCATTGTTCGCGTCTTGCTGAATGGAATTGTTTTTCAAAATGTTTGGGGGTGTTTCTGTGTTTGTCACAATTGTCAGCGACAGAAACTTAAACTTCGGTTCAACGGAAAAGATGACACGACTGTGTTTGTAATGTGGAGCACGTAGGCAGGGATCTATCTATCTATCTATCTATCTATCTATCTATCTATCTATCTATC
>CAJRST010041110.1:657157-677599 GCA_907169785.1 Menidia menidia
TTGTTGCCAGTTTGCAGCCGGTTCGTTGCCAGTTTGTTGCCAGTTTGTTGCCAGTTTGCAGCTGGTTTGTTGGTGCTGATTCGGTGATTCTGGCTCTGAGTTTGAGACCAGTCCAACACTTTTCTGTGTTTTTCAGAGAGAGTCACCAAAGTGTGCAATCCCGATGGCCAGTGGTTCCACCACCCGAAGAGCAACAGAGTCTGGTCCAACTACACCGAGTGTTCAGCCCACTCGAAAGTCAAATTAAAGGTAAAGCATGACCGCGAAGCTACCGGGCAACTTTCTTCAGCCGTTAATGGGATTTATTCCGTAATATGAGATCAGATCATTCTGAAATAGGATCCCTGGTTCTCCTAAATTAACATTATCTTTATAACTTCAAGCATTTAGAAAAGAACAGTCATATCCAACACTAGTTTTGTTTTAGTCACTTAACTTTTTTTCCACAAAAGCAATTAAACGATAATATGATGACATTAAATGATAAATTGGGAATTTAAGTGTGACTGATCTTCAAATGGAAGCAACCTAAGACAGATGTTGATATCTGAGAGTCAGAAGATGCTTTGGCGTGGGCAGCTAAGCATATCAACATTATCTGAGAGCAGTCTGGACTCGCTGACTTCTGCCCCGAACACACTGTAAACTGCTGGGTGCGCTTTGCTTTCTTAAAGTTACAATCCCTTCAAATCGGCGTCTATAGAATCAAAGGTTAGCATAAGATGGGACTTTGATTGCGTGCCTCTTTCAGCCTCTTTGTGAGAGGTATCTCTCTGTGAATGAGGTGCAATAAAACGAGTCCAATGTTCACAATCGACTCCCAGTTTGATGTTTTGCTCTTTCGATGAGCTTTGTGTTTGTGTGGCGGTTTCACAAAATGGTTTTAACAAATTAGTTATGAAGCTTGCCAAACATTTACTATTAAATTATCCACATTTATGCCTCATTTGATGTCTGTTTATCCCCCATATTCTTGGCTATTTCCAGATGTATAGACACAGTACAACTGCTGAATGTTGACGTCAAATGAAAACAATCTCTGTTTTATATACAGTATGAGTCACAAAGTCACCTTACATTTCAGAACCAAAAGGGAAAACGACATATCTGAATACCCCAACCAGTAAAGGCTGAGGGGGCCTATCTTTTGTTCTATGTCCCGAACATCGAAGACCAGAATTGTCTCATAAGTCCATTAACACAATCAGATTAGCAATATCTCTATATAGACACATACATTTTCAAAAACAACTGGGAATCTTGGCTGGGAAGCAGCTGTTTAATGTGTTCGGCACCAGGACAGCGCATTCATATGTCATTTTCCCCTTTAGTTTCTGAAATAAAACGGTGTCCCGTGACTTTCGACCCACCCTGTATATATAAATGAGTATGTCTTACATAGAGCGTCACATTTTTTAAACTTTTGTCATGTTCCTGTAGCTTGCGATGAGCCTGTACTTCATGGCTGTGGTGGGTCATGGCCTCTCCATCGTCTCCTTAATCATCAGTCTAATCATCTTCTCCTATTTAAAGTGAGTGAAACGAGAGCTTCCCTCAGTGAATTTAATAACTGTTAAAGAGCATTAAGAATATGAGTGGAATTATGGAGCGTGTGAATAAAGCGAACTCAAACTAATCTCTGCTTGGTCGTTTTTCCACCTTTCCCTTTCTTCCAGCAGTCTTAGCTGCCAGAGGATTTCCCTCCACAAGAACACGTTTTGCTCCTTCATCCTGAACTCCATAGTTACCATCATGTTCCTTTCTGTCACTGTGGCCGGTAACGAAAACATCCGAGCCAGCAACCCTGTGAGTCGAGGTCCGATCGGGCCGTGCTGATGACAGTTTGCGAAGTCGCATTCATAGAGCTTATAAGGGGGTGCCATTTGTGTTTTTGGATGGTCGTTTCATGGGTTAAAACGTCCCCGTAAAGAAAGAAATCGTGATTTGTCGCCATCAGGTGAGCTGCAAGATCCTGGCGGTGCTGACTCAGTACACATGCACGTCCAACTACTTCTGGATGTTGTGTGAGGGCATCTACCTCCACACGCTCATCATAGTGGCCGTGTTCGTAGGGGAGCAGCAGCTCTTCTGGTACTACATCCTGGGATGGGGTGAGTAGAAATGCTCAGGCGTTTCGATGAGACTTTAAACACATCTCTGGTGACAGATTAAGTGCAAGATGTCATTTGCACAGGCCTCAAAATGTGGGAATGAACTGAAAACATGTCAGATCTCTTCTTGGAATATAAACACCAGACATTGTAAAGGAATCTAATCACAGCTGCCGCTTCATAAAAGCTTTAATCAAGTACCAATGAGCTCTTATCAAACATCACCAGTTGTTTTTTTTGCATCACTCCAAGCAGACTGTTTGAACACTATCTTCAAAAAACTAGCTCCCAAGCTTATTCTTATTAAGACTTTCAAAGCTCCAACAAATTAGTGTTTGGGGCTGTTTTACCATAGCAGGACTCAGAGTACTTGAGTAAATTAGGCTAAAAATGCGTTTTTGTACATTTTGTTCACACTGTGTGTATATGAAATCGTTTTTTTCTATTTTGGAGCACTTTTTGCTGTTTATACTCACTCCATCGTTTTATCTAAAGCTCATTGTGATACAGAACATTTTCGGGTGCAACACAAAAATGTATGCTTTACATTTCCCGTAAGAGAAACAAAGTGGAGCACAAAAAAGGATTTTTGAGTGAGGTTACACATTTAATCTCTCCATGTCTGTATTTCCAAACCTCAGGACTGCAGGTAGAGTCACAAACAAACTTCTATCTAACTTCTATCTCCACTGCTATTCAGCATGCCTCTGTACATCTATTTAATCCCTCCAAACGTCTTATATGTAACCAACGGCTTTTATGCGGAGGCTGTTTAAACAGAGATTTAACACTTCCCTATTTACGGTTTCCGGATTGACATATGACTCTCAGCAGGATAACAAAGAAAGCTCAGGAACTTTAGGTCTCAGAAGCCTTTGGTGTGGATCTGATGAGCGTGTGTGTTTGTTTTTCTGTCCACAGGTTTCCCCATCGTGCCTGCCATCACGTTCGCTGTTGCTCGTGGGCTCTACTTTAATGACATGTAAGCAGTTTGTCCACTACGTTAGTGTGGGCCTGACCCTCTACAAACATTAACTATGCAAGCTTTAATCAACACCTCTGTCGTTTTTATGTAGTTATCGACACGCTAATCATCGATATTCTCCACTATCCAGTTTTGCTTGTCTTGACTTTGACAAATAACCGAACAGGAAATATTCAGTTATCATTGGTGAATATCTGTTTTTTTTGTGTTTTTTTTTCATTTTTCTCGCAACCAAATGTTTCACCATATCAAAAAAAGAAAAAGAAGCTCTCATTTCTCAGAGTTGTAGAGTCATATAGGCATAAAGGGTGGCAGGGACTCGGTTTAATTGGTCTGTGTGGATATGGATGCCTTGTTTTTGGTGCTCCAGATTTATTCCCAGAATTCAGTCAGGATCCTCATGTTCTTGTTTGTTTGTCTTGTCAGGTGTTGGATCAGCACAAACACACAGTTGGTCTACATCATCCACGGGCCCATCCAGGCCGCGCTGCTTGTGAGAAACTCTAAAAGGACATATAGCCTTTGAGTTTGGGTCATTTTTAAAACCTAATGCTAACTGCATTCAGATGAAGATTGAATAAAAACCTTGTGACTACTAACAAGCTCTGAACTTGCGTGTTGCTAGTTCCATAGCTTTTCTAATCCCCACTCGACTGTCATTCATCCAGGTGAACTTGTTCTTCCTGCTGAATATCGTTCGAGTTCTCATCACCAAACTGAAGCGAACGCACTGCGCTGAGTCCACAGCCTACATGAAGGCGGTGAGAGCCACGCTCATCCTCATCCCTCTGCTGGGCGTCCAGTTCATCCTCTGGCCGTACAGACCAGAGGGACACATCAGCCAGGCCATCTTTGAATTCTTTATGATCATCTTCTCCAACTTCCAGGTACGCTAAACAGTAATTCCCACGACAGAGTTTTTAAACACAATGTGGAGGCGGACTTATCTCTGGAGATATAACGAATGGAGGCGTGACATTTTTTTTTCCCGTATCGACATTTATTTGTGCCTTCTCACTCTGCAGGGGCTCATGGTGGCCATTATATTCTGTTTCTGCAACGCTGAGGTACGTCAAAAATATTTTAAATCACATATGCAACATATATCGGAGAAGGCGAGCTGTCATAAGTTCAGTCCACTGAAACCCTATGAGGGATTTGGGTTGAGATTTGAGTTTTGAAAGCCCAATGTTTAGTAAATTCACAGGTTGTTAACTTGCTTTTCGAGGTTAACATGATTCTGCAGTTACTCTGAAACGGCCTCTTTCAGGAAAATGTTTTTCTTTCATAAGTGATGTCTTTAGTTTCAAGATGAAAAACCTGAATTTCAAACAAATAGTTTACAGTGTATGTGGAGTCCAGCCTTTTTTTGTAGCCTCTCCTCTTTGTAACCTTTCAGACCGCTTGCATTCCTAAAACTGTTATGAAAAAACATCACTTTACTGGCTCTTTATGTTATCAATTTATGAGGGGCGCCACATTTTAAATTGACTTTCGATGATCTAAATGTTGATGTGCAGGCTCAAACAGCGATGAAGAGGAAGTGGGCTCAGTGGAAATCCGCCTGGGGCTACACTGGCTGGGGAGAGACGCCTGCCAACAGCAACCACTTTAGCTACCACACCAACTCCTCCATAGCCGAGACCAGCCGCGCCACGGTGAGCCCGGAGCAGCCCGCCGCCACCGCCACACCCGTCCAGCCCAAAGGGAACTGCCACCAGATGGCCCTGCTGCACCACAAAGCCAGCAGCCAGGAAAAGACCAGAAAGCCATCAACCAACGGGGAGGTGGACATTAACAACATGCTGGAGACCTCTGACATCTGAGCGGATGAAGGCTGTGCCGCAAACCCATTAAGTACACCACAACTGAAAAAAACGGATATTTAAATAAGAAACAAACACGTACGGGGCTACTATCTGGAGAACAATCAAACATGCGATGTTTCTTGTGCATGCACTTCCATTTTACAGGAGCCAAAGTCTTTTTGTTTCTTGCAAAAACCAATAGGGAAATACAATTATCACCATGGTGCCACCGTAAGTTCTAATTTTGTCTTTTGCTTTAATCATGTCAACTTATGTATTTTGGTTGGTTTTGTGTACTGTATATATTTTTTCTATACGATTCACTGCCATATGACGTACAGTACATGGACCTACGTCTGTACAGTCCGCTGCCCTGTGGAGCCTCTGGACGCTTTAGCCTCGCACCACTGTCACTGATGAATATCTCTGGCTGCTCGCGTGATTTCCTGTGTTGTACATGCCTTAAAAATGAAAAGGACATTTTCAATCTGTGATTATTTTTTAATAATGGTCTCTTTTTTAAAACGTAATAGCTTTCTCACCCCATTAAAGAATACTTTACTCACATTTCCCAACAAAAACACAAATAGCATTTAGTGTACAAAGGAGTTTATGGGGGCCAAAGCATCTTGAATTTATACCGCAGAACATCATGAAAAATATGTTTTAGACACACAAACCCGAGTAACTATATAAAAAGTTGAAATGTAATACCACATACAAACGGGTTGTGACATTAGCATCAGCCTCTCGCCAAATGTGGGTAAAACCAGAAGGTAGCTGATGAATTTGAATGTGTTATTTTCTTAACTCATGCCAGTACGGATACAAAGGCAAAAGGGATTAAGTTCACATGCAGTATGTTCAGGATCAATTAAGCCTGTGGAATCATGTATTTAAGCAGAGAATGCAAATTTTAAAAATGATTTTTCTGTTCATTCTTTTATTCTAAATTGTTTTTGGGAGACAAAAAATGCCCTCTGGTTTGTAGTTTGTACAATATTTGTTTTGTGTGTAATACAGCAGATCTTTGATATGGTGAGCTTTAATACGATTTAATAAGAGCTCAAAATGACAGAATTTACTGACAAGCCTGTGTCCACTGTTGGAAATAAATGTTTTTTTTATTTCATTATTCTGTCTCTGAATCACTCCCATTCTGCCAGCCCCTTCCATAAAAAAATAAAATAAATAAAAATAAAAGATTATACATATATATATATATATTATATATACATATTTATATATAAACAGCTTGTTGTATTCCTGTTTATTTCCTTTGCATTTCACTGCTATTACTCTTTGGGCCATTTGTTGTTTCTACCAGCTCTAAAATGTTTTTTGTCCTGTTGCACAAATGTAATTTACTTCCATTTTACCTACATGTAATTTAATCATCTTTTCACTGCACATATACCACACTGTGTCTGTCCTGGAGGACTGCAGTTTCCACTGGACATATTGAGAAGCTCATGTCACAGTGCAAGTTGGTACTAAGCTAAATGGATTTAGTTTTCTTTTAAAATATGCATAATTCAAATATGGATGCTACCATGTCAATACATCGGGGTATAGTCCTATAAAGTTAAAAAAAAAAACATTCTTGTCCAAAGAGGAAAGCTAATGAGACTGCTTTGTTAAAAAGTATTAAATTAGTTCATGTCAGCCAGTGCTGCACAGGAGAGAGAGAAGTGTTGTATTTGCAAATATTTTTGAGAAATATTCCTATAAATCATCCATTTATAGGAATAAATTAGTAAAATTACTAATTTTAAGCTCAGTAATGTTTATATTTGATCACAGGTGACAACATATTCCTTAAAATCAATTTGTTTGAACAATAAGTGATGCGTTTTAAGTATTTTACTTACTTGTTTTACCAGTTAAAGGTAGATTGTATCGTTTAAAAAATCGAAAAAAAACCAGAACGTTCCAAAACTGAAAAAATTCTTGTTTAATGTATGGATGGAAAAGGATGAGGTCCCACCGAGATTTGAACTCGGATCGCTGGATTCAAAGTCCAGAGTGCTAACCATTACACCATGGGACCAGATGGTACCGCTGTGAGGACTCGTAGGTATTTAATGGATATACAACTCATCATAACACCCGGATAAACGTTGAATCATATGCGGGACACCATGTCTGCGTCCAGTACATATTTCTTAACGTGAACACAATCAAACAATAACAATGAAATCATCGTCCGCCAATATAATTAGCCACATGACGTTAGCTTGGCCAAGGACAGTGCCCTGTTAGCTAGCATGCTAACAGGGCAGGTTTGGAGTGAAGCGAAACCCTCCTACATTTCAACCTACGCCAGAATACGCAGATGAAGAAGCCAAACTGGTGTGGAAAGTAAATTAGTGCGACCAGAAAGGTCATATTAAGTATGTAAAACCCCCAACAACTGCCGTTGTTATGTTTACGGTTTCGTCATCGTTCAAACTCTTGCTGACCTGTAGTTACACTAAATGCCACGTGGGGGCAGCAGAGTCTGCATTTTTTTTGTAGGAAAGGGTGTCAAATTTAGGAAAAAATCTGAACTCCTCACCCTAACTCACACTCGGTCATGTTGAAGGTATTTTCGTGGCATGTTGTGGCCCAGAACCCACTAAACTGGATGTTTATAGGATACCTGTTTTGAGGCACTCCTCGAGTTCCATGCGTTGCCAAGGAAATGGGAAGTATGTGCATCATTTTCAGAACTTCCATTCATAAAATAACAAATTCTCCAGCCCTAAACTTTAAGGTAACAGTAATCTGATGCCGTTAGTTTTATGAGCTTGCAAATCATTCTCCTATCCTCCACTTAGCCCAGTTTTTAAGAAATATTCACATATACACTTCAAGCTTTTGGCTATAAGCTCCCTGGGAATCATCAGGTTGGTGCTAAAATACTCATGTTTGTCAGACTGCGTTGTCTTTGGCTTATGCAGTGTGCAGTGACTTAAAAAACAACACATTCCTCTGCAAAGTGACGTACAGGAATTACCGCTCAAGTGCGCTTAAAAGACTGCAGGAGGATGTGGCTCTCCCGAGGTAAAATAAAAAGAAACGAGTTGTAACTCAAGACTATCGCATTTCTACTTAATATTAACACATATTTGTGCTGATCCAAATCTTTACCAGTGATCTTTTTTTAAGGGGTAACAGTTAACTGTGATGTTGATAAAGGTCTACTCTTACATCATAAACCATGCCCCTGCACCCAAAGAATTATTGGTCATATATATTTAATAAAAAAAACTGATTTGCCTCAGCTCTAATAATATAACAGATAATTACAGAGTGCAG
This sequence comes from Menidia menidia, assembly GCA_907169785.1. NCBI lineage: Eukaryota > Metazoa > Chordata > Actinopteri > Atheriniformes > Atherinopsidae > Menidia > Menidia menidia. Next base: position 665,362 of record CAJRST010041110.1, read on the forward strand.
TGGATCAGCGTCTCTCTGGCTGAAAACCTATCCCGTTTAGCTCCGTTCAGCCACCGCTTAACAGAGAGGTGCCGCGAGGACACATTAACCTGATGTGTCCCCACGGCTTAATCTGGGCTAACAGCTTTCAGCACACACACTCACAGACTCTGTCATCACGATCTCAAACACGTGAGGAGAAGAAGACCCCTCCCACCTGACCCCTGGCCCCCTCAGTCCCAGTGCAGATTAGTATACGTGCACATGAACGGATCGTTAGGGGGACGCGGAGGATACGTGGAGACGTGCTCATGTGAGGGGCCGAGATGGAAATCAGAGTGCTGATGGACTTTGGGATAGATTTAACCCCAAAACCCCCTCAAACTGGAACCAGTTCCTCTGCACAGGCTCCAAATGGTTTGCCACTGTTCAGTTTCCCCAGTTTAGAAACCGCAACATATTTTAAACTATCATCTACAGCTACCAATGCAACAATCACTACACCAAGTGTTGATATTTTTAAAGTATTTGGAAGGAAAACTGGGAATAAGGTTGCATGCTTACCTCACACACAGCACAGAGGTCACAAACGAGCACACGGTGGTGTGAATGATCCTCTGCTTCTCACCCTCTAAATCCTATTTCAGCCATAATCTGAGTTACTTGTTTGTGGTCAGATCCACCACGCACATACAAACGACCTACCTGTCATGTAGGGCAGCACAACCCGGGTTTCTTTCACTCTTCTCCCTTTTTTTGTGCTGATATATGTGATACTTAATTTTGTTGTCATATTTGGCCGCTTTCTGAGGCTGTTTTCAGAATTCCCCATTGATGATGCGATCTTGATTTCAATCAGGTTACAAATCAGGACAGGTTTAGGGTCTTAGCAGCAGTGGTCCACGAACATGGTCCTAATACCTGGTCAGTGGGTCACTGGATGGATTTACTTTTGACCCGGTTTTTAGTTCTGTTGACTAAAAAACTTCAAATCAGATAAAAGTAAAGGCAATTTATGACAAAAAGCTGCTCTTCAGAGGCCTGTTCATTCAAAAGAAACAGAAATTCACCGCATTCTCCTCTTTAAATGCTTTGAAATATATCCATGGGCATCCAAACGTGTGACTGTTCGATATGCAAATCAAATGGGATGACGCATTTCTATATCTTTTACAGTTTTTTAGCCAATGAACAGTTGTCTCGTTAATGTTACAGGGCAAAAAGGAGAGGGCCACTCCATGTCAAATCACCAAGAGTTCCCTATAAGCAACATATTATCAATCAATCAACCAAGTTTAATTGAAATAGAATTTATCTTACAAAACAATATTGGGAAAATATATTCATACAAGTTATAGATATCAAAAATAAAATAAACAGCCATACCACCATACCCACCCAGATCCATAAGGGGGTTTTTAGCCATTTTTTTTGTTTTTGGCAGCTTTATGGTTTTGCTGTCTGTAAAACGATTTGTAGCGGCAGACAGTTTTGCTGCTGGTCTGTTTTGACTGAGAGGCCTGCTCAGATTTTTGAGGAAGTGGTTAATGAACACATTCGGTGTCAAATCAATGCAAAGATCTCATGATCTGCTGATGAGGTGAATGTGCTGTGCACTGTTTGAACGTCAACAAACGAGGATTTCTGATACATATTGTGAATAATGCTTAAACAAATGCGTCAGGGAGTCATCAAGCATGTCCTTTAAAAAGAAAAACCAGCTGCTTCACCAACCTGATGGTTACATATTGGGCTGATAAGCTAATGGCTACTTTTGCTGTTAGCTGGTGCATCCATGGAAGTCCAAAGTTAGTTAAATGTATTTGGAGAACTGTCACATTGTTCCAACTGATTCACTCTGGTACTCAGTGCTACTGTTAACTTCAAGCCAGAAGCTTTTCAGACTGCTCACATATCAGGAAACTGCAATGAAACTTCATAAAATGTTGCAGTCTGAACAACTGAGAGTTTATTCTCATAGCTTAGTTGGAGTGTTGATGCTTCCTTGAATCTTTCGCCCATCTCTATGATCCAAGTTTCTGTTTTTGACCCATTATCATACCCAATCTGTACCATGGCTGCTCTTCCTCTGTGATTCAGAAGAATTACACGGAAAGAAAAAGAAGAAAAATAGAAAAAACGTTCAGTTTGTCACTGAAAAGAAAATCACACTTCTTCTGTGGGGCATTATATCATGACATGGTACGCCTTATAGCGTGTAAAGTAATGAAATAATAAGAAGGATTAAGCTTGGCCAAAACCCACGGAACAGGGTTTCTGTCTGAAGTGCCACTTAAAATCCTGACGTGAAAAAGAGAAACCAGGGCATCTGGGACGGACCCACACAGTGAAAATCAGCTTTTTTTAATCCGCAGTCCTGACCGGAGACATTTTGTGTCCAGTTGCAACACCAAAACCGTGACATTGACCTCATGATGACTGACAGATTGCCATGTTTTTACAGGAAGAATAAAAAAACGAAGACATCTTTATGATCTGAATGGTTGCAATGTGCAAAAAAATTCTGATTTGATTTGGAATGCGCTGCTGGCTGGAAATGCAGTTTCACCACAAACTGACATAAATCAGGTGTTCGGACTGTCAGCTTTTAAGAAAAGGTCAGAGCAAATGTCTCTCATTTTTCTCTGACTTTAGGTTTAGGTTTCACATCCACAGACCTCACAGCATTTTCCGTCACTCTTTTTAAAATCCTGCAAGGCTCGATGTTGGCAAACGGTTTGTTTTCCTTGGAATGAGAATTACAGAGCGTGATCTGGATTTCTCACCTAAGAATGTTTGTTATGAGTGGAAGGATTCGTTTAGGAGGCAAAACTGGACACCGAGATTGTTGAAAACTCCATCCTGTTTGACCAGCCAGCTCACTAGTGCTTTTCTATTTTTTGCATCTTGTGTTTTTTGTACAGCAGGTATTTAATTTTCTATTGAAATTACAATCAGAGTTCCTTAAACTGACCTCAATAGCATCCGAGCTTCACAACTATTAATAAAAAACACTTTAGTTGATGCTATGTTAGATATGTAGCTCCCATCTGAGCTGTACACAGCCAAGCTCCAGCCTATCGGAGGGAAAAAAATGTGTCCAGGTGTGCTTTATGATGGTTCGCAAAGGTTTTTAATGTAGCTTTTATATACCCATGCAGTCGCCCCCCCTGGCAAGAATGCATGCTCTCATTCCAAATGAAGCCTGTCTAAATATGAGGCCATTAAGCCTTAAATCTGCCACCGGCTGAAAGTGTTTGGCTGCTGGTAGTGCAGGTGGTTCAGGAAGTGGGAAATGCAGGCGGTGTCACACATGAGCAGCTTTGTTTGAAATGTTTCATTGGTGAATCAGGCTGCCCGTTCGGATCTCTGATGTAGAGCATGTTCCAAACGTACCTGAAAAGGCCTGAAGTGTGGAGTCCGGCATAGCAAACGCCCCCTCTGTCGCAGAGAAGTGCTAAAACTGGCAAACTGGTCCGTGTTTGCAAATCCTGCAGAGCACGGGGAGCACTGAACAAATCCGTGCAGAGATGCAAACCAGCAGCTTGTTTGTGGGTTATCTTATCGGGATGTTTCTTTCTGGACATGCCTGACATTAGTAAAATACTCCTCATGTCACTATGGCCTCTTGCACGTCTGTGTTTTTGTACATCGTGTCGATTGGGTTTGCTTTAATAGACTAAGTTCCCCATAAGACTGAACTCTTTTCCGTTCTTTTCTTTTTGCTGCAGTGTTTCAGGATCAGCCGGTCCATGTGAGCCGGGAACAGACACCGAAGAGCAAATAGTGGATAATGATAAAGAAAAGATGTGGACTCGCGAAACAGCCAGCTATCGCCACCGGCTAATTCCTACCTCTGCGATGTGGTAAACAGCTATCATTCCAGAAAATGAAGGCGTGCGAATAGAAAACCTGCTTCTTTTCAGGCAGCAGATTATAGAGAAATCGCCAGTAAATTGCTAAACGAAAGCTCCGTAAACACCTCTCCCCACATAGACATCGGGTTTTTTTTTAATTTTGCACCAGGCATGAACTCACAAAAGCTAAATGAGTTCGTGTGTGCAACGATTGGTTTATATCAGCATCAACCCCGCTGCTTTTTATTCACCTGAAAGAACTCGGTGTCGAAACCAATGATGAGTGACTGATAAGGAGGGGTTGGTAGAAATTCACTTCGACACTGTTGCCACGAAAACAAGGCTCCTCTGAACCAGGCTGCACGGATAAATAAGCAAACAGCTGTCACTGTTGTTACGGCAGTGGCCGAGGAGCTAATTCTGGCTAATGGTTGCCAGAAGGACGTGAATTAAAGAGGCTTTTATTCAAAGGAACGGAGAGGAACAATGAAGTGACCCTGACACGGACCAAAGAGAGCCTAACCGAACGCTGATCGGGGTAATTACGGTCAAGGTGGCGCCTCAAAACAGCTCTGAGACCAACCAAACCCTGGAACTATAACCAAGAGCCTCAAAGGAGCACGAAAATCTAAAAAACTAACCAAGAACACGGGAACCTTTGGCCTGTTTGATGATGCAAAACTTCGAGTGGAGTTAGGATGACAAAGTGTCCCTCCCCTCCCACAAGAAGGTTGTGGGAAAATAGAATTAAAATGAATTGTGGCAGTCGACTTCTGTTAGGTTTTTTGTTGGCTTGTACAGTCAATTTGGTCTGTCAGCGAGACCCCACAAAGAGTTATGGGCCGTTCATGTCAGAATTACATACGTCGAGAGGGTGGTTCGCATCCAGTTCGCGTTTTTATGACCACAAGTCTCCAGTAAAACTCAACCATAACCACTAAACGGACTTCTTCCCTCGGATGCTCCTGTCATCCTTTGCTGCGACTTATGTTTATAGTTATTTCTGATTGTTTGGGGGAAAAAAAAAAAAAGAGGCAGCTTTGTTAGCATTCAGCTAAAAGCTCTTTTCTGAGAAAGCCCAGCTGCACAGCATTTTCTGATGACAGAAAAGGATTCATAGCTACTCATAAGCAAGACGTTTTGGATTAGCTTTCATTATAGAGGTCAGTTTTAGATTTTTTTTCGGCATCCTAACATCTTTTCAGAATGGTTTCTTTCTTTTAAACGGATAAATCCCATTGATTAGATTGATGGACTTTCCAAACTGTGATCCATAAACACCACATGTGTTCTGTGAACTCATTGTTTCCTGGCACCCCCCACGCCTGTGTGTGTTACTGAATCTGACTGAGTTAACTCACCATCCTGTGGGGGGCTGTGACTGGCATCCCCCCCCTTCATTTTCCACTGTTTAAAATGCATTTCCTCTTGAAATTTCTTTGCAAAATTGGTTATTTCATGAGCTAATCGACTTTCTTTCAAATTGAACATGGCAGCTTAACTCTATACTGCACATTTCATTTTTAACCTACTATATCAACTGCTTCCTTTTTCTGTTAATTTACTAAAGTTAAGTCTATATCTAAATGTATCGAGATCCTTTAGCTGTTTGGGGTGTTGATGGCAGTTGCCTTAGTATGAGAACTTTCACATCAAAACGAAAATACCAGCTCTGGTCGTCTTTCAGATTGTCGTTCTGCGTTTGTGGTTAAAGATTGTGAGTGTTGTCAGTCACAAGCCTTCCCCGAGGACTCCTGAGATGCCCTGAAATAGAATGAGTCTGTTTGAATTTTAAAACATCAACGGTCTGTTACTCTTTACTCCCAGTTCATTTTTATTTTGAGCTGGATGAGGTTTTATCGGCAGATCTTTCACAGCGGAGTGAAACCGTTCCTCCTGTGTGTCAGTCAGCCAGCGAAGTGCAGCCAACACCCACATGCTGCTTTACGACAAAAAATACATACATGAAATCGAATTAAAAGTCTCATAACCAAGTGTAGCGTACTTTTCTTATGATTTAAATGTAACAATTTAAGATTATTTGGATTTAATATGCAGGAAAATAACAAAGATGGATGCAAAATACAAGTAAAAAAAAGCCCTTTGCAGGAAGAATATTGGTGTAATTCATAAAATAGCTTCTTTTTTTAAATTTCTGATGCTAAATTCCATTAGTTGCCATTACTAATGCTTCAAGTGTGGCTTGTATTTCAATCCCTCCAGCACCTTTTACACAGATCCCAATAAATAAAAGAATGTCAACTTTTGTACTCTTGTGATTGAAAGTATGAGGACAATAATCTTTCCAAAAAAGCATTTGTTTGTTTTAACAGGCTGAAAAGTCATAATAGTACAAAGAAAAAAAAACATATATCTATATTTGAAAGTTGAGTGTGACATAAAGGTGTGAACTTCTAAAGCCTGACCTGTGATTCTCATTCCAGTAAAAAAAAAAGACTTAAATGAATCATACAAAACATGTTGAAACATTTCAGTATCGTTCTGAAGCTCCAGTTGAAACGGTTTCCTACTTAAGGGTATTGCCACTTCCACTGATTTAAAACCCAAACTAAAAGAAGAAGAGGGGGGGGGGCACTGAAGGCCGCACATGAAGCAGAGATAACGCCCTGATAATCGCTGTATTGTCTCCACAACTCTTTGAAGTGGCAAAAAAGAGGATACTTCTTGTGTTCATATCAATACTGAATGTTTCTGTAAACAACAAGGAGAGAGCTGACAGCACTTTGAAGGGGTTGAAGGACAAACTCCCACCAGAACACACAAACACTTGCACAAGGGCAGCAGATTTCTCGCCATATTCTCTTTTAAGCGACTAGAAAAGGCTGGCTTTATTTTATATGACTCACAATGGCTCCTTAAGCCAAGCTAGCAGAGGATTCTGCTTCTGGAATTAAACCCTCTTCACCTTCTTGCACATCTTTTATTTTCTGTCCTCACAAACGGTCAAAAAGAAGTTTCTTTGGATGTTTTTTTTTTCTCTCGCTAAAGCCGCCATTTTAATATTTTGGCATTACTGAAGCAGCTTGGGTTGCTGGCTGTTCTTTGATGAAAGTGTCTCATCACATTACAAAGCCACCATCCAGATAAGAGAAGAACGTGCACATCATTTGGGCCGTACTTTAAGTTTGATGGACACATATGACCATCTCATACCAGAGACTAAAAGTGCTTCGATTATTGCCTCCAACTGTCCATGAGCTTCGAACTGTCCACAAGCTAAAGCCAGTACGTGCACGTTTAGGGTGTGGGCAGAAAGGTGTCCCCTATGTGGGGAATCACGGAGCACAATTGTCCCAAAAGTGGCCAGAGATGGTCAGAAAAGCTGTTGACGAAATCACGAATGAACTTTTCATTGTGGGAGAACAGGAATGCGCGTTGCAGGAGCGTGTGAAAAATGAGAATTGGGAGTCTCACACTCAATTCATGACACTTGAGATCTTTGAGCAAACAAACACAGGTTTAACATTCCAGAGCGGCAACTCAAGTCGGACACCGAGAATGGCTCAGGAGCAGCTAAAAAGGAATTCATAACCCCCCCCCCCGTCAGTGAACTTTAAAGCATCACACATCTCGAGAGAATACCACAACAAACACCACCGTTAGACTGATAGAAGACGCTGGAAAAATGTCACATTTTGACATCTGATCGCTCCAATTCGAGAAATTTGCTGCCATTTACCCATCATGCAGCAGGAAAGCAGCCCCCCCCCCCCCCATCAAAAGCAGCTCGTCTTTAACAGCGTGACAGTGATAAACAGCCTGACATTCATGTTTAGATGAAGTATTGGATTACAGTTTATACCAGAAACATAAATGTGTCATGAGTGGGAAAAGTGGACCCGAACGGCAGAACCGCAAAGGAGGTGAAGACAGGCAGATGGTCTCAGAGGTTTTAATTAACGGAGCTGAAAATACTGCAGAAGCCGGACTGTAGCGAGATTGAATGTTTTAAGATTAAAAAAAAAAAAAAAACTGAGCTAATGGACTGGCTTTCCTGGCTTTCTGGTGAGCAGACAGATGGATGAACTGACTAAACCAACAGAAAAAAAAGCGCCACACGTAATGAGCCGGCACCCAACAAAGGATATATACACTGCAGGAAGTGATGACAAACAAGGATAAGGTGTGGCAATCTGCAAATTCAGACCTTATGTAAAGCAAGAAAGGAAGTAAACTCAGCAGAATCGACGGGGACGATGGGGAGTTTCAACAGATAAAACAGGAAGAGTGCTAACTGAGACGCTGGATATGAATAAAGTCATCCTCAGAAGGAGAATACAAGTAAAAATTCCCCAATAATGACAACATGAACTGCAGAGTGTTTAATAATTTAATGCGAAATGAAAAAAATTCATTTTTTTCAAGCTTTACAATCCTTCCATTGCGTTTTGTCTTCAAAGTGAAATCCTTTTAATGAGGTGTAGTTTCTCTATTTAGTCTCATACTTATTGGAAGTAATGGAGGATAATTTCAGCCATGTGTAATTGCACAAAATTAGGCAATGACTTATGATCAGAACCATGTGTTTTGTGTTATAAAGCTTTCAGTAAGACGGAATCATTACAAAATTGTGGATATCAGGCCATAAATAAGCATAAAATACTGAGGTTTTGTGAAATAGGCTAACAAAAATGAACAATAATGTTAATAAAAGTCCTCAAGGCTTCATGTTTTCACGAGCTGTCTGTTTAAAATTTGGCGTCAGTCTTATTTAACCTGACTCGTTTAAAACCGACTCGCATACCAGCCCGAGAACGAGCCCGTGGCCTATTTTTGGTAGCAAACGATATTTTAAAATGACACATGGCACAAGCTGCTGCTGAACACATGGCCGGTTCATCTATCCAGAGAACGTGAAACCTTAACACCAGCATCTTGATTTTATGTTTTTTGGATTTTTATTTGACTCTTAAATTGACACATTTATGAGGCTTTCATTTCTGAAGTGACCCGACATTAAAAGAAGTGTTGTGAAGCCAGAAAACAAGCGTTCCATCAGAAAAAAAAGTAGATTTCATTGGGAAATTAGTCCTTTCTGTCACTATAAAAATGGTTTCAACTGAACTCTGAACATCCTGTAATGTTTTCTGCAGGATGAAACTGTTTGCACAGAATTTTTGTCCTGCTAGACAGATAAAAAAAAGCATCATTATGCATCTGCATCCTGCAGGAGCCGGAGTACGTGCTCAAAAAAAGGGCACTATTCAAACTATGCAGCCTATGACACTGCTCATTCATTCCCGCGGAGCAGAAAGAGCTCTAAATCTGTCTGAAGCTGTTTTTACTCCCAGACTCCCTCCAGGTGGGACACCTCTGATAAAACCCGCAGTCTGGGCCGAGGAGAACTCCCACAGACAGACCCACACTGTGAGCAGGGACCCAAAAATTAAGGCTGTGAGAAGAAAGGGCAGCATCCAGGGGCAGAAAATACTCCTATTTTCGTTTACATTTGACCAGTACAGTGCCCCACAGATGCTTTTACAAGATATCAAATAAATACCGTCTAAGAAGTAATTTGTTGGAGCAATAAATAAATACATGCATTTTCTGTTTTTGTACGTAAACTGAGAAAAATGACTGAAATGTGGTGAGAATGAGGAGTGTGGGATCTCATCAAATCTGCGGGTGTTGTGAAGGTCAGCTGCAAAAAGGAGTGAATATACAGAGAAAAGTGAGATTAGTAACAGATATAGAAGAAAAGAAGTGGCCTCCAGGACATTTCAGGTTGTGGGAAAGGCTTGATAGTGACTGCACTGTTATCAGAATATCCGCTTTTTGAATCTATCTCCCTTTACAGGCATCTTGTTTATGTCTTTTATGTTGACTTTTGCTTTACCTTCAATGGCAATGCAAATCTTCAGGTCTGAAAAGGAGCCATTACTTATTGAGATAGAGCAAATAACTCAATTGTTTTTGCCGAGGTTCACAGATTTCTTATCCTAAAAAGTCCAGCAAGTGTGGCTAGGGCACAACGTCATCCCAAAACAAGGCACAATGCTCAAGACTACAACAATTTAATCCGTTTTTTTCATGTTTACGGTATATGAATAAGTTCAACAAGCTTCAGCAGTACAGATCTAAAGTTTGGACAAAACAGGCTCAAACTGCTTGTTTATAAAGCCAAAAACTACTATTTGAGACATTACTATGAAACTTTCTTCATTGATTCCTGAGACGATTATGGTTTTGTCCCGTAAATGATCAGAACTTGTTGCACATAAACATGCCGATAGCACATTAAGTCATTGGCCCAGAATATGTAATACTGTCACCCCTTAAAAAGTCTTTGGTCTCTTTCTTTAAGCACAAATGTACTACTTAACTATCAATATTAACCAAACATGTAGAAGACAAGCTCTGCAGTGTCAGATGTAGTTTGAAAGGAAGAATCTTGCTTTAGGCATAAAATAGACAGTGTCAAACTAATTTAGTATCATCAACCTTCTAAACCGTGAGTAGCTTGTCGTTACATAACTGCGAACTAGCTGGAAGGTCTGTAATGCCTCGATCCGTAATTTACTCAGTTACAAGAGCGGGCTTTCCACAAAGAAGCCCGCTGTGTGTGATGGGATGTTAGCAGCCGGTGGAGCTAAACCGCTGGATCCCTCCTCTGGAACAGGCCTCCTTCACGGAGCAGAACGGCTGCTGACTGAGCCAGTTAATCAGTCGTAATCTCAGGATAAGATTATTTTCTCAGACGCACCAAAAGACTATTCATTTCTGTACATTTCAGGCAACTTCCGCCTTCTAGGAAACGCTGCCCCCTCTGGATTGTTAAAGCTCGGTAACTGTTGACCAGCAGAGTAAGAACTGGTCACTTTTCTGCCTTTTAGAAACTTCTGTGTGACTCTGTGGTGACTAAAATCCACTTATAATGTGAGAATTAAGAACAGAATTTAAAAGATTGTTCTTTTTTTTTACCATCTGATGATGGTAGGGATGGTTTCCCCCGAGACTATTCTTGGAAATTAGATTACCAACTCAACTCCATTTTTTGTTTCACAAAGTTTCTTTAATTACAGCTGCCAGAAATGTTTAGAAGCATCTTTGTCTGTGTATTTTTATCTCCGAGTGCACATTAGAAATGCCATGAAAAGGACATTTTTGTCCCAGTTTTTGTCACGGCACAGCAGCCCGATTCAGACATTCCCCGCTTCCCATTTTGCAGGTTTGTGGCAGATCTTCTTTACAATTAAGGCTTTTTCCTCAAGGGAATTAAAAGTTTAACATCTAACAGTAGTTTAATTCAGTCCTCACCAGGAGAAGACAGAATAACAAAGCTTCAATATGTAGAAATCCATTGTTTTAACCCTTTAAAGCCTGATCCAAGAATAAAACAAAACAGAAAATTACTTTTTTTTGGTTTAAGTCTTTATTTGGCCTTTTAACAAAATATGTAAAAATAAAAAACAAAAATAAAAATTTAATATTAATAATTTATTACTATGCGATAAATCAAGATTATTTTGTCTGTAGTCTTCTGCCCCCTGTTATCAGGTGTATCTGATTGTGTAAAATGGGATTTTGAGCAAAGGTTTTACCATTAAATTATGCAAAAGAAACCGTATGTATCAAATATGATATATTTGGCATTATAGGGTTAAGCTCCTTTAACCCACCAAACTGTTTTACACATTTGCTTGGTCCGGCACGCTAACATGACTTATTATTGTCATGTGACAAATCTGTGACCCTCAATGTAAACCTCATTTAATGTGCTGTGGTTCTGCCCAAACCAACAATAATACACATACACATTATCTTTTTCATAAGCAATTTTGCGTGATGAGACTGAAGCATGTGAAGCCAGATGCTTGGTTAAAATGCCGTTATTTTTCAGAGTCCATTGATCATCCAATGACATTTTTGTCTGGCAAACCACGGCCGAGGTTGGTTCCTGCTCCCGTTTTGACCTATTTTCATAATTTCAGGTCAAGTCGTCTTTATTTAAGTGGCACGCGTAAAACAACAAGAGCTGTCCCGAACCGCTTTCCATTCGAGGGCAAATGGATGAAGTTGGGATATAAAAAAAACAACAGGGAATAATTAGGCCTCGGGGGAGCGGAAATACCTGCTCCCTTCAGCTGAGCCGCAGCCTGACTTTTCCACGAAGCCTTAACCAGATCATTACATCAACGGCACTTGTAGCTCATGATTCCGGACCGCTGTTTATAGTCCTCCGCCTCTTGCCTGTGGGATTTTTTTTTCACCCGCTTCAGCCACTTTCCTTCTGTTCAGCAGATTCATCTTTGCCCGACAGCGTGCGCGCCCGGCCTCGCCGAAAAAATTCAGCTTGTCTAATCACTTTCCTGGGCAGCCACACCCGCCTGCACCGCACTGAGGTCCATTATCCCGCCCTATCGCTCCCAGGTCCCACTCTC
>CAJRST010041110.1:683865-708656 GCA_907169785.1 Menidia menidia
CACACACACACACACACACACACACACACGGCCACACGGCGGAAGATGGAGTCCCCCCGTGCGCATGCCCCCAACAGAAACACGCCCATATGCCTTGCTGCCCCTCATATACACTGATCCGCCTCTCAGACACAAAGCCACAAGGGATGGCCTAGATTCCAGCACATGCACACACAGGCAGGCAGCAAGGAAAAACATCAAGCGCGCACACACACACACACACACACTTATGAATTTAAAGTACGTAATCTGAGGATGTGGCAAAGAAACTACTTAGCGCTGCATACTCAGACAAAAACAACTGTAAGAGTTCAAAGTTATACACAGACACTTTCAAAATGCTCAAATTCAGATTTTTTTCTTATTTATTGTAATTCGAATTGTCTTGGTTGGCCCTGGTTGGAGGACATGTTCAAAATGATACAATCGAAAGGTCTCTGTGAAATCCACGTTTGACATTTAATCACCCTAACATGATTACCGCAACGACTGTGGCGGAGCAGTTGGAAAACACAGCAGTAGGATAAGTCTTGAAGAAAGTCAACCCGGAGAGCCCCGGCAGCATTCCTCTGACACAGCGGGGGGGGACAAACAGAGAGGAGAAGAGGCTGTTTCACACAAAAAAAGTCTGTCACACGGTTGTCGCTTCTCTTGAGTGGTATGTTGTCACACAGGTCATTTAAGTGTTGCTAGCCTGTTGGCTTTTTTTTTAGTTATACTGAAAAAAGGGGGGAAAAAATCTTTGCATAAGAAAAAAAATTATAGAAACACAACTAAATAGTTTTTTCTGGTTTGATGTGAACTTTAACACACACACACATTTGTATATATATGTTTATATATATAGATATGTATTTTTGATTACTTGCTAAATATATGTATATAGCAAGTAATCAAATAACAACCAAATAATCCTATTTCCAGAAAAAGATGGTCTGTTTTTTAAAAATGTAGCAAAAGCCAAAGACCATAGTAGATTTCATGTGGTTGTATTAAACAAGAAGCCAACATGTGGACTCCTCTGACCGCAGAATGCATTTGTTTCTGTCCATCTGAGATGAGCTTGTTGTTTCCAGAGAACTCGGCTGCGATCCAGCGCAGAGTTAGTGTGTGGCATCCGCGTTGTGTAATACGGTTTCGAACCACATTTATGGGCACAACAACAACTGCGTAGTAGAGCGACGCTGGTTTCTCAGGGCGCTCCTGAGCCCAGGTGGCTGAGGAGATCACAGGGGCATGACATTTTCTCATGAGCAGAGCTGCCAGAGTTATTCAGGGTCACACACATCAGGGGCTGTTTCACTAGGCTGCCTTTATACCGTTAGATTTCCAAAGATCCTGACTTCTTTCACAATATCATGTACTGTGGATCAAGACAAAAACAAAAATGTAAACATTCTGTGCAATTTTGCAGGATCTGTGAGCTATTATATCTAAGATGCTTCTCTCTGTACTCAAATCCTGATATCTTCACTTGTCAACAGATAATCCACAGACTGTCAAATCAGCTTAAAATAGTTTTTGTCCTGTATTTACAAACTTTTATTTATTCCTGCCCTTAACATTTTCATGCTGACATCAAACTGAACTGTACTGTAGGTTTGTTAAAATTGTATAAACACAATACAGTTGGCTGATGCAGACACAAAAATAACTTGTTTGAATGCTAATTGTTAATAACGGTTCAAATAAAAAAGGAACAAATAAGTAAACAAAGAATTAAATACAGAAGTCAGAAATTAATTCAATTTTTATTAAGGGACTTTAACAAAAAAACTCCTGTGATCTTCAAGTCTGTGTGAATGAATAATTTATATTAATTTAACTTTGCAATACATTCAATAACTAAATTATATTTTTTCTTTTGGAGTTATGCAGTTCATTATTCTTTCTCATTTCATTACTTTTAAATTCTATGTTGCACCTGATGAGGAAAAATGGTGCTTTTTCAGCTTCACATTGACATTGCAATAAGAGCAAATTCGAAACATTATGATGAACTAAAACCAACAGTAAGCACTCATCTTGTGCCCCTGTTTAAATCATATATATTTCCCTGACATTACTGTGAAGCATGGGGACTTTTGGTAATTATCATGTGCTAACATTAATGTTTTTTAGTCCCTGATGGGTCAGTGATTTGCCCATAATTACCACCAGGGACACGATGTTCCTAATAGAAAGCACACCACGGGCCAGTTCCTCGAAGCTACTTGTGCTTGCTGGTGTGTGCAGGGAAAGAGATGGAAACAAAGTGGGAATCACCACTAATTATAGGCGGATAATGTGATGATTGAAGTGCTTCAATAATACCTCCCATGGGTGACACAGTATAGCACCGCAGGGCCCTCTGAATTCTTCTGTCAAGGAGACAAATTGGGTCTGCAGAGCTTCCATATATATATATCATGAACCGACTAATGGGTGGGCAAAAGTATTTGGCCATTAATCTCTGGTGCTCATGGTATGTGTACACTATACTATACTATCACTTACCACAAGTTTCCAGGACAGAGAGCTGGGAGAGAGAGGGAGAGAGAAAGAGAAAGAGAGAGAGGATGCTGGAACTTTCATATATTATGTATAGGTGAATAGTAAATAATGAATGATGAGACCTTTGAGCATATTTAAGATAAAAAACGGTAGAATAGTAAACAAAACAAACCAAGAAAAAAAATTCCCACACATCTGTATTTAAAATGTGATCTGAAGTGATCTCATCAAACTTTAAACGAGCCTGCGGACAAACCCATTGCCAATTAAAGTTGGATAAAACGTTTCTAATCGTTACCTCGTATTGGGGTATATTAATTTCCTTTTGTGTTAAATGTTTACGATCTATCAGGCTATCGGCGACGTCACGACACACCCCTATATGGTACAGAGACAGCTGGAAGCTCAAGCTCAAGACTGATTAGCTCCTCAGCCAATGGGAACGCGCTCCACTCCGGAGTGGAGAGCTGTGATTGGACGCCGGGAGGATTATATATACGTATAGATTTGCCTGACTGGCAATCCGTGTGGGCGGGGCCACGGAGGAGTGCTGTCCATCTGTGTTGATACAGATCTAAAAAAACTGGACTAACGGAGTGTCTGCTTACGTTGCCCTTCGCGTGGACTAATGTAAGTTCTTTTACGCCTTTTCCCGTGGCCGTGGGGTCGTCCCGTGCCGCCGGGGGTCCCGTGAGGCGGCGTGTCGCGGGGTGGGTTCACGCGCTTTTGCTCGTTTCGTTTCGCCCGTGAAGCGCTCGCTCTCACAACACGCGCTCGGCTGTTAAACGTAGCGAGCGCTAGCTGACGATGTTGCTCTCGAGCGAGCTGCAATATTGTGGCACGGCCATTAACAATGTATCCACTGAGCCTGGGTGTAATGTCATTGTGGGGGGGGGGGCTTCAAACCACAGCCGCCCCGCAGCTGCAACACAGTAATGTTCGCGGTGTAATATCCACAGTGCGTGGCCGTGGCAGGACGTTTTTCAGACACCACTGGAAGCCCACCGCTCCTCTTTTTGCTAATCCGCGTCACAGCTCGCGCGTGCTGGCTCGCGCGTGCAGAAAAGGGGGACGACAGCACTCCTTTGAAAAATATATACATATGGCTATTGAAATGGCCGTATACGTTGGCACGTGCGCAAACCCCGTAACCCGACTTAATTACACTGATAAAGGCTCAGCTCTTAACTAAACGGACTCGAACACCTCCCAGAGACTTCGTGGTAGCGTTTTTTATTTTTTTTTTAAATTATTTTTTACACACCAGCTAAATGCGCCGCGGGCGCGTGTGCAGCGAGCAGCGGGAATGGTGGCGAAAAAAAACCCCAAAGTTGGGCTCGAACGAGGTGGGAACTCGGTTCCGAGTCCCGCACATGACCGTAAGCGATTCGCCAAAGGTCCAAAGTCCCGGAGGCTTTTTTTTTTTCTCCGCCTCGGCGGAGCTGGCAGCCAAACGCCAGACTGGCTGAGTGACGTTAGGCTCGGAACGGCGTGTCCGAGCAAGAAATAACGGGACGAACCCCCCCCCCACCCCCACCCCATCCCCCACCCCCACTGACCGTAGGATTAGCCCGTCCTAACACACCTCTTCTTTCATCTCTGTTGACAGTTTTGCTTTGCAAAGAGGGGGGGAAAAGTCTGCTCGTAGGAATAGTTTAGAAGCCGCCTTCAACTCAACTGGTTCGGGGGGAAGTTTTGGAGACCTGGCTTCGACGTTTGGGCCCCGCTTTGGAACACCACAAAGAAAAGGTTGATATGTCCCATCAGGTAAGATCAGATCCACTTCTTTACTATGTAAGGGGACTTTTTTTTCCTCTCCTTTCTTTAAGCTTTCCTTCCTTTAAGTGTTTACCTTGGGAACACATGGCATTCTGGGTTGTAAATGCATTTCGCACCAGCCTTTTTCTGTCTGTTTAGTTTGCGGTATTGTTGTTGTTCTTGTTGTTTTGGGCAGGTGCCTTAACCCAGTTTCCACATGGCTGTTTGCTCTCCTGCATCGGAGCCAGAGTGCAAATCCGTGTAACCCTAAACTCTCAGACGGAGCCAAAAGCACAATAAGGGACATATCTGCTCTAAATGCGTTGCCTTATTTTTAAATGCAGCTCATAAAGCGGATAACTGGGTTTGATCCGTCATATGTTGTCGTGCAGAGTTCCCCCTTTTTTGTTACAGGCATGGGGACAGTTAAAATTAAACCGGGCAAAACTGGTACATAACTGAGGGATTGGACCTGAGCTGGGGGGGGGGACACTCCCCCCAAAGGTTTGGTTATGGCTGCTCCAAGAACCAAAGGATCAGAGGGACTGACCCCCAGCGTCCCGCTCAGAGCCTCGCAGCGTGAACCTGTTACAGATGTCTGAGGGACGTCCGGGGGGGCGTCCCACCCCTGGTCTGCTGCAGGAATTCGGGGTGTTAGCTGTCAGGCAGGAGGAGGTGAAGCGGGCTTTGGAAATGCGTGGAGATGTGGCGTGCGGCGAGGCTTTCAGGAGGTCTCCGGCCTGCGATGTGGCCGCAGTTACAATAGGGCCGAGCGCTGTGGAGCTGGGTGGAGGGGAAATGGAGTCTGTGGACGTCGCTGCAGTACAATGAAGGCTGTTTTCATTTGTTCGGCCTAATGCTGTGCTCTGCACGTATAGAAGCAGAAAAAAAAGCTGCTTTCAGAAAGGCTTGGATCCTGTTTTCACTCGCTCCTCATTAAACCTTATTAGTGTTTCATATTGACTATACAGAAAACAAAACGCAAGTTCGAATCTAAATGAGACCAATTCTCTTATTTGGGGGTTATTGTGTGTCCATTTTGAAGTATCTATTCATGTATAGAGAATTGTTTGCATTAAATGGTTATTTCCAGTGTGTTGAGGGAAGTCAAAGGATAACAAATGTGCCCACAGTGAGACAATTAGAGAAGCCTATGAAGGCTTTAGCTTTGATGGTGAGACAACTGTACAATACTATTCTGATGATAAAGGATTTCTTAACCAGGGGGGTTTTGAAAAATATCCACTGGCTCAAGATGTGTATCTTATATCCCTAAATAAATAATGGATTTCTTGGAATGTTTCCACTCCCAGAGAAGCTTTATTAGTCAGCAAAAGGCACGATTCTGTGTAATTATTAAGTCTCAATTGATTAGTAAGTCACATTTGTTTCTTTTCCACTCAATTTGAGGGTTTTCTACCAACGGAAGAAGAACTTGATGTGAAACTGCTGCTTTGTTTTGCAGAGATTTAAAAAAAAGAAGTCTTGTAGCCCGTCAGTTGTCTAGGCAACCGTGAAATAAGTTAAAATATCATCCTTTTGAGTCACGTGCACAGTAGTGTTTAATTTCTCTGGGTTAGCTTTTTCATTGCAGCTTTTGTTCTCACCTGGTTGCTTCTGCACTGTGT
Organism: Menidia menidia; assembly: GCA_907169785.1. Lineage (NCBI taxonomy): Eukaryota > Metazoa > Chordata > Actinopteri > Atheriniformes > Atherinopsidae > Menidia > Menidia menidia. The sequence goes on from CAJRST010041110.1 coordinate 689,745, forward strand.
TTGGTAAACAACAGATGCCTTCCACAACAGAAATTACTGACCCCTTACCTCCCGTTGTGTTGGAGGAAAACCGGGATCTCGCGTTTTGTGGCTGCTTTACGCACTGCGTTGTTTCTCGGCGTCCGCTATAAAGTCGGAAGTGGAGATCTGTTGCACGGTGACGGACAAGCTGTCATTTTGCCTTGTTGATTTCTTCATAAAAAGCCCTCCTTCCCAGCCATTACCTCAGTGGGAAACAGAGGGCCCTTTTCTTTAATGAGGTGCTTAGTGGAGCACATTGTGCTTGAGAGGTTTTTACTCTGCTGCGTCACGGGCAGGTTGTAAAATGATCGCAGATGTACGGGGTCTTCGAGACGCAGTCTGCTGCTCTAAAACGCGGGCGGACTGCAGGCGAGTGGAATGCCTGTGTGCACGAATGCACGTACCTGACATCTGTAAATACCTGCAGGGCCATATGCACCTCTTTGTTATGCCTTCCTTCTTTTTTAGCGGCTCTGTGCATAGTTTGAAACACGACATCATGCTTTTTTTTGGTTGCCTTTTTCCTTCCAATTTTGTCTGTCTCGTGACTTAAAATTGATCCCAAGCGTGTCGTATGCATGATAGATGGTTTTTATTTATTATGCAGTTATTACATTTAGGCTGGAAATGGACTAACTTGACTAAGAAGGGGAAAACAAGATGGAACATAATAATCATGCTGAATTACATTTTGACAACAGTGCTGTCTTTAACTTTGTGCTTGTATCCCGGCACGTCTTTCCTGTACAGCGGTGCACTTTTGCCCCCGTCTTTAAAAAATTGACTTCCCGCCAGGCTCTGGCTTGTTTAGCGTAGCTCGAGCCAAGCCTGCCGTCATTTGGGCCCCCTCGATGCCACCGTCCGCGCCTCCCTTTGGTGGAGGCCGCCGGCCAAGGAGGACTGACCGTTCCCCTCCAGATCTGAGAGAGCGGCTGCTCTTTATGTGTCCAGCGTTCAGCAGCAGTTCATTAGTGCTCGCTCCAAATCATGTTTTTCAGTCGGGAGGGGCAGCTTTTAGAAATTATTTCTCTGCCCTCATTAAAATCTGGTCCGGGACTTAAATAATTCCTAAAGTTAATTTGTTGTGCTTTTAATTTTTTTTTTTGTCGTTTGAGAACTTGAGTTTGTTTCATTGTTTGCTGTTCTTTTTTTTCTTTTTCTTTTTTTTTTTATTCTAGATAATCCTCCCAAATGAAGTTACACTAGTTGAGACCTTCTTATTTTAATAGTTTGTTCAGAATTGCTACATTTCTTCAGCTCTTTGGAGACGGGCTGCCACAAATCATCTCATCAGACGGTGTGAGATAAAGCAGAAGTTTGATCTCTTGTATCTCAGGCGATGCCAGCACATTAGCTCCTCATCAGAAAGGATCTGATCCTCTCACATGACCGTCTCTGCCTGACCCTTTCAGTTGGATGCGCCTCGAAGCTCATTCAGACAGAAGGCCCCATCGGGATTTTTAAGCGGGAGTTGTCAACACCTAAACTTCCTCTGCGGTCATATTTGTGCAGAACTTCTTTTATAGGTGCTGACTGTCCAGTCGTTTCCCCTTTTTGTGCAATACTCTTCCTTTGCATTCCCCCCCGCCCATCACATGGTGGAGGCCATACCAACCAGTGTGTCCCCGGCCCATTTCAAACCAAACGCACCGCTCCCTGTGTGGTGGCCGTTTTCCCTCAAAGGAAGGGACTAACGCATACCAGGTGTGAAAGCCTTTGAAAGTTATTTGGAAGTCGAATGTCTGTAATGAGGAATAGATGGAGGTTAGTGTTCGGGGTGGGGCTGTGTACACAGGTACAGCTCCCAGCAGAAATGCTGTTTCCCTAACCCAAAGTCTCCTCCTCTCTCCTTAACGTAAACGTGCTAAACGGGAGCTAATGGCTTCCTCATGAGGTAATTGTGCAGCTACAAGGCGGCGTAGGCTTGGCTGTTGTGGCTGGTGTGATTACCTCTCGGTCGAAGCTCCTAAGGGGCTTGGCCAGATAAACGTCAGGAGCAGCTCGCCTCACCTCAGGGTCACAGGTCAACACGCAAGCACTCTTCACAGAATTTCAAGTTCACCGAGTTTCAGCTCTTTATGAATCGTGGTGGTAAACAGCGGCGCGGATCACAGGGTTCACGCTGCACCACAGCGGAGGGGTTGGATTTCAAAAACATATTCATAACAACAGGTTACCGAGTGCCCACCCGCTCTGCTCTGGGACGCAGTTTCAGGCATTTCACCTGGTTAAATTCATGCTTTTAGTTTAGAAACAAAAACATTTTTAAACATTAAAGAATGCTTGATGGGATTAATTCCAATCAGCATGTTTATTTGTTGTTTGTGGATATAAGTCTCTCACTGGCATCATCCACCTGACGTTCCAGGGAACACAGAAAAGGCTTGTTCTCTTCCACAATACTTCCAGGAGGATCGATACAAATGTGACTTAAGTCTACTAGACTCTGAATATTTGGCAGTGGGCTTCACCGCCATAGTTTTTGATGTTCCAGCATCCGTTTGGCTCAAAGTAATACACATTTATTTCCGTGCCTGTGATCATTCAGGGTTTAGGCTGAACTGTTTAACCTGATAACTGGTTCCTCTCTGTTAATGACAGATCTGTATTGGCGACCATGTGACGGACAGGGCTGTTAAAGGCTTTAGAAGTTAAGCTCAAAGTGGCCTGGAACAAGAGGCAGATTGCATCAGATCGCTCCCTGCTTCTGTGTAAATAGAAAAATCGGTACTTTCATGAGTTTATGAAGCGTGGTAGAATAGTTTGGGTTTGTCTTCATGCTGTTGGAGTGCCTTGCTCTGCTCTTAGATTTGTCAGGATTAATTTAAAATCTGTCGATTTCTTTACCTGCTCCTTATCCACTTATTCCAATTAACAAACGTTTTATTTATCGTTTTTACCCCCTCTATGTCCCCTTTTAGGCAGAGTTGCAGGAAGTGACATAGAAAAAAGATTTATTCATGCAAGTTGTATTTTTATGACATGATGGAATCATAATGTAATTTGGAGAAAACTTGAATTTTGCCCATTTTTTATTTAATTTTTTTTGCCAAGCAAAGAAGAGCCTTTAACGAAGAGAGAATCAGTCTCCCAGTATGTCCTGAAACGCACATCTCATTCCTCTTTGATTTAACTTAATTGGGATCAGACTAGGAAACTCGGATGTTTCCCACACGCACACTTTACATGGGTGGGCCTCTCATTTGTGTTTACAACCTGCCCTGTGCATCCAGCGGCTCCTTCAAATGTTAATTGTTAATCCGTTAGAATTTAGTTTCTTTTTTTGTTTGTTGTATTTGGAAGCATTTTCTCACTCATGGAAACATTTCAGATCGTCTGGGAATCGCCGGCATTGTTACCAATTTAGTGACTCTTCAGACTCATTTGTGGGCCGGAATCAGAAAATTCCTCCCGATGGGGGAAAAACTAACCTCCATAATGGGGGCAGTTCTCCTTTTTTTTTTTTTTTTTTGCCGTCTGTGTGGACCGTTAGAATCACTTTCCATTGAATAAAAAAAAGTCCTTTTTAATTAGACTGATGTGAGCGCTGACATGAATGTGTTTTACAGCCACGCTAACAGCATGACGGGCTCATTACCAAGTTACTCATTAGACCTGTGAATGTGTTTGTGTTTTCAGTGGGGGTGTCTGACTGTGAGAGAGGGAAAAGAACAGGCAACGCACTCTGTACTTTTATCCACTTAGATGCTCGCAGTTGTTTCGGAAAGTGTTTGGAACTTGTTTACGGCCGCGTTGCATAATTTTTTTTTTACCTAACGCATTGAAACGGCTTTAATTTTCCTCAAAGTGTATTCAAAGCTGGACAAGTCTGAGCTGCAAGCAGGACGAGGGTTAAAAATGTTCACTGGCATAAAAAAAAAAAAGAGTTCTTCTGATTGGTGTCGGATGTTGTATTCAGGGGCTTCAAGTTCTTTGTATATTCAAGCCTCTCAAAATAACTGCTTTCCATTATCGGTGTGTAAAAGGTTTTCAAGAGGCTGTGTAGGCAGAATGAGACTTGTTTTGACAGTATAGGCATCTGATTATTTATTTTGTGCCTAGATGAGTGCTGATTGTGGAGCAGCACAATGTATTTAGATTTTTACTGCAGTCTTTGATGTCGGAGTTTTATATATTTATTTATTTTAATTAAAACTTTTTTTTAAGAGAGACGCTCACACTACTCAAGTGAAACTGGGCTTCTGTCTGCCTTCCTGCTCACTCTTTCTGTCTTTAGAGGCCCACCGTAAGGGGCTGTGAGCGAGCTGCTTATCGTCCCCCTCAACCTTCCCTTCTTCTTCTTTTTTTCTTTTTTCCACCCTCCATTCCTTATTTTCGCTTTTTCTGATACTACTGTAGCACAGAGAGGGAGAGACAAACCCGCCGAGGGCGATTGGTTGAAGCTCAACGGGCCCCCACACAGGGCTCCTCCCACCTCACCCTGCCTGTGGGACTGCAGTGCTGGCCACCGGATGCTCCGCTGCATGCATGCCCCGAATGCCGCTCAAGCCCATATTCTTTACATTTCCCAGCCCACCAGCGCCCGCCTCTGCCTGCTCGAGGCAGGCTGTTTTGTGGGCTGGCGTCCGGTGGCAGCAGGACAGGGTGTGGGACTCACTCATCCTCCTCTTGTTCAATTGATTTAGTTTCAGTGTGACTTTGTGTGGAGAATTGCTCTCACCAACTTGTCTTCAAAGTCTCATTTCTAACATTTCAGTTGGCACATTCAATGTTCTCTGCTTTCGGTTGTGCCAATATGGAAAAGATGGCACAAACTCTCCGGGAAATTCAGTTTTTTTAAGAGTGAGTCAAGAGGATGAACAGTTTTTATTTATTTATTTATTTTTTTGTTCACACTGGATTCTTCACCATGATTTAATCTGACAGTCATTTCCTACATTGATTTTTCTCCCCCCCACCATGTAATAACTCTTCATTTGAACCTCTGCAGGTTCCTCTGATTCTCTTTTCCGATACGTCGCCTCGTCCTCTCGCTGCTCAGCCGCTCTTTGTTTACAGTCAGATGTAGTGATTAGACAGACGAAAGTTAAAAACACCCTGCTTGTTTTAGGGTTTTTTTTTTTTTTCAACAAAAGGTTCAGCTGTTCGGAGTCTTTCACTGCGTTATGCAGAGTCATATCAAGTCTGATTCTCCTCATGCTACGCTCTGTGCTTCCAATTGTTAAACTGTTGGGTTTTGGCAGGAAAAACCTCGTTTGATAATAATCATTTGACTGAAAAGTGTGTTCTCAAATGATTTGATGGATCCAGTGGCAATATTTGTTGCTTTAAACTTGGATCCAGATTAAAAAAATATCAGGAAAGTGCAAGCAAGTGAATTTTCTAATGTTTTTAAATGAAGCTCGACAATAAACAGTGTAGCAAAAGTAGTACCGGGCAGTACGGCCGATCTAATGAACCAAAACCCGGTCTTGTCGTTCGAAAACTCATGAAACGCAGCTTTTGCAATCAAGTTTCTTCCCTTTTTAAAAAAAAATCAAACTACACAGAAATGAAATAAGCCATAATTATTCCTAATTAAGAATTGCTTGAAGCTGCAGCTGGCTAAATGCTCAGCTCTTCCCTCAAGATGCAAATCGTCAACAAACGAGCACAAACATCAGAAGTGCTCTGAGTCTCTCTTTATGGGTGGTAGCTAAGAGCACAAATCTCTGAAGCATTCCCTGTGGGCTCTCTAACGTAGTTCCATCTAGCGTCCACTGCAGGAGCGTTGGGTGAGATGTGCAAACAAAGCAAATCCGCGCCAGCTGCTGTGACTTTACTGCCGAAGAGAGGAAAGCCGGGACAGACGGTGATTTTCCACTTTTTAAGTATTAACCGAGCAGTGAGAAATCGGGAGTTGCCAAGTATTGCCTCCAGTTTGGATTAATTTGGATCCAGCTAGTAGTAGTGCTGGGCTGCCACCACAAGGGGGCAGTAATGTGCAGGGCTGTTTGCCAGCACTCATGACAGCAACTGGGTGCTTCGCTCATGCCACTTCTGGCACGGCGCGTCCGTCGGCGTATGATTGGACGGAAATGGTGGCCCCCGAAGAAGAAGAAACCTGCATAGAAAGAGGCAGCAGCTGTCAAACGCTCCCGCTAGCAGCTCAAACCAGAACCTGCCTGTCCCCTCTCTGCCAGCTAAAGCTAGCGTCCGACAACATCCCGACGTTGGATCATCTGGGAAATGGACACCCGATACAGATGAGACTTCACAGCTCTTTTGTAGAGCGTCCAGTATTGATACTGCTCTTCTCAGGATTTCACCTGGAAGGTTTTCTGCATCGTTATGCGACCCCTGACTCATCCACAGCCCAAAGCTCAAGTTATGGAGTATGTGTGAAGAGCAACTAGAAGAAAAGTCCGATCCAGCTTGTCCAGATGGGTTTCTTTTATTGCACTTATTTAAAACCGACTGTTCATGCATTGGTATTTAACTCTTTATTTATCGTCCAACACTTGTTATTTGGCCCAAAAGTGTTGAAGCAGTTTTTATCCAAGCAACGTTACAGGACTCGTTATTTCTTCATTTATTTTTAGTTTCCTGCTTAGTACTGACCGGTGAAAGTCTGTGCACACAGAGGGACCAAATGAATATCCTCATTCACTTCAGAAGTCAAATAGTGATGCTTCAAAAAAAAAATAAAAAAAAAAATAAGTAGAGCTGGCAATTGGAGGCATCTCACTCCATCGCTGTGCGCCCAGCTCATTTAGAAACACATCTGTTTTTAAAGGCCAGATAACTTCTGCCGATTGGTTTCCATGGAGCTGAGACCCGACACTCCCCCCCCCCGGTTCGCGGTGACGTCCGATTGTTGTTGAAATGAAAGACTGTCGGACGCCTGTTCCCTCTTTTCCGGTCGCTGTTCGCGGCTGTCATTCCAGGCCGCCTTGAATCAAACATGTCAGTGGGTCGGTTTTTAAGGAGACAGTGACAAATCTGCGTCTGAAATGTGCGTGGCAGAGTACAGCTTTTATTACCCAGCGAAACATCCCGTTTTAAGCGGCGGGATGGATGTCCTCCGCTCGAATCCGTTTGAGTGCCTTCAGACCCCTTCACTTTACACGGCTATTTAAAATGCATGCTAGTAGCTGTATGTTTTTGTGAATCATGTGGGGGCCTGGTTACCCTTTAATCATTCAGAGTTCTACGTTTTATGAGCGCACAGCAAAAATATTCAACACTTCTCTCTTGTCTGTCTGTCTTTTTTTCTTTTTTCCCCCCTCCATTGTGGCCAAATGATGGAATGTTTTTCTCTGCTGAAGTTTACTCGCCTGACTTCAGTCCAGCTGAAGATGTTTTTCACCCGAAATGACAACTGGGCCCTAAAGCGAGAAGAGGCTGGAAGCACAACTCGAGTTGTTCTTCATCACTGAGATGGATTAAATTGCAGTTTAGATAAACTTTACACTGGAATTGCTGCCCTTTTTTCTCCCAGAGAACCCCTCATAAAAAGCCTTTAGCTGACGGCGTTACTAGACTTCTGAGCCCCGCCGTGCGGCCGGCCGCTCCGCTGACAGGGAGGTGATTATGTATTAATACTCGTTAGGCCAAATAGAGCCGGTTTGCAGAAGGGAGAGGCAGCGTTTGTCTTTAAACGGGCCCAACGCACGGCAACATGACGGCCATCTCTAAAACGCCAGCGGCTCCAGAAGGGGAGAGGACCAAGGCGAAACAGATTAATTATACAGCCTTCTTTTTCTCTAAGAAAGAAAAATGCATGTTTAGACTTCAGTTATTGCAGAGCGTGGATGGGCAACTATTTCTTTCCCCGTCTTCGCTGGTGGTTTGTGCAGGCAGACAGTGTGGCTGCATTGTCCCCGAGCCAATTATCCCTCATGTCCTCATTGTGCTGCTGTAAACGGGTGTTTTAAACTATGATGCTCAATAGTTTTATGTCTATAAAATGTGATCTGAGGACATAATTGTGTGTGTGTATATATAGGTCTTTTATTTTGAGTTGGGGTTTTTTTTTTTTCCAACTAAAGATGGAATATGATGAGGAGCTGAGGGGATTAGGAGATCAAGCCACTTTTCTCCAGAGAGATAATAAGTCTATAGCTCCCAAATGAGCGATGGAAACCAGAAGCTTTGCACTGACCCAATGAGGCGCCGACTCTGACGTCTCCATCCACGCCGCCTAAGGCAGGAGAAGCCGCTTTTTTTTTTTTGTGTTTTGATTTCTGATGATTTGTAGTTGTTTACACACTTAAAAAAAAAAAAAAAAGACGAGCAACAAACTCAACAGCCGCAACAAGTTAAACCAAGGTAATGATTTATCCTCCCCGAGTCCCCCGTCTCCTCCACTCTCTCTCTCTCTCTCTCTCTGCTCGCCATCTGCTGCCAGTTAGTTGTGGCTTTTTTGTATTCTGTAATTCGGCGTGCATGTAATTATTTTTCTGACGATCTCATGTCTGGCTGGGCAGACCAGAGTTCAGCTCCCCTGGAATTTGCGCGCTCGCGCACGCACGCCTGGAGCGTGCGCGCCTATAAATGCCTCCCCTCGTGCACGTTCACGGGGGCCGGACAAATAAAAACGCAGTGTCTGACAACATGTTTCGCTCCGCCTGATCCCTCCCCTCGCCGACAGGACGGCCGGCCGTAAGCGGAGCTGGAGCCGTCAGTCAGAGTCAGACTCTGCTTCCACTTGTGGTGATTCAGACGGCCTGTTGGAAACGCAGTCATCATGTTTGACAGACGTGAACTTCAGATTTCCTCAGACATGCCTCCCCCCCATCAGAAGTCGTACTTTTTAAGCATGTAGCAGAACGTCGGGGGCGAATATTTAAGGCTTTGACTTGAAAGATCTGCCGTTATCTTTAATAGCTGCTATTTCTTCTGCTCTTTTCCTAATGATGAAACAGACGGGCTTATCGATCTGTCAGACTCACGAGTGTAAGTTTGTTGCACGTCGGAGCAGGAAACTGAGCATATTGACTGGAATTATTGTGAAACCTTTCTAAATGCCTGTAAACATGTTTGTGTGACTAATTCATACAACATCTAAGCTGTCAAAGCTTCACTAACAAACACAAATTGAGGGGGGGCATGAACAAGTCTGCTTCTGTGCCCAGTAAAGTGTACAGTTACTAAACAATTAATGCATTAAGAGGGTGAAAGGACAGGCTCAAAGCTGGAAACGTCCCCTCCGATGCTTCTTTGGGGTTTTAGCCGCCCCGATCCCCTCGTGTGGAAGTCCACCCGCTCCGTCCAGAGACGGCCGCGGAGACTCAATTCACGCGCACCTCGTAAACTCATCCATCTAAATCCTGTCAATTCAAACACCAGTTGGAGCAAAGCGGCAGCAACTGAGACGGAGAATGATATTAACAGCAATCGTATTCCAGTCAAAGCCTCCTGCGGTTTCTCCCCTCATCCATTACACCGTGTGGCCAGAATAAATCTATTGAGGGTGGAAGCAGATAGCCACAGTTATACGCAGTGGTCATTTCAGATATCGCTTGCCTAGTGCAAAGATTAAAAAACAAAAAATCTTTTCTTCTGTTGTCCTCCTTTTTTTCCCCCCCCACATTTTCTTCGGGTTTGAGTGGATTTGAAAAACGACCTGCATTATGCATCAGCCCTCTCCTTTTGGGCTGTTATTCTTTTAGCGCTCTGTTTTTCTGTCCCGCCGGTTCTGGGAACCGAAGGCGAGCGTGTTGTGTTGTGCGGCTGGTGTGCGTCCATGTTCCCTTTGGAGGCGAGCGGTGTTTTTCAGTACGGCATGTGCCCCAGCTGTTAACTAGACACGAGCAGAGCAGAACGCCGGAGTTTCAGGGACGGAGTGAGTGATGAGTCATTTTCTCTGTCAGACACTGTTGTTTTCCACCAAGCCCTGTTATTTTCACTCCTAAGTGGATGCCAGGTAGTGGGTGGAAAAAGCGCCTCTTTTTTGTTTTCACATTTTGTGTAATTTTATAATCGAGCGGGCTGCGGTTAAAGTTGAAACTTTTCCACGTACTTGTCCCAGTGTAACCTTCCCCGCTTTCTCTTCCTCTCTTTATGTGGACCAAAGCATGTGTAGTAAAAATGACTTGGAGCCGGATTAGGACACACGTTCCCAAAAGTTTGTTCCACCCCAATCCCTCCCTTTCTTCTCAAAAACAAACAAAGCATTCAACACAGATTTAAATTCCAGATATTTCAGGAAGAGTAATGTGACTATTATTTCATCTGATCTTTGTTTTTTTTTGTTTTTTGTGCAGTTTTATGAAAATAGGGTTTAAAATGCAGAGTGGTTTCAGGTCCAAAGTGGTGGGAGGCTTCATTCATTATTGCCATTTCACTTTTAAAACCCTCTATTCAGTTAATTAGACAAAATTAGCTTTACCGTAACCGAAAAGTGGAGTTTGACACATCAGAGTGGGCTCCCTCCTTTCTGATTTATTACCAGGCCTTTGCTGCAGTGAGTTTTCATTTCTGGTGATTTTATTGCACATTGAGAAATACACGCAGGTTGCACCAGCGATCACAAATAAAAGCAGGGACCCGGCACCGGTGGGTGTAAAACCCACTGTGACCCTGTCGGGTTTTGGCTGGACCACACGGTGAGCCGCTCTGGATAAAACCCTGTGGATCAATAAACAGATTCTCCCTTAATCACAACGTCCATATCCTGTGCCCATGATATGCTGGTTATGCAAGACTGGAGGGAGAAGTGCGGGGCCTGGAACGTGAACCTCCAACAGGACAATCTGCTGAACGGAGGCCAGGCGACGGGCTCGCTCACTGGTGGCCCCGGTGCCAAATCACTCTCGCTAATCAAATGCCTGCGAGTAGTGGGGGTGGCCTCCAAAGCCTCCATCGCTTTGTTTGTTTTTGTATTTTTATTTGTTACGATCGACAGGGAATAAAAACGGTAACGCTTGAAGGTTGCTGTTGTAAATTCTGAGTTTGGGAAAGAATTCATGGTTCAGCCGAAATACAAAAACACACTCCCAATATCATCTACTTACAATACACCCAGCTTCAGCCGGCAATGAAAAATATTCTCATCCAGTCTTTTTGAATTTTTTTTTTTTTTTTTACACACATGGTTAATGAGGATTAAGTCGCCATCGATAAACCGTTTGCTCTCCTGAGTTTTCCCAGTTTTCAGAAGGAGGATCCTCCCTGTTCTCACAAGGTTTCGGGAATGTCCCGACGATCTCCGCTCATGTTTGAAGCTGCTTATGTCTGCCGTTGGGTTTTAAAGAGCCCTTTCAACAGGCTATTTAGTCCCCATTAAGCTGCCTGGAAGAGTTTCTTCTTTATCGCAGAGGCTAATCTATTGCCTGGCTGCTGCACTGCAACCACTTATTTCCTGCCACGATTATGTGCCAGCGTTTTTTACAGCAGAGGGCATTTCAGAAAAGTCACTTTCTTCTTTATGGCGGAGGAAAGTATGGAGAACTCCCCCACCGTGCAAATAGAGGTGAGCCCGTGTACCATTCTGGGGGGGGGGGGGGGAGTCTGTGAAGACACACTGAGCCACTTTTGTTCCTTTATGTCAGTTTATCCCTTCAATCCACCAGTTTTCTGCTGTTTGTTTTGTGCTGCTCTGATATTTCCCCTGCAGTAAAGTATGAAATGAAAATCTTTATTCAGTCAAATAAGACAAACGAGAGCTTTTAGATGTCTGAACAGTTAGTTTGTTCCGCTCGGAGTTGAAGGCTGAGTGAAGAAGCTTCTCATTACAGGTTGCCAGAGACTCCAGTACATGATGTACAAGCCAAGATAGTCGTCCATGTCAACAAGTCAGTTTTCAGCTTTATAAGGACCTATCCGCTCTATTTTGATGTAGGATAATCAAATCTTTTCAATGGCGTTTGATTGATGGTTCGAGTGGACTTCCCTCCTCCAAATGAGGTTATTAGGGGGAGGCCATTTGCTGTTTTCAACCCGTCCTGTCACAGACACTGCAGTCATTTTGGAAAAAAAAAATGGGACTGCTCTCCTTCAGAGGCCCTTCTCAGCTAAGGGCAGGGCCCTTCTTCCTTCTGAGCTCTTCTTTTGTGAGAGTTGCCAAGTCGCATCAGGGAACGCGAAGGAGTCTGTCTTCGAGCACAGACCCAGGACGCGCCACAGGGATTTACGACATCCTTCGCCCTTCAGCTCGCTGCCTTCAGAACCACCTGCTTTTTATTAGACTCCTCTCTGCTTTTTTTTGCATACGAGCTTCCACGCATTGTCTCGTTCTTTCTCGAGCGGTCCCGCTAAACGCGTTTCAGATTCCAGCGCACCTCAGATGTGAGCTCAGGACGGTATTAATTTACACCTGCATACTTGGCAGTCTAGACGAGCTGGGCGGGGCCCACACACACGCCGCTTCCCGTGGAAGCCGAACCGGCCGTTTGGCTCTACGAGCCGCTACGGACCGCACGGGCTGGCATCCCGGTCCCAGAGAGACGGCGACCCGAATGAAAAGGGCTGTAAGCGGCTCTCTGCCCTGCACGCGCGTTCCCGGATTTAGATTCCTGAGTCAGTGGGACCAAATATGCCGGCGTTCCTCATAACGACCCGGTGGAGCGTGACCATTTCTCTGAATCTCTCTCCTCAGTTTACGGGCCTGCCCCCCTTTTGAACACGTGGAAATAATACACAGAGGAATTCACCTTTTCTGCCTTCAGAGAGGATGAAGCGAGCCATGAACTACACTTGCATACCGGGTGGGCTTATCCTGTACTTTAGGCAGATTCCTACACACACACACACACACACACACACACACACACACACACACACACACACACACACGCACAGCCTATGAACACAAGCTTAAAACTTGGGCAAAGGAGGAGGTTGGCTTTCACTAAGGCTTCATCAACCCAAAGTTTTGGGTTGATAAGGACCCATTCATTGACATGGAGAACTTGGAAAACACGTCCTTAAAGGCCAGAGTTGGGAACACCGTGCCGACACGTCCCCTTTTTTAGCCAGAGCAGCATCTCCAGAGCAATCTTATGGAATTTCTTTGTACAAATTAGTCGCGGATGATTACCCGACTGAAGGTTGAACCGCTGTGAACTCATGGTGACCTCCCAATTAATGGCCATAACTCAGAAATATGATATGCATGACTGTGTTTTTGTCCAGTGAAATGAATGGATTCCACCTTGGATTCAAAAGGTCGACTTTGGCAGCAAAAGACGAGGCCGCGACGGTTTCAATCCTAAAACCGGGAGATTCCAGCGTTCTAAACGAGTTCATTTCCGAGTGTCACTTTTGTCTAATGCTCGACCCACGCGCACAGTGTGGCACACAGGAAGCATGGAGAGACGACGGGTGCATGTGGGCTCAGCGCACGGGGGGCCTCTGAGCAGGCCACCGGCTCCCAGCATCTCTGGGTAACGTTTACTGACAGTTCCGACTGATGCTGACTTCAGGGTGCATGGCTGGTTATTTCTGGGCGCTCTGCAGCCCGCCCCCTGAGTTTAGGTCTCTGCTTTTTTACACGGGCAAAAAAAAAAGCTTGTCGGTTCATGTTTTAAAGGTGTGAGGGGAAAGATCGTATCCTTTCTGATTGCCAGCAGAAGCACAATTAGGCCAGGTCTCTGGAAGAGTCCAGTAGCTCCCACTGCCTCCCAGAGGGGCAGAGGCTGGCATTACAGTGTTTTTTTTTTTTCTTTTTTCTTTTTTTTTCCCCGGTGCTGGACACAGTGCTGACTGAACACTGCTTTTTCACTGCTGTGAAAAGGCCCACAGACGGCCCCGGTTTGCCGTGTGCACCCACAGAGCGAGCCATTGTTGGCATGGAGCGGTGGCCTGGTGCCGTCGATACACAAATGATCTGAGGTGCAAGTAAACAACTGGTATGAAGGAGAGGTGGCCCCCGTTTCCAGCCAAGCTGATGAAGATCTCTGAGCTAGCTAGCTCTCCCCTTTGATTTAAACACAATGCGGAGTATAATAAGCTGTTGTTGAACCACCGTGTGCTTTGCGATATCTGTGTCTGATCAGTGGAAAGGAGTTGATTCAAAGGGAACCATGAGTTGGTGGAGGAACACAGCCATGGGGCTCCTTTCTCATGTGTCCAAATCTTTGCGCACTCGAGAGATTGGATCCAGAAGCGAAGCTGCAAACCTGCTGCTGGGGAAAAAGGCGCTTCGTCGCACCAAAGCTGGATTGGAAAACGCTGTGCGACGGCCGCCCCGTTTAATGAGACGACATCCACTTAAAGCCCGACATCCTGAGTCATGACCACCATAGAATCCACGGGATATCCATCAGACCCAAGCGGCGCTCTTGAGTCGACGCAGATGTTTGTGTTTACAAAAAAAAAAATTGGTACCAGAACTGAAAGCAAAGAAGTATCACTCTGCTTTTGATCCGTGCCTTTGTGCTGCAACGGAGTACAATCTCAGAAATCCCAGGAATGACGCGTCCGCGATCCATCTGGAAAATATCCCAAAGATAATTTATTACCGTTAAAACTAAGCTATAATCATCCTGTTTGTTTTGGATACTAGGAAGAAGGAAAAGTAGGAGAAGGTTCCTCCGGAGCCTCTTCTGGTCGCATTAAGCACTTAAGTGAGCCGACATGCTGGCTTTGGCCGTCTGCCTCTCCTGGCCGAGGGCACCAGCTTTTCCGACACCTTACAGGCTTTAAAAAATCTTATCTGATGATGTAGTATGTTTTCAAATGAAGCCTCTGTTTTTAAGACTGCATGGAATCCGTGAGCGAGCCGTCTGCACATGTGCAGTGTGAAGGTTTTTCTTTTTTTAGTCTGACCACTGTGTGTGTGTGAACTTCTGCCCCTTCTCTTTGCTTCTCTTTTCATTTTAAATGTCCTGACATAGAGTTGTTTTCCATTCTGTAAACTTCCTCCGGTTTTTAGGAAAACTCCCCACACCTCCAGTTTACCGCTGCGTGGCATGCCATCATCATGTGCTGCTCTCCATTAGCGCGTAAGGCCATTAGTGAAGGATTAGTCAGTGCTGCCATCCACTTTGGGGTCACATGCTCCATAGGGGCATCTTGGCTAGGGGGGGCGGTGTCTGCTGTAGATGTCTTAATTGCCAATTCAGCAGAACCTCTACCTGACACCAGAAGTAAATTTCCAACACACGCATGACGTCGAAGTCAAAGAAAATATATCTTTTTTTTATTTTTTTATTTGATAAACATAAGCGGAGTTGGTTTAAAGTTCAGGTAGTGAAAGTTGAATTTAGGGTACATCTTGTATCTCAGTCTCCACATCTACCTCCACTAGCCAATAAGTGCCAATAAAAAAAACAAACCCTTTTTATTGATTATTATTTTTTTGTAATTCTTTTTTCCTCCTCTTTTATAATACATTTGTTTTATTGCTGTGTAATGTGTAATTATCAGCAGTATTTATTAAGGCGTTATCGTAGGTTTTTGGGCTGTGGATTTATTCTTATGGGAATATTTGAACCAATATAGAAATATTTTAACATACGAAGTAGGTCCTGAAACAAATTAAATTCCTGTGTAGGGTTCTATTGTATTTGGGAACAAATAGTTGGCTTTTATAATAAGCTTTCTGTGCAGTGCAGAAAAACTAAAACAATCTCAACAATCTTTTTACTGAACTAGGTGACCGATTTGCATAGTTGTGGCAAGTTTTTTTGAGTTTGACGTGCTGATTTTTAGCCACCCAAAGCTGAAGAAGACCTCTTTAGACTTTAAAAGAATGGATAGAAAAGGGATTTATTCAGAGCTTTTGAATAATTCCCTTGATGATGGAGGTGGTGGAGGTTATGAACGTTACACTGTTGAACTTTGGATTCGTGGCTGTGCATCGGATCGTTTTCACGACGTCATGATTATTTTCCAATAGAGATCAAAACAAAAAGTGCTGTTTTAAGATCAGCTCACTATAAACTACTATTTACTCCGGGCCTTTTATGGAAGAGGTGTGGCGCTGCCAAAATGCAGCAGTGTACTGATTTAGACCTCCAGGGACCTTCATCTGCAGCCAGCCATTCAAATTAGGCCTCTGTGTTGATGGCTAACACATTTCTCTGATGTTACTTTGCTAAAAAATTGAACTGAATTATGTGTTGTAAAACAGACTGCCAACTGCCTCAATGAACCTTTATTGTCTTATATCACACTCTCTTGCTTTAATGACACTCACTGTGATTATTTTGCTGCACTAAGAGGAGGAATCCTTGGCCAAAAGAAACCTTTTCCCTCAGGTTTCTTTTTAGATCAGGGAAACAAAATGGTTTTAATTTTTTGTTTTTGTGTTTAACTTCCTCATCAATTCTTCACGTTTTCCAACCTGAACTTTTGTTTGCAGCTTATTCGCATCTTTGAATCTCCTTGCATGAATCTTTATTTTTTTTTAAAAACTTTGTCACATTTTTGTCATTTTACTTTCTCTTGCTTGCACTCTTTGAGCCCTTTGAACTAGTTGCCACAGTCTTTCCTCCCTGATGTCATTGCGTCCGTCTAAATTTAGCTCCCCCTCCTGACCCCAATTACTGGGTTAACCATTAACCTGAAGGCTTTGCTCCACGTGCTGCTCGCCCTCACTTTGATGCAGAGTTTGGTTTTGCTGGGTCTGATAAGAAAGCAGAAAATTCGTCTGTTGATTATGGAGCGGGCGTAGTAGCCGGAGGTCGTCAGTTTCAGGATGAGGTGAGGATGAGAAGCAGCTTTTAGGCCCTAAAATCCATGTTGGAAGTCAGCGAGGCTGTTTGATTTATTGCTACCGATATTGTGCATCTTTCATGATATTTCCAC
Organism: Menidia menidia; assembly: GCA_907169785.1. Lineage (NCBI taxonomy): Eukaryota > Metazoa > Chordata > Actinopteri > Atheriniformes > Atherinopsidae > Menidia > Menidia menidia. Next base: position 706,461 of record CAJRST010041110.1, read on the forward strand.
ACACTCAATAAAAAGTAATCCGTTTATAGCTGTTGGAAACAGCACAAAGAGGACAACAAATGTGACTGTTGTTGTTTTGCTTTTGATACTTTTTCAGAGTTGCCCGACGCTCGGAAAACATTTCATGTTCTTATCTCTGCATTTCCTGTTTATTATAAGCATGATTTTTTAAAAAACCTGTCCACAATATAGAGGAGAATTAAACCGGAAAATCCAGATCTTTCCTGTTCCTGCAGTTATTGCACATTCCCTGTTATGGACAGCGATAATAGAATGTAACAATTGTTTACAACAGAAACAAAAACTGTTTCACTCCCACAGCCGAGTCCCGTCAGCTAATGGACAGGATTATTCCTCTAAATATTTTTTTTTGTTTTTTTGTAAGTCTCTGTGTCACCAGAGCCTCTTTCGCTTTGCAGGTGTGGAGGGTAAGAGACTGACCTTTGAAATCCTCTCCGGTTTTAGCCTTGTTACCATGTCAACACCAATGAAATATATGCTTTTCCAACACCTCTCTGACACTTGTAAGAGGAGCGTAAGCCAAAATCCAATCTTCTAAAGTACCGTTCAGTGCAAACAAAGCCTCGGAAATGTTGTATGTTTGCTAAACATTTATATTCCGCACGCAGAATTTCTGGCTGTGCGACGGCACGGGGAAAATGTGTCGAGTTTTGGGGCGTTTAAAGTCATCCGAGGGGGTGTTAAGCACCAGAGTATTCCCCGGCGCCCGTTTGTCCCAAATGGGGAATATGAATACAAACATTCAGCTGCTTTTGGAGGGCTTCTCGTTGCTCTTGTGTCACAGATGCGTGCGCGCGCGCACACACACACACACACACACACACACACACACACTCACAAACAGACCACACAGACTCTCTGTCCCGACGGCTTCCCCGAATGAATGCTCAGACAGCTTCTCTGGCCTGAATGAGGCTAACTCAGGGACCACGCCTGTCCTCATTCGCTCTTAACGATTCACTGCCATCTGAAAAAAGAGAAGGGGGGGGGAGGACACCCATGGAAACGAAGGCAAGCCGTGTTTCTTTTTTTTGTTTTTTTTGTTTTGTTTTTTTAGAAATAAAAGCAACTTTTAGTCTGTTTTCAACCACATTAAGACACCGACTGAAGCTCATTCTTTTGGAGTGGAATACTTTACTTTGAAAAACTATCTGACATTATCATTAAAACAAAAAAATCTATTTTTTTCAAATCTAGTAAAACGAATGCAGCTAAATTAGAATTACTAATAATAAGCCATTCAGTCACTTTATAGAACAAGTAAAACTTTTTTTTGCTTTGATATCCACCATAACACTGATTTCTTTAATTCCTTATTTTCTCTTTCCATGTTTATTTCCTCAGAATGTTTTATTTAGTCGATTACTCACGATATAGAAAATGGTGGCAGATTTTGTGTTTATTAACTGGTAATGGATACACACACACACAACTGTGTGTGACAGTGTGTTGCTCCTGGAGAACGATGCATTCAATGTCACAATGGCTCCGCTGTATTTGAGTGGTTTTATTGCCATTCCGCCTTTTTTAAAATGCCCCGTTTCAATTTCTCGGCTTTCCATAATCATTGTTAAAACGCTTCAGTGTGTGTGGTTTGCCGTCAGGCTGTCCCAGCAGATTAGCCGTAATGGTATGAGGGGCTGGAGTTTTCTAAGAGGACATTCTGCTTTTGGGCATGTTCTACATCTCCGGTGGGGCAGAAGTGGAAGCATCCCCTCATACAGAGTCACGGCTGTGTTCAGCCGTTGTCCTGCATGTCCATCATTTGGATTTGGGACAATCTGTAAACGGGTTCAAGCCCTTCTCCACAGCCCAAATTCGACCCTGGACCAATTCCTTGTTGGAGGATGAATGTCTGCACAGGGATTTGTTTCTAAAAGAGATGAAAACAAAGAAGAAAGCAAGTGGACAATGTTATGAATTCAATCGTGAAATAACTCTGAGATTTTTGGGAAGAGTTAGATCAGTTATGACTCGCACTGCCATCCCTTTGTGTGGCGTCGCGTTGGCTGTTTTCCTGCTCACTCTAAACCCCCCCCCCAACACACACACACACACACACACACACACACATGCAGTCTGAGGGCATTCCTTTGACAACATTGTTTTTTTGGCCTGCAGCCCTTTTTAGGAGCTCAGCTGTGTGCCTTGTGCATCACAGCACTGTTAGGATAT
>CAJRST010041110.1:708756-730854 GCA_907169785.1 Menidia menidia
TTTTTTTTTTTCCTTTTTTTTGCTCTCGCTCCTCCCTCTCCGTCTCTGTCTGCGTGCCAGCAGCGCCGGTCCGTCCGTTTTCATCTTCTGCCTAGAAAACAAGGTCTAAAGTTCACAACTACTGTTGTGGATTGGCGGCAGCAGAGGGAGCGTGGAGTGAGGCCAGCTTTGGGCCAGCAGAGATTCAAATATCATCTCAAATGTAACCAGATTAGACATTATTTCCCCATTCTCAACAAAAACAAGTTAGTTTGAGACTCGCCGCATAAAACGTAGATAGATGACGTAACCTCACTTGACATGTGACAGCGCGTACAAAAAATGAGCAGAAGAGGAAATTTGAGCAGTCTCTTATTACTTTTTCATGTGCTCGAGCGTTAATGTTTGCTAGAACAGCTGGAATGATGCATTCAGGGTTTGTGGTGTGATGCAGAGCACAGATTAGTGCAAAGTGGAGTGGATGTTTTAATTGATACTTTGCCTGAATGTGTTGTGTTGGGTGTGTATTTTTTTTTTGTTTTTTTTTTAAATGTATTTTTCAAGATCCGACTCTTGTGGGGTGCCATGATTCTTAGTTTTTATGGTGTGCATGTATTTCATTCATGGTGCTTTAACGAGTGAGAGAAATGTACTTAAATTGGCCCATGTTCCCACATCCTGCCAGTGTTTACTGAACAACCACAGAGCTTTTGTTTGCGCGCAGAAATGTTTCTTTTTTTTTTTTTTTCTATCGCAATATTTGTGTTCATCAACCTGAAGAAAAAAAAAAGGGAGAGCCGAGTGGCCTCCTGTATTTATCCCAGCTTTGCTTCCTTCAGCCCCTGTTATTATGCTGTTTGTTTAAAACAGCCTCCCACTGAGTTGTGCATACTGGCACAACATACCTACAATTAGCAGCATCTCAAGCACTTTTCCTGCTGGTGAGAGGGTGCATGTAAGAAAGATTAAGCACTGCTCTGGTTTTTCTTCCGTGGGGGGGGGGGGGGCAGAGTAGTGGGTTGGGACATAGCTGACCAGGCAGTGGGCCAGTTCATACCAAAACTAACACAAAAAGACAGACATTCATTCAAATGGCTAATTCAGAATCACCAGTCAAACGTTCTCTGCGGAGGAAGCCGAAACATTTAGAAGGAACGCACAGAAACGGGAAGGAAGCACAAATGTGAAACCAAATGCACGCTTCCAGATGCTCCATCCGTCCATTTATTTTCATCTTAACGTGGGCAGGTTTGATGACATGAGAGCGAGTGTTTGTTTTTGAAGGATTTGTCCAAACCGGTTGAAGTGAGGGGCACTAACTTTTGAGAGTGTTAATGTTTGTGTTGGGCCCTAGTGTTTGTGTCCCAGGGTGCGACGCACAACAATTTAGTCTTTTTTTTTTTTCTGGTTGAGCAGAGTTTTTTCGATCGTCTTTTTCTCCTTGTTTTAGATTTAGAAGTAAATACGTGCATTTTTATCTTACACTTTGGTTTTGAGTCAATCATGTGAGTTCAAAGTTAGTCCCAGAGTGCAGCTGTCCTTTTATCAATTTCTCTTCTTTAACACACCTGATTAGCATCAATAAGACATTAGCAGGCTTGTGCAGAGATTTAAAAAGACAAATTGAATCAGAATCAGGTGGATTTAAGCAGTAAAACTTTTAAAACTCGCAGGACAGCAGCCCTGATCGTATTGGAGATCTTTCCTGGTTTGATGAGTGACTCTGGACATGTAGTTTGACGGGTCTAAAGGGTTTTTCAAGAAAACAGACAAAGAACACGTTTGTGTTCTGAAAAAAATGATTTGATCAAAAACATTTCACAAAACGTATGAACCCGTGAGGTCGGCGCCCTTTGTGTTTACCGATGCCGTGTGATGTGGACTCCTGACTCGGGTCACTGACGCTTTCTGCACAGTCCACACAAGTTGGAGTCCGAGTCAGCAAGATAACTTCCACATGTGGAGGTTATCTCTTCAGATAAGGGGCCGCAGACAAAAATATGTTCTTTTCTCTTACTGCTGATTCCACATCTTATCCTCCTTTGTGTTTTTGTTGCTGCAATTGAATGTTTTGTAAATCAAGCAATGACAACTTTTATTATTATTTTTTTTTTAAATAAAAAATAAAAAATATTGCTACATTGGCCTGTCTAACCTGGAGCTCTTAGAGGAATAAAAGTCATGGACTGGACGCGCTGAGTACTGGTGAATAGTCACTGCAGTATTTCATATCTGAATTTGACATTTTTTAAAATTGTCCAATAAAGCTAATCTTATGCAAGTCGCCATTACTGTACTGACCCTCTTTCCTCTTTGAGATGGTGGACAAAGTTTGCAGCAGCTCATCAGTTGTTGGTTGCAGGTGTTTTATTAGATTGAGGATGGCTCCTCATATTGGTATTATTAAAGTCCTGGGGGAGAACTTGCACACAGATTGTATGATGTAATCTTTCTATTCTCCCAACGTATCTCCCATCTCAGTAGCGTCTACTCAGAAGAAAGTGGTCCTACTTTTCCAGGACTACCCAGCATCCCTTTTGCCTCCTAGACGTGTGCATGAGAGTGATGGCAGCTCAGTAAAACTGTAGTCTTTGGATGTTGATGTGGGCAGTTGTCCAGCCGTGTTGGTGCACGCTTCTGAATGTGTCGCAGATTTGAACAACAGGGATCTTCTTTCAATCCGCCATTGATGTCTGATGAGAAATGAACCTGTTGTCTTACCACCTCGAGTGGAAGGTCAAAGGTCGGGGGAATCAATGGAGCAGCTGGTGGTGTTTTGTGTGCTTATCTGAAGGATTCCCGCGCTCTCCTTCAGTGGTACGAACTCTGGTCTTCGGTTTAGGAACATTCCACCAACTAACCAAGGGACAAATGAGGCCCGGGTCACATCCCATTAATGTTGTTACGAAGGTTCATTCATGGCACAAACGTTTGAACTTTAGGTGACAAGTCCTTGTAAATTTAGGGAACATGTCAGTGGGTGAATGGCCAAAAAAAAACCTAACCCCTGTGCCATAATATCCCCCCGTCTTCTTGTTTCTCTGGTCGGTTTTAGGATTGAGTTGTCCTTTCTGTCCATGATCCAAACTGCTTTTGGAATGGTGTCACATCTCAGACAAAGCGTTTCATTATGCAAATGGATCTAGGTTACAGAAACGGGTCTCATTTGGATCTAAAAATATCTTAACCAGCGGCAGTAAATCGGCCATCCAGCTTCACAACACGGAGCTGATGTGGTGCTCCGTGTGCTCGCTGTTCTCTTCCAACGTGTTAAACCCGTCCTGGAAGGCACCAGTCAAACAGTTTAGATTTTGTTTTTGTTTTTTAGGCCGCTCTCCATCTCGGATTGTGGAAAAAGTGCACACGAAGCCTCGTGCCTGTTGCCTGAGTGACACAACGGTCAGATGTGGATATCTGCTGGCACGGGTTAATCGATACATCGACGTGTTCCACTTATGAAAAGTCCCCGCGCACGCTCCCACACGTCCCCCTGGGAAAGTCCTCATTGTGTGGCTGTGTGTTCCCTAAACTCGAGCCTCAGCATCACTTCCCAGCATCTCTTTGTTACCATGGGGACAGCGGTTTGGTCCCAAAGAAATCTACTTTTCATGCACTGTGCAACTGAATTTATTTTTTTGGGAATGGTTGGGACACATGGAGGCAAATACAATGGTAGTCTGACCTCAGAGAGATATGGACGGGGCTGGAGCACAAAGAGAAAAGAGGAAAAACAGCCTGAAAGTGACAAAACGGCAATCTTCACACTCCTTGTAGACTTGTGAAGGACTGCGGCGATGACTGTGAGGTCATTTCCTGCTCAGCAAGACGTGATTTTGGCCACATTCGATGTGAACGCTATCTGGTATCTTTGGGTTTGTCTGTTGATGAGCAGAGTGAAAAGCCCTTTCTGAGAGTTCTGTTGTTGCTATGAGCAAACGGCCGGGAATAGCCCGCTCCTCTTCCAGCTGCTGTTGTTTGACAGCTGCTCCTCAACAGGTTCGCCCATATTTTTTTATGCATATTGACGTCGGACTTCGTGGCCGATTTTCAGCGCCGGATGCCAAACTTCCTAGAATAATGTTGATCTCGAAAGCTGTCTTTCAGGGCTGACTCTAACTAGTTTTCCTCCCCGGGATTGGGCTTCTACATATTCTAATGGGCTTTATGATGTTGAACAGAATTAAAGCAAATGAGTGCCACAAACCTCAAATATTCAAATGTACTCTCAATATTTGGATCCTTTGGGGATTTAGCATAATAAATGATCCGTAATATTCTGCTTTTTATTTCAATATCAGGGGAGTGAACTTAAATTCTGATTCAAAGCTGAATTGATTGATTAGAGACAAATCTGGTCCAAAGAGGAAGTTTTTGTTCTAATTTGAAATTAAATCTTGTCATGTCCTTACTCGAAAGTTCGACCACCAAACTCTTAATTAATTAACTTCCTTTTCCAGTAAATCAGTTTTCAACCGAATGCTCCTTTAAAAAGAGTCCATTATCTCACTGATCGATCATCTTTGTGCAGGATAGAGCTGTTCAGCAGAACAAAAAGATAAATTCAATTTAAAACAGTGACTGCGTTGAATAAATGAGCTTAATTTTCCAGATGGAAAATGACTCATGCCTCCAGTAATAAAAATAGACCACTGTAATTTCTTGAATATTTTGGTATTTCTCAGTATCCTCACACAGATTTCAGCTCTCGTGTGTCTCTCTGCACACAGTTCAGTGTGTTTGGACAGAAACGTCACATGTACCGTTTGCCGTCTTTTAAAAGATGATTTAACTCTGTAACCAGCCCGGAGAGGTGCCTTTAATGGCTGAAAGTCCTCCCTCCTTTCACTACCTGTGAATCATGTCCGGCTTTTAGCTTTTTCCCCGGCGTTAATCAGCAGCATTAATGAAACCGCAGCTTGTTGTTGTGTTTTTGTAACGGATGCGTTGAGACGTTTGACACCCTGTGTCCCCTCGTGCCCCGCCGCCCCCCACACCCCCTCTCCCCCCTTCGTTTCATTATTCACCTGCTGCCACACCAGTAAACAAAGCTGTTTTCGACAAATGGTGCCTAATTGAGGCCGTCCTGCCGGCTCAGGCCCAGCGTTCAACACGCAGACTGTAAATGAGAGGGCCAAAGCGGGCTGCTCCGGGGGGGGGGGGGTTTCCGCCATAGATTAGGTTTGTGAATGAGTGAGCAGGGCGTCGGCCGGGGTGTATACTTTCTGCAGCCCTCACATACTCACACACTCGCCTCTTTTCATCTTCTTTGTTCTGTCTTGACCTTACTTCCAGGCATCGGTTCCTCCTTCTTTGTCCTCGTTTGACATCATTTGAATCCTTTTCGAGCACGCCGGCTATATTCTGCAGCCACCTGACGGCTGCTGAGCTCGTTTCATTGTCTCCCTATCAAATGAGCTCACACTTTAACTCTTTCAAATTCTTTTCGCTGAATTCGATGGATCCGAACGGCATAAAACGGGAAGAGAATGTTTTCATTTTTAGCTTGAACGACTGCAAAAAAAAGAAAAAGATTTCTACATTTTTAGAAATGGTTGTAAGCCGTCCTCTTTCCCAGTTTCCTGATTTGTTACCTTCTCTTTTAAATGCTCGCTTTGATTTTTGTCTCATTTCTGAAAAGTAAAAAAAAAACCTCGGACCAATAAGAGGTGGTATTTTAAAACTCGACGCCGTTCTGGTGTGTTTGAGTGGGTAAGATGAAAGATGGCGGCGTGGGAATCTCCCACACAGCTTTGCGGACACGGCAGGCAGCGGCGTGGAGGAACAGAGCGCCGGGCCTTTGAGGCACGCCGGCCCTCACCCCTCTGTGGATTCCCGCTGATTTTTCCTGATCTCACTCCGACAGAAACGCAGAGGGGTCCGGCTGATGGGAATGCGAGGGCACAGGTGGCATCGGGCTCGGGTTTCCAAAGCCGCAGCCTCATAGTGGATTCTTTGTGTTTTTACATGCGGGCATCAGCCAGGTTGGCTGTGTTTGGCATCCCGTTGTTGTTCGGCTAAGATGTTGTTAGGCCAACAAGGTGCAAGTAAAGAAGAGTAAGGAAGCTTTAGTTCAGTTTTCTGCCTTTTGTAAAAGCTCAGGTCAGCGAAGGAACCATTTCGAAACTCATGCTCCCCTTTATTTACCTTCGCCTTGATATTTAACTCAAACTGACTAACTAAATTTGGAGCCACGCTTTGACTTGCAGCCCGTAATACTGAACAAGTTCGAGCAGCTAAAATAACCAGATCTGCATATTTCCCATGTTTCCATCTGCCCCTTTGAAATAATAATTTAATCCTTTTCTGCTTCTTTAAGGATCTTCCTGTCCTCAGTAAAACTTCAGACATAGGTGCTCCTGGAAAAAGACGGCTATGGATTAGTTGGCTCACAGTTTCCAGTCCGTGTGTTATTCTGCTGTTTATTTCACAGCAGATGGCCAGATGGTGAATGTGTGGAAAAAAAAAAGAGAAAGAACTGGCAGTATTACACACATCGGCCATTTCACAGCATTTCGCAGCAAACGCTGTCATTTCACAGTTTGTAGATTAGATTTGTGTGCGCGTACGTGTGTCTAAGTGTGTGTACCTCTCTCTGACTCATTCAGCCAATAGCTGCAAGATTCAGAGTGTGACTGTCAATGCCTTTTGCTTAATATGCTAATAAGCTAACACCTGTTTGTATAAGAAGCGAAATGGCACAGTTTCTCTCAGAGCTCGCTCTGAACAACTCCCACACAGGTTTCTGGCACACGAGCCGCTTTATTTTTTAACGTTCTTTTTAGCCTCGAAGCAGTTTGTCTGCATGTTACAACTCTTTCATATCTCTTCTCCGAGCAAAGGTTGACCCTTGCCTCTCCTTCTCCCCAGTGATGGAGCCCATGACGGTGACGACGTCAGTGGTCGGGCCGGACGAGTTCGACCGCAACGCCCCGCGGATCTGCGGCGTGTGCGGCGACAAAGCCACCGGCTTCCACTTCAACGCCATGACCTGCGAGGGATGCAAGGGCTTCTTCAGGTGCGCTCCCCCTCCTCCGCTTTACACCATCTGCTAACATCGCTTCCATGTTTGTCAAAGAGTTGTTTATCCAACTTTTCATTTGAATTCGTGCATCTTTAATGAATGAATTCGATGGTAAGCTAATATTCCTGCTGCTGCAGTCTCACAGCACAGAGCATTATTATTGAACTTTTATTCGGGTTTGCACCGGGCTATTTCGTTCCCACACCTTTGCTGGGGGGCCTTGTTTCTGTGGGTTGTCTGCCTGGGTTCTGTGCTCCGGGGTGGCAGCGGTGGCCCCCTCTGCACACATAAATGAGCATCTGTGTGAAACCCACGCAGCTCGTCTAGCATGTTTACGCTCTCACACACACACACACACACACACACACACACACACACACACGCGCGCGCATCTACCCATAAACACGCTTCTTTACAGTCGCTGCACAATTCTGTGACCCTGCCAGTGTTTCTGCAACCCGTTTTCTTTTTTTGCTTTCTCTTCCCTGTGTCAGTTTGCAGGTGCTCCTAAATTGGATTTGTTGTTTATGGTCACTTTAAAATAAAAATAAAAAATCATAATGTGAAGAAAATGAAGTTGTAGATGGCTTAGATATTTAAATCCAGATGTAGCTTGACTGCTTTTCCTTCCCCTGCAGGCGCAGCATGAAACGTAAAGCCTCCTTCACCTGCCCGTTCAACGGGAGCTGCACCATCACTAAAGACAACCGCCGTCACTGCCAGGCCTGCCGGCTCAAACGCTGCATTGACATCGGCATGATGAAAGAGTGTGAGTTGACCTCTTCTAGCCTCCGACATTCAAAAAATGTTTCCGATGCGTTCAGAGCACAGCGGGAGATGGAAATACGAGGCCATCTGCGTACGTTTCTGGTTCCTCTTTCACGGCTGTCGCTGGGCCAGCCTCAGAATTCTGACTTTGTGTCGTAGTTTAAGTATGCTCTCACACAGATGGTCAGCTAAATTAAACACTGGTCACACTTTTTAATGAGTCGGGTGAGTAGATTCTACCTTGTTTCAACACCTCATTTCATGGACTTCTTTTATTCAGTGCACATTGAGCCGTTGTAAAGTGGATCTGACCGGCCAGCAGGTACCTTGATCAGGCGAATGGACTGCATGTCTCTTCTTGTCTTCTTAAGCGTTCGCTGAGAAACGGAAAACAATTATCACAAGCATGAAGACGATAATCAAACAAGAGCTGCTCAGCAGCTGTGTTTTCACAAATGAACTTAAACAAAGTTTTAGATCTTCAGCAGTCCAAAGCAGATCGGTGTCCAGCCCACACTGAAACCTGATGGTGGTTATGAGTGTTCGGCCTCCTGAATGGACTCCACCCAACTAAGGAGAAGCGCTCCTCATTCTTCAGAGCTATCCTCCACCTTTTACATTGTCCTTTTGGAGAAGGATTGCTACTTCAGAAGGATAATGTTCCCGCACCCATTCAAAGGTTCAAAAAGTCCTGGAAGACTGAGGTGGACTTTCTGTCATGGACCGTCTTTCACAGTCACCAGCTTTAACCTCAATGGACGCTTACGGGGCCACTCGAAAACTGAGAAGGATTTCTGACACCACCCATTCTTTGGAGCAGCGGGATTAAAATAACACGAGCTTCCAGATCTGAGGAAACTTTGGCAGCATGAGTGGAATTATCCAAACAGCCGACCTGACGTCTAGAAATGTAACAGATGACGCGTTTCCATTTCATCTCTGCATGACACTTCTTTTATGTTTGGGGTTGTTCATTTTCAGGCAGTAAAGGTCCAAACCAAACCCACTCGCTCAAGACTCGATATAACCAAAATGTAAGAACCCCAAAGTTAAACACCGCTCATCTGGGTGTCACTCTGACTTTGTGAGCGGTAACCTGGGCTGTAATCTAACACTTAAAGACATTCGGAAGGGAACAGGAGGCGGTAGGATCAATGGTTTAGTGAAAACCGATCTGATTTGTAGAAAGGAGAGCGAGAATGGCGTTTACAATGCATATGCAGAAGGTCGCTGGTGCCATATGGCCAGCTAAGTCTGGGGTCATACAGGAGATGCAAATGATGAGTTTTTCCTCCTGCTTTTAAACTAAACAGATGAGTGTTTACACCAGTGCTGTCAGTCAGAACTGAAATAGCATTTTGAAGCAAAGTTTAACTTGATTTTACACTTTAGCATTGTGGTTATGCATGCGGCGCCAGGTGTGGCTGTAACACAAGAACAGGGAGGCAGCACGAGGGGAGAGTGAGACCTCACCCCTTTCCGACACATTGTCACCACTGATTTATAACCACCAACAGAGACGGCCGTCTTTACTTCGCGTTGGATAAATAATATCCAAATTCAGCATTTTATCGCAAACTTTCGCAGTTTGTTCAAGGCAACACCAGCAAATAAGTGTGTGTGAATTTAACACCAAAGCAACAAAACACACCAGTGAGATTTATCAGCACAGCATCAGCAGAACAGCAGCAAGCGGAAGGAAGTTAAAGACCTTTAACAATGACTCCTCTTCTTCATAGACACACAATTGTGTTACAGCCATTTCACTCACACACCCAGAACAAACTGCCTGTGTGTTTGTCTTTGTGAAACAGAGATGGGTTTAGATTAATGATAATCACTTTGTCGACCACAAATAGCCATATTGAACTGGAGTATTCGTGATTGATTGAGGAAGATGGGGAGGGAGGGAAAGAAGGCAAAGAGAGGCTCTTATCTGTATAAAATGCTCTCTTTGTTCACCACAGCTGGTATACAGGTTGATTGGGGAGAAAGAAGCCTGGATTACACTTCACCGAGCTACAGCTGCTCGGCTTTCTCGGTTTGGGAGTTTTTACAGCATATTTTATTTCCAGATGGAATTTTCTCCACCTTCAGAATCATTTGAGGAATTGTAAACCCGTTCTTTAAAGGTTGAACTTCAAATGCATCATTTTAGTTCAACCTTTTAAAATGAGGCCTTTTAGTGCATCAGAAAATGGAGTGATGAGAAGCTGACACGTATAGGAAACGACCAAAACATTGTCTCTTCCTAAACCCTGACTACATCAGAACTCTTTGAAGGAAACTTCAGATTTATAGGAAAGAATTCATTACAATTGGACAGGAATAGCAAAGCTCTTTCAGATGATTGTAACTAATGGAAAGCAATAGTCATCGGTCTGTCAAGAAGGGCCCGTATACGCATTGCTGAATGAGAGGAGAAATGGGAAATGGTCAGTGAGGATAGCTGGTCTAATTGGTCTCTTTGTCCAGAAGAGGTTCAAGAGAGTCGAAATGTCCTTTTATTGACGATGTTATCATGTGTCCTTGTGACCTCACCACCATGGAATCTCTATTTGTAATCGGAAAATGAATTAAAGGGAAGGTCGCTCAAGATGGAAAGAAACAGTTCTTTGTTTATTAGATGGTACACGAGACAGCTCCAATCCAGAGGAGAGGCATGCAGTCATATTCTTGGTCCTTTAGCTGTTGTATTTTCCCCCTGACCCTTCCAGCATCTCAGTCTATACGATGACTGTGGTAAAATTACCATATGCTGGCTTGTATTCGGCATGTAAATGTGTCTGTACTAGGTCCTGTTTTCTAGGTTTGCAGCTTTGACCCAGAAATAAACCCGCTGTAAAACGTATCGAGAACAGGCTCAGTGCAGATGCGTACCGCAGAGTGGGTGCACGTATCATCCCTGTGAGGCGGCTCCACACAAAAGAACACACTGCGGTTTTCTAGATAGAAGGATGCTTTTGTTTGAGTGATTTCCTCCTCCAAATATTGATCAGGTTCATATTTCTTGATTCTTGGAGGAGTTGAATAGACTATTATGTATTATTTTGTCTTTGGTCAAATAGATGCACATTTTAGCTTCTAGCTTTTAGTTTTTTCTTTCCGTTTTCTACTATTATTATTTTTTTTACTTTGTTAGTTTTAGTTAAGCCAGGTCACTATTCAGATAATCTGATCTGCGCCCTCTGTGAGCTTTGCCAGCTGAGCTTGTTGTAAACACTCTGCCTTTTTTCCCCCTTTTTTTTTAACAGGTTAGAGAGGTGCCTGGAAAAGACCTCCGTGTTTGTGTGTGTGTGTGTGTGTGTGTGTGTTTTCATGCTTGTGATCTTTGTGTTGCTCTGTATGACTGAGCGGGGGTTTATTTGTAACAGGATTAGAATCACAGGAGAGTTTTTGAAACGTTTTAGCTCTTGGATGATTGAATGCTCACGCTGTTTCTTTCTGAAGCAAAGTCCTTGAAGTGGCTCCTTAATTCTTCATCCCGAGGAGCCTTTTTACTTTGTCACCCTGACAACCTTTCCTGCGTATTACCAGCTGTAGATTCATTGAAAAAAATCTTTGAAAATGTTTTACAGTATGGGTCAAAATTCAAAGGCACGGTCTCCTGGTGTCGCTCCATCCACTCGTAATGCAGCATATCTGTTTTATGAGTGTCTTAATCCTCGGATTCAATGCAGACGGGGAATCCTGATGTGCTCGTAGATGACAAACACAGGCACACGAGTGGTTAGATTAAAGCCCACACAAACAAGAGCACTTTGTTCTCTTTTTTTTTTTACGTTGTTAGTAGATTGAGTACAGTCTGTTATTTCCCACTGCTTCCTGTGACTATATGTGCTCCATTCTGATCTTTCGATAAGCGGTTTCTGCGTCACACTCGGGATGTGTAGGTGCCTGGAGGCCTGACTGACCTGAATTCTACCCGCTTCAATCGCATGCTTCGGGCATTAGTGAGAAAATGCTGGCGCACGCTCGATGTTGCTCGACATACATCACACCTAACCGGAGTCTCCATTGTGCCTAACGGGCCGGTCCTCAGGGGGCTCTGTGTTTCCCCACTGTGCCAGCCTCTGGCAGTAGGTGTGTTGACCAAAGCCACGTTTTGTTATTTTGTATAATTAATTCCAACTAAGTGTTTGCCTTTTTTACTTTTTCTTTCTTTCTTTCTTTCTCTCCTGGTTCCTCTGTGCCATGCCAGTCACCGCATCACATCCAATCAGTCTTCTGGCCCGTTTGCCAAATGCTGCAGGGTGGTCAAGATGTTCCTTTGATGGCCTTTTTTTCCCCTCTTTTTCCAGACCTCTTCCTCACTGATGCCATCCAGTGCTCAGACTTGGCTGAAAGCGAACGCATTCAATCCGCCTTGGAATGGCTGCTTTGACGGCTTGTGCCAAACTTTGACCAAACTCTGCCTATTCATGATTATACCCTGCATGTTTGGATGTCCTCATCACAAGGAGTGGCTCTCAACAGTCTTTTTCTGGCTCGGGCCTAGATGGACGCTGGAGTTCAGCCAAAGCCTAATTAATGACATTGGGTTCGAATAAAAAATGAATGCCAGATCCTGGTTAGCCAACAAGAAATTTATTCAGCTGCCTTTTAAAGCCTGCAGTTGTTGTTGCCTGCAGAATCCCATATTATGCTTATGTAACATCACTTCAGTAGTTCACTGAAATCCTCTCCAGATACAGTTGTTTGTCGTCTCCAGGCGTCCGCTGCTGGTGGAGTTGCTGTAATTATTACAAACAGCCACTTAGTAGCCTACTTGTCTTTTTTTCTTTTTTTTCAATTTTTTTCTTTTTTTGAGACATCCAGGCTACAGCTTCTAATGGACGACTGGCTCGTCCCAGCGTACGTGCACGGGGAGGGGAATCGAGTCTGAGGCCGCCCGACGCAGACCTGCTGTGGACTCTGTCTTTCCCGTGTTTACATGATGCTATGATTCGAGTTAACGGGCCGCTTGTCCCTCAGTTTGTCACTTGAAACCTATTATGTGAGGATGTTTGTCTACAGCTGCCAGAATGTCGGATTTGTCACCAAATCTTTTTTTTTGTTGTTGTTTACTTAATTCTTTGGTAACCCCAGCGGTCTGAGTTTGGGCCATACCAGACGGTCTCTTCTTGGCAGTCCAAGTCCGTCTGGCAGTCATGCCGGCTGTCTGTCTTTCTGCATAGTTGAGCACCTCATGGATAATCGTTTACTGTGGCAAAGAGTCAAGGGATTAATATAGGCCAAAGTATTCAGGGGTCAGAACATACAGTACATGGAGCCCCTCAGATCTCAGATGGTCATAGCAGACTTTCTCACAGTGTTTCCATTATTTTCACCTGTGTTTTTCTACAATGGGTAAAAGATAACACCGAAATGGGTCATTTTTTTGTTGTTTCCTTTTATCGTAGAATAAAACCTTACTTTCCAGATATTTTAAGTGCAGGTTTTCCACAGTAAATTCTCAGGAAAAAGTTCAAAGCTAGGGTCTCGAATGTGTCTCAAACATTTTGTAACAAATGTAACAAACAATTTGTTTTGATGAGATGTGAAGTAATACATTACAAAGGTTTTTAGTGCGCTAAACATAAGTAACATCAACTATCAGCTTATAGCTGCCATACACCCCCATAAAAACCTGCCCTGAGCCGTCTACAATGGCAGTTTGAATTGAACACTGGGTGCAGCATCTTAAAACGAAGGAGAGTGAAAGTACAGCCTGGCCCTGTTTCAGGGTACAAGCAAAGAGCTGTAAGTTCTAACAAATGAGCCACCCGTCTCAGCTAGTGCTCGCTAAAGAGCAAGCCCCAACCACCAACATCGAGCATACCTTGGACTTTCCCTCTCTCCTCAGCTTACACGTCTCGTCTTTCAGAAAGCCTTCAGAGACTAAATGTGCTCAAACGCTGGGAAAAAGAATTTCAGTTGCCCTTTGTCAAGCTATTAGGAAGAAGTTGACCTGTTTGAGAATCTGGACCAGCACAAACTATAACGGGCGCAGAGGTGAGCTGCCAACCTGGACTCTTAGGACAAATTTGATTGGCACAAAGTACCAAGAGAACCCCCCCCCCCCCATTGCCATAAATGACAGAGTACAGCAGCCTTTGCCCTCTGATAGCTTTTAGGTTTTTCATCATTTAAATACATTTTTGGTTGAAGTACAGAGATGTCTGAAAACATCATAGATTTATTAGTGTATAAGTTTTAGTTCTAAATGTGATGGACCAGAACAAAACAGTAGCTGCCCCCCCGTCACAATGATGAATTTCTTTTTATTTTTTGCTTTCCTTGATGGTTGCTAATAGTCAAAAGTTGCCTGATACTGTGTTCAGTCTTTTTTCTGCTTAACCATTTAGGCAAACACTTCAGTGCTTCCCTTTTGCTGGGGCTGCTTTGGGAATGGGTAACTGAATATGCCTGTACTGGGGATTTGTTTTTGTGAAACACTGAGTCCATCCTTCATTTTCTTCTTACAGTCATACTGACAGATGAGGAGGTTCAAAGGAAAAAGGAAATGATCCTAAAGAGGAAGGAGGAGGAGGCAGCCCGCGAAGCCATGAGGCCGCGGCTGAACGAGGAGCAGGCCCGGATGATCTCCTCCCTGGTCGAAGCTCATCACAAGACCTACGATGCCTCCTACTCCGACTTCTCACGCTTTCGGGTAAGTGCAGACCTGTAACCGCCGTTAAAACTGGTCCAATCACCTCATTCTGTTTTGCATCAATCAAACCTCAATAATGCAGTAACTTTTCAAGCCAAATCCCTAAAAAGACGAACAAAATAAATGACAACAACGATAGATGCCATTGGTATCAATCTGTATCGAAACTGAAGAATGGTTGAAAAGTAGTCTTGAACATCTGTATAAAAGTATAGAATAGAACCCTGCCAATGAGCTGCCACAATGCAAACATAATTTTTCATATCTCATATTCGTCATTATCTAAATAAACAAAAGGAAAAGCCAACAACACTCACTGGCTTTACAGAGTTGCAGCAAAGCTTGGGAGCTCCTGGCAGACCTCGCACTACACTCATATAACCTGCTCACTGCAACATATTTTCAGCACACTCTATCAATCATGTGCCCAAGCTTCCAAACACTCGAGAACTAGGATCTCAGATTTAGCTGGAAAATAGAAAAGCGCTTCCAGGACCCCTACTCATGTGGACGGGGCCACTGGCGTGTGGTGAGGACATGGTATTATGTGAACGCCTGTTATTCTTATACTCATACGGGCACCAATGTTTTTTCTGTGTCCGCAGCCTCCAGTGCGTGAAGGTCCAGTAACACGCAGTGCCAGCAGAGCTGCCTCTCTTCACTCTTTGTCTGACGCCTCCTCCGATTCATTCAACCACTCTCCCGGTGAGATGAATGAGATCTTCTTCTTCTGTACTAACTCATGGTTATAGTTTGAATGTAACAAGGACACAGGGATAACTACATTATTACTCCAGTATTGATGTGAATGTGCAATTTATGAAGCAAAATCTGTCTAATATAAAAGAAAAAGACATTTTAATTGATTTAAAAAAAGATAATTGCCAAGGTTTGGATGTTTTTATCAGTAAGCCCTGTTCTGTATCACTATTATGAGAAATGTGGTGATGGACAACTTCTGTTGGACATCTGAATCTTTGGTGTTGGTTTAATTTTTTACCTGAAGTTCTCATAAGACTCCTGATCTAAACTGTAGGGCTTTTTTGTATTTCTTATATATATATATATATTTTAATGATTTTGGAACTGCTTTGTGTTGTGTTCTAACAACCCTCTGACTGGCACCTTGCCATTTCCGTCATCAGTTTATCGGTTTAATCAGGATCTGTCGCGACCCCATACCCATTTCATTTCCACCTCCCTCACACATCTCGTCTCCAATCTCTCCCTCAATCAGAGTCGGTCGACACCAAGATGAACTTCAGCAACCTGTTGATGATGTACCAGGATGGCGCAAGCAGCCCGGACTCCAGCGAGGAGGACACTAAGCTCTCCATGCTGCCCCACCTGGCTGACCTGGTGTCTTACAGCATCCAGAAAGTCATCGGCTTTGCCAAGATGATCCCAGGCTTCAGGTATGAAGAGCATTGTGGTGGGTTGCGATGGCTGTAGAAAGCCCACCGTGAGAGCTCCACTGTTGTTTGTCAGGATGCATCAGAGATGATCAAATTGAACTTTAAGCTCAAGCTTTTAGGCGACGGGGAGGATGAATAAATCTGCAGCTACTGTGAGGAGGGATTCATTTTCTGAGCTCATAATCAAAAAGAAAAGCCCATGTTGAACAGTGTTGAACAGCATGCGCTTGTGCTTTGTCTTCTCGGGCTGTGGTTGCATCTTACCAACTGGTAACCTGCCGCATCTAACCGGTAGCAGGTAGACACAGTACACAATTATTTTCTGCCTTCATGAGCGCAGGACATTAATGGGTGAGATGGGGAAAAAAAACAAGCACTTCCAAGAATGCACTGGAACAGCCAGAAGCTTTATAAATGCACGCTGAGCTGAGAGGTGGCACTAGAAATTTCTGCACTCGGGGACAATAAATGGAGAGAAAATAATGGAGATGACATGCCTCCCACGAGGACGTGCACGATGCATCATCTCATGTTAGACGTACATCATCAGAGGAACCATGAAATAGTCAGCGGAGGCATTTGCAGTTAGAAACTCTAATGTCTTTGCTCCGAGTTATGGAGGTGATGTAGTTGTGCATCAATCGTACTAAAAAAGTACAATGAATTTGTCATTCCTATTAAAGAAAATAAGGATAAAGGCAGATATGATCTTTCTGAGACCTTTGGACCTTTAGATGCATTTAGACGATAACACTGTTTGTTTTTCAGAGAGCTGACAGCAGAAGACCAGATTGCTCTGTTGAAGTCGAGCGCCATAGAGATCATCATGCTGCGCTCCAACCAGTCGTTCAGCCTGGAGGACATGTCCTGGAGCTGCGGGGGACCCGACTTCAAATACTGCATCAATGACGTCACGAAGGGTTGGTTGGATGTCTTTTTTTAGTGCAGACCCACCCGAGTGGACTTAATCAGCTGGTGGCTTCATGTCAGCATTTATTTTGCTGTATTTACTCCCACTTCTAACTTTCAACACATAGAAATAACTCAAACCTCAGCTTTAGATTCACATCAAAATGATATTTCAATGCAGAAAAAGTGCCGCAGGAACAATTAGAATGAATAGAAAAAAAAAAAAAGAAAATAAAGGATAAATATATTTCAGTCTTATTCACAGCATCAGACTCCTCACTGATTAATTCGCTCTGCGCAGAAGTGCAAACAAGTCCAGAAAAAAATCCTGCCGAATTTAAGTCACTGACACAAATGTCATTTCTTTTCCTCCTGCCGTTATGTAACGGCGCGGCACAAAGCCGACACACATGCAGCTTTTCTACGCACTCGTCCACTTTACTGTGAGCTTTCACTTCAGGTATTTTCATGGACACAGCAAAGCAGCCGCAAACACACACTGGGCTTGTTCACTTTTAGATGCGGGGCCAGAAGTAATGCCCTCTGTCCACAGTGCATAAACACGCACACAGAGAGCAATGATTCTGCTCCTAAAACTGTGTTTTTATTCATAACTCCGCAGACACCCACAATATATATTTTCCAACATTAGTGTCATAAACTGTAAGTGGCTCCGTGGCACTGAGAGCGTGTTTGTGTCGTCCTCGGCAGCGGGTCACACCCTGGAGCTGCTGGAGCCACTGGTGAAGTTCCAAGTCGGTCTGAAGAAACTCAACCTACACGAGGAGGAACACGTGCTGCTCATGGCCATCTGCCTGCTGTCTCCAGGTACTGCCGGGCTTCGTGCCCTTTAGCGTGTTGTGAAAACCGAGAATGCAGATGAGTTTGCGCCGCTTTACTGGATATTAACATCTCGGCGCCAAAGCAGGGTGTTGAGTTACGTTCTGACCTAGTTTCATACAGATGTGGCAGATGATGCTGCCACTTACACACGAACAAGCCCTCCCTGGAAAATGTTGTGTTTTTTCTGTGTGAAACGAGCAGAAAAAATGTAAACGGAGACGTGCTGTGATCATAACGAGTTTTTCATCTCCGAAACAAATAGCTGGAAAAGTATTCTTAAAAGTGGCAGCATTGCTGCGCGCGCTTAAGATGCTCCATCCATCAATGTGTTTCCTTATTTAGGCCCAACCACAGTGTATGAAACGCTCATTTTCATACACTTCTCCCTCTTTTGAGTGGATAGACTTGCTTTCACACAGCGCTGCATTCATTTTTGTAACAGATCTTGTGGGAGGGTTGGATCACCGTGCTAAGTGCAAATATTCTCAGTGGGTTTGAAGTGATACTTTCTAAACCTCTAAGCTTTAACGATGCTGTTTTAGTTTTTTTTCTTAAGTGAGGAAACATCTTTTTCTTGTAAAAAAAAAAAAAAAAAAATCAGGGAGTGTTTATGAGAACACTTCAGCTATTTACAACTTTGAGCAAAAGATTGCTGTGTTCTCTCTTTTTTTTTTTTTTCAATCCACCCACCTCCCCACCTAAACTTCTTCCTCCTCTGCTCCCCTGTCCCTTCCCATACTCGTCCCTCTCCCGGCTCCCTCCCCTACACCCTCCTGGTTCTCCCATTGCAGATCGCCCCGGCGTCCAGGACCACGCCCGCATCGAGCTGCTCCAGGACCGCCTGTCCGAGGCCTTGCAGGCCTACATCCGAGTCAACCACCCGGGAGGACGCCTCCTTTACGCCAAGATGATCCAGAAGCTGGCCGACCTGCGGAGCCTGAACGAGGAGCACTCCAAGCAGTACCGCTCGCTGTCCTTCCAGCCGGAGCACAGCATGCAGCTCACCCCGCTGGTGCTGGAAGTGTTTGGCAGCGAGGTGTCATAGCGGAGGAGGAGGCACGCGTGCATACACACACACACACACACGCACACACACACACACATCACACATCAGGCAATTAACCAACACTCGCTGCCTTTTCATGGAAGAAAACTGCAGACTTCATAAATCCCGGACCTGTAGGAGAAAGATGGATAACCGCCTGCATAGATCTTCACCTCCCCCTCCCTCCTCTTACCTCAAGCGGCTAAACTTCTGACCGTAATCACAACTGGACCTCCGGATTCACAGTTACAAGAAAGAAATCTGCAGTAGGTGTCTGCAGCTCTCGGATCACCACGTTTTTTTTCTGACTTCAGGCAAAAAACGCTGCATTGCATTAATTTCACATGCAGATATCCTGAGTCTGACATCCTCATCCTCCTCAAAATCCAAACTTTAAAGAATAATGTTCGCCACCTTCTCCCCCTGGAAGCTACCCTCCACAGAGTTCTTTCTTAAAGTGAAGACAGCTTGACGGATGTGAGCCTCGCGTCCCTCTCACCATCACCCTCATCACATTTCTCCATGTTCACAACATGGCCATGACAGGAAGAAATGCACAGATTTACATCAGCTACACACGCTGGCTAATAAACTAGGTGTAGATAGCTATAAACTATTGTCGGTTTACGGTTTAACAGCAAAGGCATCCAAATATATTACATTTATTATTATTATAGTACATCAGAGGCCATGGGGAAGCTCTCAGCAAATGACAAAAAAATGCTTGGTTTATGGGTTTGAAAATATTCGTCTGTGTTGGGAGTCGAGTGGGTGTGTTATCTGGTGCGTGCTCCTGCCCTGTGAATCTGTACGTGCGAGAAGAAGTCGTAGTCTAATGAAGTGAAGACGGAGTGGCGATGGTGGGGGACGAGGTGCACTTTGGAGCAACAAGGAAAGGAGGAGGATGAAATGGAGGTGATGGCTGTAATTCCCAGTTAGCAAAGGGAATTTAGTATAACAAGAATGTATGTATAATTCTATATTCTAATTAAAAATAATAGTATAAGCTGATGTATGTTTGAATATGGCACCAGTCAGCCGTTTGGACATTCCCACTTATTAAAAATGAACGGAAAAGGCGTGTCCAAGCGTTTGACTGGTACCGTTTATAGAAACGAATACTTCTGAGAGTGTTGAATAATGTAGAGGAACTTAAGGCCCCTCCCTCAGTTAGGTGTGCGTCAGCTTTCATGAGGAATGCACACGCACTGAGACATAAACGAGGAGTCTTATCTATTTTTGCTATATATGTACAGTGTGTGAGAGTATTGATGGACCACAAGGGGGTGAACGCACGGGTTCTGACTGATGGCATAGTGCAACGAAGCACATCTCTGTTGGACTTACTCATTTTGGACCTGTGAAGTTTGTAAACTGACAAACTCGAACAGAACGTCATGTTTGTGGACGATGATCATCCAAAAACGTTTTTTTTTTTTTTTTTTTTTTTTTTTCGGCTGGTTAGATTGCTGCTAAGACAGAGCTAGATAGTTGGATAGAAACCAGCTGCCAGCTGTTGCCTCAGGGATAGTTTGTCTGATGATATTGTGTACTTTTTATGGTGTGTGTGGCGTAAGCTTACAATCAGGAGACAGAGATTGTTTTTAAAGCTCTAGGCATCACTGTGATTTGTAATCATAATGAATGACAGCATAAGGAAGCTAAGAGATAAAAGATTTAACAAGCTTCATGTGATCATACAAATAAGAAGAGATCGTAAATACATTTTTAAATACAGATTAATCTTTGATAGAAAAAAGAAACAAATAAAAAAAATCTATTGATAAATATCAGCCTTAACCGTAGGGTTTATTTCTTTCAGGGAAAAGTTAATCTTCTAAAGATGGCAGCAGAGTATAATTGTAAAGATGTCTTGTTTTTGGAAGGAAATCCTTAAGATGCTCTTAAAGCAGGGCAGAGAGAAAAAAAATCACGAAAGAATATTTTTAAACTTAATTTACACGAATAAATTCCTCCCGTTTTTTTTCACATTGATATCACTTTTAACACCAGCCATATAAGCAAGGTTTATCACTACTATATCACTACATATCATATCACATTTCTGTTGACATGGTGCATGCTCACCCCTCATGCAGGCCTGGATCACCCCCTTGTGGACAAACTTTGTAAATACCACTTTGTGAGTCTGTACATAGTATCTAATGTAGGTAAAATACTAAGAGAATTAAGTTTTCGATGGGACGATGCTCTGGAGATATAATGCTATATGCAAGTAGGAGATGAACCTTTTATGTTGTGTTTAACTTGAACGGACGGAGGCACCAAATCTGATCAATTTACTGAGTTGCTTTGAGTCGTTCTGAATTAGACTGTCGGGTTTGTGACCAGTCCGACCCCCTTTTTGTCCTCCTTTCATCACCAAGCAAATTCACGTTCCGCTAATTTATTATCAACCGGCATTGATTGGGAGCGAACCTCACAGATCAAACGCGCATTAAAAAGTAGCTTTTATCCTACCAAACTCACTGGTGAGACGAGCAAATGTGATATGACAGCGAAGGCCATGAACATTCCCAGAGAAAATCGAGTTAAGCATTCCAGTTGGCTAAATCTCATGTTGGATAAACACACAAATGAGTCTGAACACCTTTAACTCTCCGGCAGCCTCTCAGGGCAACCCAGCAGCTCAATAATGATCACTAGTTGGTGTCCTGTCTGTTCATTCCAAGCTTATGGATGTACATCTTTTCCCCCTCTCTCTCTCTTTGCTCAATCATTAAGCTTTCAACAGTTACATAGTACCAACATCTTTTTTTTTCTTTTTTTTTTCTTTTTTTCAGTGAATATCTTTTGTTCGTCAAGACTGTCCATGTTGATGTTTGCCAGGGTTTGCTGTCTAGCTGTTGCTTGGCTTTGTGTGCTGGAACATTGTTTTAATGAAGCAAAATGGACCTCTGAAGCTATTTCAAAGTGCACGTGAACAAGCTCCCCCAATTCTTTTACATCAAATAAGCAACTTGGAATACCCGTTTTTAATTTTAAACTATTAGTGTGGTTTCACTCTGTTTGGATTGGAAATGGATACAGGTGCCCGCTCTACATCCTTCTTCCAAAGGAAGGACTGAGGTTTCCCTGGAAGGGGAGAGGGGCCGAATAACTTCACGATCATCGGACAAAATCAGTTTCCCGGACTCTCTCTCGTCATGCATCTTCTTTTTCAGGGGGCTAACGTCAAAGACACTCAAGTGATCATTAACACTGCCTGAGCTGACGGACGCAGGATTCAAACGGTGGCGAACCACTGCTGCGACAGCTCCGGTGTGCCTCTCCGTTCATCAGCCGGTTACAGCAGGATCTCTCTTCATAGCTTTAAGCCAGCCTCTGCTCTGGGAACCTGTGCTGCTCCGAGGGCCGATGTAGGAAATCGTTGGGCCGGACCTCCAAAAGGCTGCATGAAAGTCATCAGAGATCGAGTGTTTTTGAATAGAGGGGGGGGGGGGGG
>CAJRST010041110.1:741944-754772 GCA_907169785.1 Menidia menidia
CACACACACACACACACACACACACACACACACACACACACACACACTTTTTCCCCCTTTCTGACGTCATGTCAAAGTCTCGGGTGTTTTCCTTTTTTTTTGTGTTCGTCTGTGGGTCAGCCCTCTTTTTCTGCTCCCCCTGCCATTTGTGTGTATGTGTCTGTGTCTGTATATATGTGTGTGTGTGTGTGTGCGTGTGCACGTCTTGCCATTCACCTGATCTTTTTGAGGTTTGTTTCTTAGGAATGTTTGTCAAGTTTCCCCCCCGAACGTGTCGCTTTTTCTGCTTTTTGTCCTCCGACCGTCTCAGTTTTTCAGGCCTAATGCATTTTTCTGATAACATTCAACGTGCACGCGCGCAGCCATAGCCTACATGTGTTTTCGTTTTGGCACAGGTATGCGAAGAAGCGAGTCAGTCTGTGTCTGAGCGGCGTGTGTGCGCTGTGTGGATGTCGGTGTGTGTGTGTGTGTGTGTGTGTGCGTTTTGGATGGCCGGAGCGTGGGAATGCGGTGAGAATATTTCTGCGGTATTTTTAATGTTTGTTATTAAGCATTACCACAAGGGACCAGGACCAAACCCGAGACACTCCTCCTCTGCTCGTCCTCATCCCCTCTTCTCTCCTCCTCCTCAAATAACAATGAAACCCAAATGACGCACCACCGGGTTCAAATAAATCAGATCCTGGAGGAAGAACAAGTCAGAGGAACGAGAGCGGAACGATGAGCAGATCGGGTCTCTCTCGGGCTGGAAAGCAGAGATCCGTGTTCTGATTGGCCTACGTCATCATTCACATCTTAAGATGTTTGCTCCGGACAACTGAAACCAACAACTTCTATTTAAAACTTGACTTGAAGGAAGATCTTTTCTCTGTTTTCTTCTGTAGAACACGAACTAACTCTTTCAGTTCAGCCTCCACAAACTGCTAAATGTCTCTTGATCTGTGTGGGCTCTTTATTGCAAAGAACTTTAGCTTAAAAATAGCTCAAATGTCAGGGATTCATGCGGGTCAGCGCTAGTGACGCGTGTCTCTTTTCAAGCTGAAGAGGAACATGTCGTCTTAAGAAGTCAAACGGCAGATCCCAGAACTTCCAGCTCCTCTGGCTGCTGTGCTGGTTTCCACTTTGGGGGGGCCGAGGTTCTGGTTTCTAGGTCTAGAAGATCACAGGGACACGATAGGAAAACAGCAAATAAACTGTAGAGCCTCTAACATCGAGTTTATCTTCGCTAAGAGGACCATAGGACAGCGTTTCTTATGATTTTTTATATGGGATTTCTGGGAATAACGGCCTAGAGGGGATTTATAGCTTATAGCCAGATTTACAGCTTCCAGTTGGACAAAAGTAACAAAAAGGAACCCAATTAAATCCACCTCCCAAGTACCAGTCCTGAATAATAATAATTATTTTTTTTTTATTAGCTATTTTATCATAGCGATATTTCTCTCTTCTCTCTCAAATCTAAATGCAGGTTAGAAAAGCAGCCAAGGGAACAAAAAAAAAAAGACCAAAAACTACCTACCAATAAGGGAAAAGCAGGAATTTCAAAATTCAAATTTCTTTGCAATCATGTTTGAATTTTTCTTATCGGCCCAAAACATGAAAAAGGGCAAATGTCTCACACGTGCTCCCGTCATTCTCAGGATATATTATATTGATATATATTATATTATATGATATATTTCCAGGTTTACGTTATCAGTGAATGTTTGATTACCTTCCTAAATTGCACCACAGATTAGTGGACAAACGGGAGTGGGCGTTTGTTGAGAAACCAGACGGTCAGTCATGATGTGCTGCGGCCATAAAAAACAGACAGGGGAGTATTTAGAGGAGTCAGAGAGGCTTTCCCTGTGATAAGCAGAGTAAACACTCTCAGCATTTACAGTATGTGACCCCCCCTCCTCTACAAATAATAAACCAACCATGATGTAAGATACTGAAAAGATCCCAAAGCTTAGAAGGGCTTGTTAATATTTAGCCGTTGTTGAGCGTGAGTGTTATTTTTCATTCCCCTGCCACAGTCTGATGCTTTTCTGGAAAAGGACGTTCTGGTTTTGGGTGGGGCTGACTGACTGATTCTGACCAGCCAGTAAACATTTTTCTTTACTTACCAAACGCACAGCATTATTTTCTCTTTTTTCCTCAACTGATCTTTTCCATCACAAACCCCTGGGACGATCTAATTTGAGATTATTTTTTTTAGCTCTTTGGCTAGCGCACGGTTTAAAACACACATTCAGCTCCATCGTCCCGTGGGGGGAGGAGGGGGGGGGGGTATTTATGTGCTTGTATCAAAGTGTTGGGGCAGATAAGAGTTCATGTAAACAGGAACTACCTATTTTTAGCGTAGGGAAATATGATGGATTATCTTTCTCTGTTGTCCAGAGAAGGGTGATGGAAATATCTCCCCGACACAACCTTCCTTCTTCTGGCAGAGTTTAGAGTTTTTGAACTTGTCGGTATCAAGTATCATTTGCAGCACGTGATGCACAGGAAGCATCTGTGAACTTTTCCAGCGCTCCATCCAGAAATTAGGCCCGCGTCACAAACTTTCAACTTTTCTTTTTTGTTGTTTTTTTTTGTTCTTTTCCTCCATCTTTTCCATCAAGCTTTCTCCATCTCGCTGTTTGGTTTTCTCATCTCCACTTCTGCCTCTACCCAATCTTTCTTCTTCTTCTTCTTTTTTTTTTTTATTTTAAGAATGTGAGAGCGCAATCACGGAGACTCCATGCTTTTCCGCATAAGCAGCCAAATTTATCCTTGTGGTTTTCCGCATGTTTATTTTGGGTTCTCTTGAGGGACGACATATCTGCGGGAAAACCAAACGGCCCGGAGCGGGTGCTTTCCCTCGGGGGATCATCCAGGCGGAGGTAAAAATAGGAAAGTCTTTTTTTTTGGGGTTGAAATGGAATTAACTACTGGTGAGCGCCTCCCCAAGGGGACCCCGTCTGTAAAGAGATCATCATTCATTCATTTCTTTGTTTATCTTCCTCCATTCCTTTCTTTCTATTCTGCTGAGCATGTGAAAACAACAATTTGGGTCTTGTTTTAGGCACAATAGCAAAGCAAACCCCCTGCATCCACTGTTTTTAATCATGGCTGTAATTTTCCAGAGTGATTTGCCCAAAAAAAGAAAAAAAGAGGAAAGAAACAACAAACAAACAAGTGCCAAAAAAAAATAAAAAAACGGTCACATAATTATACAAATCCTTCCAGATTTAACTAATCACACTGTCTCCTCCTGCTTTTATTTCCCGTCCGCATCTAGTATGGAAATGTGCTCCACAGGGAGGATCAATCTCTGTCATCCCTTTAAAAAAAAAAAAAACAATATAAGCCTCGGCGGTTTCCTCAATCATTTTTTTTTTTGTTTTTTTTTTTTTTTTGCCGTTGAACTCGATGGCTGCCGTTGTAGGATGTGTGTGTGGGTTTGGAGGAATTCAGGGATGGAAAAAAAAAAAAGAAAAAAGAAGCCTCCTCCGCTCTGACTTCTTGGTTTGACCTGTGTTTAACATGCTGTCTGCTACGGCAATCTACCACCGTTCCTCCCGCTGCCTGCATGGAAACTGCTCATCTGTTTGGGGGGGGGAACCTGAGGCTTTTCTGCGCTCATCCGGAGTTCTCGTGTTGTTAATTTGCCTCCGCCGTGATCCGATGGAGGGTTCCCTCTTTGCTAAACCTTTGGCCTTTGACTGTTCCTTCCTCACTTAAAGTTTGAGCCGTGAGCTTTCCAGCTCGTGGATCTAAAAGCTCACTCTGCCGTTAAGCTGTCAGCTCGGCGGGAAAGAGAAGTTTGAGAGTTTGAAAGCGTAATATGGTGTGGAAATGTTTGGAAACTTAGAAAACCAGAGGATGTAAAAATGTAAAATGCCCCTGTCCTCAAATAAGCATTTTTACTTAGGATGATTAGCAAATTGCATACCCCTGCCCGTGAGGTCTTTTAAGGAAATCAAATAGATTTACAGGGAAATAAACCACAATTATTTGATCCGATTTCTTACAAATACACCTGGATTTTGTGACTGGAAGCTGTTTTTCCCATTGCTGGGCTTCTGTGCAGGTACCCAGCATCCCATAGAATATGAATTAATTCACTACAAAACAAAGAAAACATAAGAAGGATAAGAGATGTTGGCTCATCGTCAATCCGCCTTTTGGAAGCCGTGGCCTAAGTTCACCTCGGTAAACATCTGGGAAACGGGCCGACCAGCAGCTGGACCTCTGGGACAGGAAGGCTCCATTCCTGTCCGATATAGGACTAATGTAGCAGCTCGACCGTCCAGATTAAAATGTTTGGCCTCTTTGTTTCGGTTTTGGGATGTGGGAACAGTTTTTTCTTCAGTGTTGCTTTGTTGAAACGTGTAAATTCTTCCCTGTAAAAGACATGAACTGGATGGAATGTGGCTCTAAAGCCGGCCTATATCGTTCCGTACTATTGGCGCCTTTCCAGATGTTTAAGTCGCCACTTCCTAAGGCGCTGATGCACCCCCATGTCATAACACTGGATTTTTAAATGAGCGGACAATTCAAATAAGTCCAATTTCGTTATAATCTGACCTCTGAGGATTCTGACTCTGCCCATCTTTACGTCCAGAAAGACTAGTTCATAGAGATGCTCGTTATCATGTTACTCACCAGTTACCAATTATTCTAATTAGCTGCCACATGTTCCTCCAGCTGTTTCTTCTTAGTACCACTCAGTCCTCCAGCCTTTTGTAGAAGCTGAGATCAAATTCAAGGGATGGCGGTCATTTCGTTCGCAAAAGCATAAATCGTCCAGCACCAATGGACCGTAAAGAGCCGTAAAGATGTCCAGCTCAGTGTCCAGCTTGGTACGATTTGGAGTTGGAAAGTATACAAAATCTACATCCACATCTCATCCATAATTCCTTCCCATGTCTGCTTACTGGGAGAAAGATTGGACTCCAAGTCCAGGCAGAACTGTAGCTTCACATAACCCGTTTGTTACCTAGAGATAGCCATCGTTCTATATTTATTAGCTCGTATTTCTGCTATTCATAATGAAATTACTCACCGGTCGCAAGAGGTGTTACTCTGTGTTCTATTCTGTGAGGTCAAGCCAGGGTCCCAATGTGGAAATTGAAAAATGACCTGCATTTACAAGAAATTAAACACATGGTGCAAAAAGCTGCTAGGAGGTCCATGATGGGAAATGTAAAATCCAGACCAGCAGGCTCCTGATTCAGTGGATGAGTCATCAGTGTTGTCCTCAGCTGCCTTTACAAGATTTATTCTCATTTGTATTAATTTATCTGACCGTTTCGAAATATCTTTTAATGAATTGCTTTCGGTCTTTGCCGTTGGAGTTAAATCAACCCGTCAATAAACTAACTTTTATCAATTTTATAGTTAATTTTATAGATGATTGGAATCTGAAAATTTCTTGTTTCTTATTGCCACCCCATAACTCAATAAATATGGAAATATTCTGAACAAGCTCAAAACTAAAGGGATGATGTAATGAACATGAGTGAAGAAATAGATGACTGGTTGTGCCTAAAGCTAAAAAAAAAAAGTCCTTAATATAGACAGTATGTCAGTGAACTGGACTTTAAAGAAGGAAATGGCTTTAGGTAAAATAAGTCGGTGCTTTTTGACTTTAAGAGGCTTTCTGTCCACGCCGGCACTGGCCACAGCTTTCATCACTCCACCGGTCACCTGGGTGTGACCGGTACTCAGCAGGCCGCTCTCCTTGTGACTAATAAGAAGCATCTGCACACACACAAATACAAACACGCTTATTACGACCCGTTTCATAGCTGGACACTCCCGCTAGCGTGCAAAAAACTCCTTAAAGAGGACGCTGCTTGGTGCATTTACAAGTTGTCGTAGGACACAAAAAAAGGAACTCGAGTCCAAAACACACTTTGGGTTCTTTTCAGTATACAAAGTGTTTGTGTGAAGAATGCAACAATGATTGGAACCAGAAACACAGGGAACATACAGTCCTGGGAGGAGGTGTACCAATTTCTAAGATACCAAAGCTGAAAAATGGCCAGACAAAGGAAGTATTTGAGCAGAGAAGTTGAGCAGTGTTCGGGTAACCGAAATGTGGACAACGTGTCAGCTTTTCTACGTCGTGATCGTTCCTGGCTCGATGTTCCACAAGGAATTACAAAAAGATTCTATAGATGTGAGCGGTCAAACCATCCTGTATCTGTGAAGTCTTAGAAGCAGATGTTGTCTTTATTTATGAAGGTTTTTCCAGGACACTTTCAAAATCTTAGCTTCTGATTTTTTTCAGATTTTTTAAATTCCAAAACCAACAGTGACTGAAAGTGAAAGAAAATTATTATTTTTCCTCTGCTAATAATGTTTTTATTGCTTCTTTATCGTGTATTTTACTTACTCTTCTGAACAGCTATTAAGTCCAATCTTTTTTTTTTTAAGTGCGCAATAAATTAAGCTGAATTGGACTGGAATAATCAGACTAACAACAAAAGCTGAACTTATTTCTGGCATAAGGGCAGGGTCAGGGTTAGGAGCAGAAGTCCATGCAGATCACAACAGAACGTTTTCAAATGCAGTATTTGAAGAAAAGAAAGAAAGAAAGGATTAAACACAGACATTGGAAAGCAATTTGAACTTTTCCACTCAAGCAAAGAAACATGGGAAAACCCATAGTCAGCATTTCTTACTCCGTGACTCATTAATATGTCCAGTTAGCGAGATTGTCTCATGAGTTCTAGAGAAAATCATTTCGAAACAAAAAAAGTGTCCTCAAAGAAGCACACTTTTGTGCAGGACTGTCTCCTCCAAATAAAATAACTGTTTGGAGCCTGTAAACCGGCACCAAACAGGCCAAAATGATGGTGACCAGAAGCAAAGGTCAAGTATTCAAGACATCAGCTGACTCATTACGGTTGCACTTCTATATAATCTTAAAAAAGAAAGAAAAAAGAAAATGAGTAAAAAAAGAAAATGGAAAAGAAAAATGAAGCAAGCTTGATTTAAAATGAGTTCAAATTCTAAATAAAAACTGAATAGTCGACCTGCTGAAAAAGGTTCTAAATGCGTCACTTCTCGTTTGGTCAGCAGGAGAAGGAACCGCTCTTTATTTATGCTTTGACAGCTTTATTGTTCTTTATTGTAAATCAGATGAGATGACCAAGGTCTCCTGGTCTTTGCGTTTTGACATTCTTCCTTCCAAGTTTCCTTCCAATCACCTTCAAAATGAATGTTTAAACAACTTTGCAGTAATTGAATGCATATTCTTGGAATTCCTGTTGTTTTGTTTTTTTCCAAAGGCCCTCTGATCTGCTATGAGGCGCTTTTTAAATTAAAGATTAACCGAGCCCCGTGCTTAAGCTGCCTCCGATCAAACTCAAAACTGCTCCACTCCGGGCTGGAAAAAGGACCCAATCCCGAGCCATAACCTGGTCTGTGACTCTGTGTGTGAGCCGTGGCAGAATTAAGGTCTTCAATCAAAGAGGAAATGACTTCATGAGGCTCACACACACACACACACACACCTGCAAGCCCACGCAAAACCATATAGAGGTGTGCTACAGCCCTCATACCAAAATACAGCTGCTAACACACACACACACACACACACACACAGAGACCAACACAAACCCCCTTTTTTTGGGTGCTTTAAACACACACTCGGGCCCGTGACCCCCCGGGCATGCACACACTGCGTTATTTATTTGAGCTGGCCTGTTTGAGAGTTAAAAATGGAATGTTACAGCGACATAAAACGCTTCCTGTTTTGACGACTCCCCGAGCTAAACGGTCCCAGAGCAGTCTGACACACGGGGAAATGGTGTGTTTGTGTAGAGGCTCTTTACGAATCTGCTGGAGTATGTTTTTGTGTAGTTTTTTTTTTGGTATATCTGCTGCACTGTGAGTGGAGGTGTGTGCTACCACAAGCACAGGAAGACATTTAAAGCACACCTCACGACAGAAACCTTTTTGTGGCGCCAGCCTGTTGTATTCTCGTCGACGTTGAGCTTTTACATTCAAAACTTGCCCCTGCTTCGATTTGCAGTGTGCTCCTGCAGAATTCTGTTTTTTTTTCTGACCAAAAAAAAACTACACAAAACCAAATTTCCTCAAATTTTTATCTAATTTACAACGACAAAAGCTGAATTCACACAAATAGCCCAAAGAACCCAAAGAAAAAAAAGTGTCTTCAAATTTCTTTTTTGTTGTAATTTTCCATGTATTTGGACCTAAAAAATAACATTACAATTTAAATTTTTTTTAAAATATTTTTAATTTTAATTTCATAGCATGTCCACTGTGGAGGACAACAGGACGATTTGCATGGGAAAATAGAACAGGCTTTAGATAATTAAATAATAAAAAAAGAAGATGTCTTGAAAGGGATATTTACCTAAGAACTCTTAGGAAAAAAGTAAAGTTCCCAGCATGCAAACCTATCACATGGCACATCACTGGAAAGCCCAGGATGTCCTCTACAGAACACTATAGGGCTTGATAGGGTAACTCCAGATACTTAGGGGGGGGGTACAGGTGGACAAAATGTCCACTATAATGGACATAAATGAATGGGCCGGGTCTCAGGAGGATAGGACACGGCCTGCGTTCAGAATCTCGGCATTAACATGTTGTGATGTCATAGCCTGCAGCCTCGTGCCCGGCCCACCCCACCCTGAACACGCACTCTAATCTTTAGCAGCTGTTCCGAGGCTGCCATTTTGTGTCCTCACTAGCTGGTCCTGCTAGTTCAACATCCTAACACTTCTCTGCTCTCCGGTTGCTAAATGCTACACAAAGTTAATGTTTAGCTCCCTTCTGCATCCAAACAATGTGATCGTCAGATGTTTTTCTTTCGTGAAGCTTTGCTTCAGGTCAATAATCGGCCCCTGGACTGCTCCGTGGACACAGAAACCAAATTACAGCCATTGTTTCCTGTAAATGTAACGGCTGTGACGATGTGGTGCTGACATGTCTGATTTGTTTTTTTTCTCTCATGCTTTGAGCGACAAGTACTTTCCTTGACGTGTTTTCCCCACTTCTGTCATTAAACCAAACGAACCCGCTCACACACGTGAAAATAGAGGAAGAAAAACATGGGAAAGAAATGGAAATGTATTAAATTCAGTTCAGCAAAACCAGATAAAGTAGCAAAGGATAAAACTACTGCATGTGTATGCTAAACTAGACTCAGATGGGCCTGGTTGCTCCACCCATGCTCCAGAGGCCTAGTTTTTTTAATCTTACTGGAGAAGGAACAAATCAGAGGAGTATATTCATAGTTCTGTATACCCACTAAAGCGCAATAGGAACAGCGACATGCAAAAAGCCCATTAAATCCACTTCCAGTATTTTTTAACGCTCCCTCGTTCCCTCAATACAATTTGATTTCATTACCAAATCTTGATCTGAGTAACTCATCTCGTGAAAATGTCTGTGCGGGAGTACCGTCCCCCACAGAGGAAGTTGGAAACAGCAGAATATTTTTGAGCTTTTACTCGAAGTGTGACACTTTATGGTTAAAAAAAAAACACAGCTATCTTCGTGTGTGGGGGAGAGGAAAGTTGTTCACCTAAACCCGAACTGTTCCCATAACTCCGCTGTGCTGAGGGGGGCTTGAAGATGTTTTTAACTTATCGTTAAAGAACTTTGTGATCTGCATTGTAGAGTTAAAAAAAAAATTGTTGTAAAGTTCTTCCTAACCCTATAATGCCAAATGTATCATATTTATACGTACGGTTTCTGAAGTCTTTTGGATCTGATACTTTTTGCATCATTCAGTGGTAAAAGCTTTGTTGTACACATTCAGATATACCTGATAACAGCCAGTAGAAGACTACTAGGAAATATATTTTTTACTTATTGCAGGCTAATTTGATCAAAATAATTTGTTTTTTTTCTTCATATGTTGTTGAGGGGCCAAAGAAAGGTTTCAGACTAAAAAAATCCAATATTCTTCCTATTTTTTCTTGGATCGGGCTTTAAAGGGCTAATTTGACAACATCATTTTATGACAATTGAAGATTAGAACATGGTGAAAAACCAGTGAGTATTCACACATTTTCTTTAAAAACATGTCACATTGTGCCATTTGCTCCTTTCATTCCAAAATTAGAAAAAAAAACCCAGATCATCTTTCAGTTGGATACATTTCAGATCAATGTAGATCCATTTTGACACATCATTAGAATTCCTTTATGAGAACCTTAAAACGGGTCGTAAAAAGTGTTGAACTGGGGAACAGAAAAACAGGTTTCTGCAGCTGAGAGCTGATTAGATCTAAGTTCTGTAGCTCCACTAAGTCGGGTCGGGTGAAATTACAGGTGCCTCTGACAGCAAAACGCATGCTCTTCGCTCAGTTGCGCATCTCCCACTCGCTGGCAGCAAAACCGTAAGAAAAAACCAAGATAGAGACGTTTCCTGCTCGGAGTTTGTGGTGCGGCTGCTAAACTCTAGTCTTTCTCTTTTTGTTCACGTCTGAGATAGAGAGAAACCGGGATCAGGAGGCCAGAGAGTGCCATTGGCCTCCTCGATTCTCTTCTCACCTCCACGTCGACACACCTCTCACTCCGTTTTCTCTCGTCCAGACTGTACGCACACACACACACACACACACACACACACTCCCACACACACAAAAATACACACAGACTCCCTCTTCCTTTTCCCTCCCTCGCCTCCATAATCCCTGCAGCTGTTGGTCTTACTCACACTCCTATCCCTCTCCAGACAAAACCTCACATTCGTGCGCCCAATTTCTGTGTGTGTGTGTGTGTGTGTGTGTGTGTGTGTGTGAGGTGATTATCCGACAAGCTGCATTCCCAATGAAGGCGACGGCGTTAAAACAAGCAGGGTGAGATGTAAATGAGAAGGATGGGAGATAGGGAGGTTGGAGAAAATTCCCCTCATGTTTCCCCCAGCGGGTCCCTCAGTCCCCCCCCCCCTCCCCCTACTTGATCCATTGTTTTCTCTCTTCACGTCCTTCCTCCGTCCATCCATCTCCACATCCTCGGCGTTCTGCTTTCGGATATCACAAATCTATCAGCCGCATCTGGCGCCGTCGTGAAGTCGGCCGGTGTGAGGAATGAGGGCTAAATATATAACCGGGTTATTGCATCTCCTTTAAAAATGGCTGCGGTCTGACCGGGGTTCACGTCAGGGGTGTTGAAAGCGAACGGTCCGACAAAGGAATTGAATTACAAATCGAAGACACATTGACGCAAGAATTGTAGTTTTTTTGGGGATCCTGAATGTAAAAGAGTGAAAAACCATGTGGTACTTTCAGAAGCTCAGCGTGTCTATTGAAGTCCCAATTTAAGGGAGCGCTGTTTTTAAATGTGCACCGAAACGCACTGAGAATCAAAGTACTTAAAAAAACACAATATTCTGAATCAGAAAGAACATAAGAAGCCTCAGACGGTCAGAAGAGATGCATTTTATTGTTGTCATTAGGGACGAGTGATGCAAAATTTGTGGAGCTGAATCCCCAAAGAAGCTTCAAGAAGTCTTGAAACAACACTTTCACTTTTGGAAAAGAATGGAAAGGAATGCTGTCCCAATCTTGTCCCAGAAATGATGGCAGGTGCTCAGCAGTTCTGGGTCTTCTTTGTTGTATTTGATGTTCTTTAAATCTTTAAATTTTCAGTCAATGAAGGCTCTGGACTGGTGGCCAGGTGGGTCCAAAGCTCCCAATGCTGCAAAGCCATGCTGTTGTAATAAATGCCGTCTGTAATTTAGCCTCAAACGGGGGAATTGATACTTTAAAAACAGTTATATCTCTTAGCATTCATTTGTGCCTCTCCAGGTGTGCACGCTAATATTTCCATTTTCTGAATCTGCTCTCATTTGGACGTGGGATACGGCTCATTCTTCACACAGTCGAGCTTTAACATTTGCTGAATTTGCTGTGATTTTCAGGACTTGAATCAGACCTGTTTTTAAGACGGGGCTACCTGAGGATCAAATGTCCTCTGTGCACAACGTCTCTCTGGATCTTTTGATGATATTTGAACGGACTATTCGAAGAATTTGCAGTTTTACGTTGAGCAACATTCTGAAATTGTTTTAAAATGTGTTGCTGAACCTTTTGCTATGCTTACCTCTGAGAGACTTTGCCTCTTTGGGGTGCTCTTTTCATATCCACGTGAGTTACTAACAGTTGCCTCATTAGTCAAATTAGTTTCTCCAAGCCTTTACTTTTGGTACCACATATTTCCCCAGCCTTTAGTTAGCCATCCAAACTTTTATTTAAAGAATGCTTTGCTCCTGTAAGAGGTTAAGATGATTTAAAAAGCAACATATTGTTCCATCACCACGGCTGAAGTAATATCTGACGTTAGTGTTAACTTGTGCTTTTAGCAGATGTTGTTGGGTGACAAATTTCCCCTCAAACAGTAAAGTTATCTGATCAGAAATGCTGCACAGAGCTGTCTCTCAGAATCTTTGGGTTCCTCCGAGAGACGTGCCCGGACCTAAAGGTCAGTTTCATGATTTGCCTCTCTGTTGTGACAGCTGTGGCCTCACAGCTGTGTGGCCTCACAGCTGTCACCGTCCTGACCTTTAAATGTACTGCATCAGAAGTCCACACCAAACGGGCCATCATGACCTCAATGCCAAAAAATTGTGCATGTTTATGCACAGTACATCTTAGATTACAGGTGCCTTTGCAGATGGATGACAGCGTGGTTTCCAAACAAGACATCCGGCAGCTGTTCAATATTTTGCTGTTGTCCACATTGTAGTTAAGGAGGTTTTGGTCATTTAACCACGGAATGGGATCAGTTTGTTCCCTTTCTTAGTATAAAAGGCTCCAATAAAACGAAAAGACTGAATGGCCTCCATTGCTGCTGCGAAGTCGTAGTT
>CAJRST010041110.1:775149-827500 GCA_907169785.1 Menidia menidia
GGGGGGGGGGGGGGGGGGGGGGGGTCTGACAACAGAAAGTAGAGATTTACACACAGCACATTTGTATTTAGTTAACCGAATTTGATTTGCTAAAACAGGAGAGAACTGATCTAATATCAAATCATTCATAATCTGCCTGTCCTTATGACTTGAGAAAAGCTCTTCATTTAAACACAGATTTTGGATTTGACTGTTGGTGACTTTTTTTTTTTTCAAATCTCAGTTTTCTCAAAATGAGTCCAGGATGAATTTGAGTTTTTTTTCCGCTTAATAGGATAAATAAAACAGTGATGTTAAACCTGATTAGGATTTACTTTAAAAAAATCAGCATGACTTTTTGGGGGGTTTTTAAGGATTGTGCATCCATATGTGGCTGAACACATAATGCTCTGATTGTTTGAGAACCAACTCTGATCTGGACTTTTAGAACCACTGGGATGATTTTCTCTGAGTTAACAGCATGTGAAAATGTTTAATAAGATTATTCATCACTTCGCATGAAGAGAAAACATGTGGACTATGAATCTAAAGCAAAAGCCCCAAATTTATGTTGAAGAAATGCTTTCTTGTAGCACCCCCCCTCTAAGTTCTTCATCCCGACTACTTAAAACTTCATTAATTAACATGCAAGACTTTTGTGGTACTTGGGTGTGTTTATTTTCAGTACAGGTTTGCATTAGCTTTGATTCTACATAGATTTCTCTTTAATCCTATATCACATGAGAAAATTGGTTACAGTTTTAATCTCAGAGATCTCAGAGGTTTTAAAGGAACTGAAAACGTATCTGCTTCGCACAATCACCGGTAACATATTTCATATGAAGGAAACTATTTCAAACATTTCCCCATGAAGGCACTTTCAGTTTACTTCTTTCGTACCGACCTGAAAATAAATGTTAAGAGTTTTATGTTGGCTTCTTCTCCTGTTAAAAATAAATAATTTGATTAGCATAATGGTATTCACTGTGTCCTCATGTTGTGGAAGTCTATAGGTTTTTAAAAAAAATCAACATGGCAGTACAACAATAATATTTGAATGTGGGGAAATTATTGTTCTCATGAAGCTAGGTCAACAGGAAGTGTCAAAGGCACTGATTTAGATTTGTTTTGCAGGTTTTTATTTAGCAAAAGCTCATTCGATGCCGTGACCATTCTGACCTATTTAATATAAGGAAGTTCTGTCCCTTTAACCTCTCGTGCCTCTATCAGGAAATCAAAATTTAAAAGGAAACCAAATCAGGTTTGAAAAAAAGAATTTGGTTTCCTGAGAAAATCTTTATAGACTTTGTGGGTCTATGTAGCACACCTGCCTCAATGTGCACTCCAACACAGACAAATCCTTTTCTCAGAACTCTACAGACATATTTTCAGTACACACAATTTAATCTGTGGAATCAGCACAAAAAACAAATGATTTTATATGATTATATTTAAATTTATATGATTGCATTTCAGTAAAGATTGTGCCAAATATGCCATAATCATGACTATGATCACAAACACAGAATAAACAATCACAAATAGCTTTAAAATAAAAATAATTTAGTTTTGTCTTCCAATGTTCATATTTTGGCTTTAGAAGTCCATATTTTGAGATGCGTTCCGGGATTTTGAGAAGCATCCCAAGGCTTTTTAGGCGTCATTCTGCAGAGGCTGGTTCAGAAGTTTTGACAGTAGATGGAGCCACCGTGTTGGGGTCATTTCCACATTTATCCCAAAGTGGCCTTTTTTGTGCACAAAACGCTCGGTGCGCATTTTTTGGGGCTCCATTTGAAGGGGACTGCGTCGGTGCGCGAAAACAATAGTCCTGAAGGTCCGTGTGAAGTCAAGGCTATTTTTGGTGGGGGCCCGCCTCGCCTGCTATTTCTGTCGGCAGGAGAGCGGAGGGGAGGGAGCAAGCAGGAGAGGGGCAGGGCTTTTCTTTTCTGCAACTTGCCTCCGTTAAGTCACTTTTCAGTTCCTCCTCCGCTGCGCAAACTTTCCCCACCGTGCCGGCGGACCTCTCCCTCCCCTCCCGTTAGGGTTTTTTTTTCACTCTCCTGGATGGAAACGGACTTTTTTCAGTCACCCTGATAACCAATCGGCTGGATTACCTCCAAGTGTTTTGCGCGTCTGTCAGAGTTAAAAAAGGTAGGAAACTCCGGTGGTGGAGACTCTGCCGGAGACAGCTGCACAATCGACAAAAAACGATCTGTACCTAAATGTTGAGCTTATCGTAGGCTGGGATTCTCTTTGTCCAAAGGAAAGCATGAAGGGAGACACCTGGGCAGGTGTTTTTTCTGGTTTATGGCAAAAGAGCGCAGGACAACAGACGCGCGCAAAGTCCTGAACTACATTTTAAACGTTTTTTTTAAGTTCTTTTTTTAATCTGGAAGAAAAGGTACACTTGACTGCCGTCAATATTAAGTCATCTCCACTGCTCGTTAAAGCAGAGTTCCTTAAAGGGATTTAAATGAAAATTAGACAAAAGTGCAATTACGCGTCGGACCACTGCCATGTTGGTTAACTTCATTGTCAGTTAAAGAACCGTTTCCATGGAAATATTTGAATATTAATTAACATTTCTCTGACTGACTCCAATTCTCCACAACACACATGAAGAGAAACTTATTCTCTTCTATATATAGATAAAGCTACTTTATCTTAATTTTTTTTTGTCGCTCTCATTTTGTGTAAGTGTGTTTTCCACAGAAATCTGGGTCAAATATTAGACTTGTGGCTGTTACATCACAAAGAGCTGCACATTGTGCCCAGCTGCTCACATCAGGTGGTCAGATCTGCCACTACAAACCTTTAAGAAACTTTTTAAGTCACGTTGAATCTCTAATCCGACTTTGCTGCTCTGTTTCAATTACAGTTTGGTCTGGTTTGTGTGTGTGTGTGTGTGTGGATGCGCTGGTTTCACTCATTTCTTTCTTTTTTTTGTTTGTTTCTGCAGATGGAATCGGGCCCTTTCGGAGCACCGTAGACACAGACAGGACATCAGACTTCATACACTGACAGGTTGGGCTTTGAGAACTTGCTTTTAACTGTGTGGTTGTTTTTGTGAGGTGGTTAGATTTGACCTGAAAGTATGTCAGGTGGCGCTGAGACATTTACATGAAAAAAAGGGCATCCAGTGTAGAGTCAGACCCTATAGACCGCAGCTTAGCCTTTCTCCAGCATCTCTTTTGCAGCTTGCACACGCTTTTCACTGTCTGGGGGACAGTCCAGACTCGTTTAAGCTGCCTGGTACTGTGAGAACTGCAGTGAAGCTCAGAACAGGTGTTGGCCTAGTTGGACAGATGCAGACTGTTTGGGGGCCCCCGTTTTCCGTGGCTTTGGAAATCAGTTTTGCCGCAGGTCATGCGGAATTTTTTGTTTATGCGTCGCAGTCGTTTTCAGCTGCCGTCAGATAACCGCTTCAAAAAAGTTAGGCCTCTTAATTGCTCCGACAGGATATGGACGCGTAAATGTTAGCTTACAGCACCGCAGAGGGGATTCGCTTCCCATAATTAAAAAAAAAATTCACTTCCAGTATTTTCACTTTATTTTTTATTTTTTCAACCAGTCCAGTGACCTACTTGTGATGGAATCCCGAGAGCCGTTCCTTTCCATGCAAATGAAGCAGAAACGAGACGCATCAGAAACGGTCCAGAGGCATTTTTGGGAAGTTAACTTTGGTTGCAGGGGTTTTCTATCCTGAACGTGGTCATGCTCAGATAATAGGCATGTCGGGAGTTTACAGCCGATGTGATGCGGGACGTGAACCTCGGCTCACCCTTATGTCAAGCGACACCTATCTTTACAACGCCGAGGAGATAACCATCAAATTTCCGTCAGCTCCGTATCCCCGTGGCAAATATTTTCTCCGTTCTGCCCTCCCCTTCTCTGTGTGAGGAATTCTAAAGGCAGCGCTACGGCCCAGCCTGCCGTTGACTCACATGGGGGGGAAAAAAAAAAAAAAAAAAAGGTTTCTCTTTCAACCTTAGCCCAGTGGATCAAAAAATTTGATCCACTGCTCCACCCATCGGGAACAAGTCACCCGACTGAGTCTTTGTCTCGCTGCCGGTTACTTTAGATTAGCTTTCTCCGCTGTGAAGCATGCCTGTGTGATCACACTGTGTAGGATTACAATGCATGAGTCTTTGAAAGGGAGCCGGCTCCGGCTGTGCCAGGCTCTGCTGAATGTACGCTAACCGAGTACCCTCTGTGTGCCTGTGGAAAAACCCGGTGAGGTCATTGTCCTGGTCACAGAGTCTGGTTACATCTGTGGCGTCCAAGAAGGGCAAATGGCCTTGGTCTTCTTGCCTTTGTTGCCCTCTTTCTTTCTGTCTTTCTGTCTTTCTAGCCCACCGATGCACACGTTTACACAAACCGGCCCGATTGAAATCATCTTGGCTGTTGGGCGTAGCACGCTTGCGTCAGATGTTTGTGTGTTTGAAGGGCTGGTTAGCAGTCTAGGGGTGGCAGCCGTGTGTGCCAGATGCGTTCAACATGTGAAACCACCATTTTAAACCCCCGGCGATGCTCAAACGGAGTGTCAAACTACACAGAACGCAATAACAGAGACCTGAAGCACGTCAGATTTAGACCTCACATGCCTAGATCTTCATCGTCTTTGGTCCTCCTATGCTCCTGATCCCAAATAAAAAGGAAACCGACACGTCTAAGCCTTCTGTATCTGAAGACAGGTTTTATGACGCATGCGTGGAT
Organism: Menidia menidia; assembly: GCA_907169785.1. NCBI lineage: Eukaryota > Metazoa > Chordata > Actinopteri > Atheriniformes > Atherinopsidae > Menidia > Menidia menidia. The sequence goes on from CAJRST010041110.1 coordinate 779,845, forward strand.
TAGATTCACAGCAGACAAGCTGAGGACCACCATGAAAACCTACATCTAATATGTGATATCTTTCACTTTCAAATGTCTTGCAAAAGAGTTTTGCTCATACACATAAAGATCAGGGACAGTTGTATGGGGGGGGACACACTTTTTGTCTGGTTAATTGTTCAATCTGTGGGTTTGTCATTGCCATGGGATTCCTTCTCCTCTGTCTTAGGATGCACATTTCTTCAAAAGAAAAGGCATTCCCTCGTATCTTTTTGTGTGAAAACCTTTGAAATGTCCCGGCAAACAATCCCCGCTAAACATAATCTGTAAGAGTTGCCTTTGAATCAAGACTTGGGCATTGATCTCCACTAGCCATTGGGCTGATTATCATTGTGTCCAAGACATTTCAGCCGCCTGAGTTCAGCCTAAAGATGTGCTGTGAACAGACACTTTTCCAGTAAAGTTTAGCAGGAGCATCCCAGCTCTTGGCAGCCTGTAATCCCTCACCTGCCTTTAAGGCTCGCCACGCCGACGCTCCCCTGTCATTAGCCATGACATCATCTATTAGTCCAGCCCTAGCCTGGACTTGAAACAGGACGTGTTTGAGGCAGTTCGGGATCTGTTATGAGGTGGTGAAAACATTAACCGTTCTGGTATGGGCGGTGAGGGGTTGTGAACCGGACCCTCTAGATCTCCAGCGGTGTCCCCCCGGAGTCTCTATATTTTAGTTTGTTGATCTCTTTACATGTTTGAATGTCTCTCCTTTTCGGTTCGCAGCAGTTCACGGAGCAGACCAGGCACAACTTTGGGGACAGATAACAAAGGGAATGATTGTAGTAGCTGCAGAGGAGATCACATATCCTCTTCCTGGCTGTGGTTTCTAAATACTTGGGGCAGCTGGTCACGGTTGTTGCTGCTGTATCTTCGAGCTTTCCGAGTTATTTACAGAGATTAAGAAATGGTATGGGTACTGATGATTTACTAAAACATATTTTTATTAGTTTTATAGTATTTGTGTAAGTTGTTTTTTCTATATATGACGAATTATTTGGCTGTTTTTTTTTAAAGAGAAGTTCAGAAAACCCTGGTAAACAACCTTATGAACCTGAAAGGCCACTGGAAACGACTTGTTGCTATCACTCTTTATTCAGCACAACCTGACGAGAGTTTAACATTAAATCGGCCGATTTAATCTTCTACATAGTTAATATGTAACCGAACAGCTCTATGAGAACGGCTGCTCTGCTTAAACCATCTGACAAACTCAACTCCCCAGTGTGTGTGTTCGTGTGTGTGTGTGTGTGCGCGTTTTTTTTAATTCCCGAACGGGATAAAGTTATTAAATCCCACAGAGGAAATAAAATAGTCTTATTTGTACTGATGAACAACCACAGTAACCACCGCAAACATATTGTGGTGGTATTTAACTGCGAGGCCCATTAAGGCCAAACGGTCGTGAACAGACAGGCTGTGCCTCAGTTCTGCTTGTAATGTTGGTAATAGTAGATGGCATTGATGGAGGCGGCTATTTTTGCCCTGTTGAACAAATGGCTCGATTGTCCTGCCTCTAGGTGCATGAAATCACTTGATATGTCAGGGGTAACGTTATATAATACTCTCAAAGGGGCCCCACGAGACTCCGCATGGTGTGTATTAGCGTGTGCAGTTGTCTCCCTTTTAATTCTTTTTTAATTGTGTGTGTGTGTTTTATCCGTTTCCCAGGCTAGTGCCTAGTGATGGTTTATCGTTATAAATGGGATAGGGGGACTTTAATTGTACGCGGCGTGGCCCGGAGGAGCGCTGTCGGTAATGTTTTATTAGTGTGTCAAATCAATTTATGTTGCATTAACCTTTGAGCTAAAGGCTTCTCGCTGTGGTCAGCCGGGCAGCGGGTGTGTTATTGGCCTCCTGCCGGAGTCTGTGCGCCCCTCAGGGTGTCTCCTTCCTACTTTGTGTCTCGCCTCCAGACACAATGGTGTGCTTAATCCAGCTAAATTTACTGAAGTCGACTGACTTATTTAAAAAAAAAAAAAAAAGAAAAAGATTTATTCCTGTGGCATTTGGTGGGGAATAGCCTTCAATTTTCTCCTCAGTCCCCACTCTGCTCCAGACCAGAAGCCCTTGGATGTAAATAGGCATTCTTTAGCCCCGAGTGACTTTTATTTTACCGTTGGCTTCTATTAAAGCTGAGTGGCTTTTCTTCAAAATCACAGTTAGCTCAAGTGATTTTTTTTCCGAATGTCTCTGTAAAATCCAGATTAAACAGTTATATCATTTATATACGGGACAACATTCTGATAGCTGAAAGCGTAGAGAGCGTTGCTCAGGCTGGCTTAAGCATGCGTTTTAAAAAAAAAATGGACCCCGGAGTGGTCCGACTTGACTGATTTGGCCGGCATTGTGTGCGGATCAGCGAGGTGACTGACTCTGACCTGGGATCAGATGGCTTGTTTGCCGGCTTGGATGTAATAGGATCTCCTCTCATCTGGGCTAGACTCCCGGCTTTACATGGGGCTGTGAATGTGTGTGTGTGTGTGTGTGATGAATTGTCTGGAGTGACGTTTACAGCTTCGGGCTGGTTCCACCAACTCTGCTGGGAGGAGGAGGAGGAGGAGGAGAGTGACACAGAGCACGTTTAATTCCTGGCAGCCTGCTTTGGGCCAGTTTGACTTGATGAGTGTACTTGTTTTGTTGTTTTGGGAGGACTGAAAGGTTACTTGAAGACACTTAAAGATCTGAGATCTGCACACATGCTGCACAGATGACGGATAACTAAATATACCATAACACGGAGGAATCTAAACGACAAACACATAATTAAACATACGCAGGGATCTCTGAGCCAAGTCTACCTATTATTTCTAAATTTTTCTCTGTATCTGCCACATATTCCAGGCTAAAATTTGAAATGACGAACATCTGGTGCAGTAGATTGAATAAATCAATAATTTGTTGCATGAAACATAAAAGTCATGCACTTAAGAAACCTGAAAAAAAAAAATGAAAGCAAAAACTGTCTTTTTCTTTGACTGCATTGATGGAGGAAGTCAAATTTAGTTAAACTTTTGCATGAAGTGCGTTTGATAAATGAGGGAAAGTGATCCGTTGCCGTCTGTTGAATATTCTTAACAATGGGTGACGTATTTTTGCATTGTAGGTTGTACTCTCACAGCCACTTTGCAGTTAATGATCACTCAGCGGGTTTATGCTTTGATATCTATCTGCTCTGTTATTGGTGAAGGATTTCACATCCATCAGTGGGTGTGCTGCATCATTCACCAAGTCGGGGTCATCCTGTCCCTCCAGCGTCTCAACCAAAATTCTCTTTAGAGGAAGTGAAGAACTCGCCTCAACTCATTCATCAGAGTTCAACGTTGCATCACAGTTTGCTCAATTCGTAATCATGATATACATTTTTTTGTTGTTGCTGTAGTTAACACCACAATTTCATCTTAGTTATTTGTAAAAGCTCTGTGCACAAGCTCCAAAAATATTGTTTCGATTTGGGTTCATTTAACTTTTAAAAATAAAAATAGTGTCAAGTTTTGTCAAATATTGTTTGGTTTTACCACCTATATCTTTTGTGCATGCGTGTGTGTGGATTTGTGGACTGTCCTGGACAACTTTGTATTCCTTTTATATGTGTGTCTTTGTGTTGTGTGTGTGTGTCTGAGTGTGTGTGTGTGTGTGTGCACGGACACCCCTAGCAAGAGGGCAGAGCATGTGCAGGAATGTTAATGTCTTCTATCTTTGTTGTCTGTGCAGACTGCCGAGTGTGACCGTGCATATTTATGAACCCTTTTTTTTTCCTGGAACATGTTAACTTTCACCAAGAGAAGCACATAAATTAAAAAGAAAAAACAAACTTAGCACCAAATTTTCCCAGCAACCCCAAGATTTGGATCCATTTTATGAGGGGAAATACAGTCAGTGATCATCATCTTGATTTGATATCTTTCTTCAAAACATATATTTTTTTCTTTTCTTTTTAAAAAAGTTTTATTTAAGCCACAAGGAATAAAGGAAGACGTGATACATGTATTTTGATGTCGCACACACACAAATCTTGAAACTGGAGCGTTTCTCTGGCCATTTGTCCTTCAACACTCTGCGTTCACACCAAGAAAACAAAAATCCTCCATGCGAAAAAAGGTCATGCAAACATCATTGCATCACGAAAAATATCCTGCTCATCACTGCAAACCTGAAGCAGTTTCTAACAGCATTTTTGAGCAGCTGTTTCCTAAATGGGGGAGATTAATATTACACTAACTCAATTATATTTCTGCATTTAGCAGACGCTTTTATCCAAAGCGACTTACAAAAAGAGGGTTTAACATTCAACTACCACACCAGTTCCATTCTTACCTTACCTTGAGTGCAATATGCCAGAAAGGTATTTAACATTAAGGATTTAACATTCAACTTTAACATAGATTACACAGGTACCATACATAGAGTGCTACATGCTGTCAGGAAAGAAGGAGAAGAGACTCTCTCGGAGGTGCTGGGTCTTCAAGGATATCTTGAGGGAGGAAAGAGAATGTGATGCTCTGATAAATGGTTTATTTTCTACAACTAGGTCAAATCAGTCAAAAGTATGAAAGTGAAAGGGAATGACAGAAATGTCCGATTTTGCTGAGTAAAAACCAAGCTGTGGATGAAGAAGATCGAGATGGCTGCAGTACTGTGTGGTGCGTGTTTGTTTGAAAAGATAAAGAGGGAGATCCCTTTGAGTGAGGTGCTGTATCTGTTGTACAGAATATTCCTGGTTTGATTTTCTTGGCTTTTGCGTCAATCTTTGAGCACAACTGGAATATTCAAACGTTTCACTTTAACGTTAAGTGAGTTTTTCAACTTTCAACTCTGACAAAGACAAGTAATGAAACAGTGGGATTACTATTTGGTTTTCTTTTTTAAGGATTTCACTTTGGTGGTACATGAATGTTAAGAGTTGTTTACAATAGTTTACGGGAAAATCTGGTTCTTATAGCCTGATATTGTCTAAAAGGCTGACGGTATTCCGGGATTTTTGCTAACTAGATCCAGAAAACTTGGTTTTGCCATTGCCGCCCGTCGAGGGATGGTCACTCATGCAATTGAGCAGTTTCTTGACCGTTCTTATATGTTAATATCTGACTGCTTTGCCCAGAAGGGGGTCTTCCTTTTACCCAATTCTCATCACCTTTGCCCGAGTGCACACAAATAGCTAAAACGAAAGATCCGTGATGTAGTCCTTCTTTTACTGTTTATTTTTAGAGAAAGCCGATGCGAGTTTCTTTTCATTTAAGACTCAGGTGGACTGCGTCATGTACATTAATGTGAGGGGAGCGAGTTACTTTGTGTTCCTCTACAACCGTTTGTGTCGATGGCGGGCGGAAACCGGCCCACCGGTGTTGTGTTACCACCCAGTTTGCAGCCAGATTGTTACTGAATTATTCACTGCTCTAATTGACTTGAAAAAAAAAAAAAAAAAGAAGTACAGGTGTGTGTTCTCACTGGCTTTCTTGTGGCTCTGAAATGTGACTGGGAATCCACAGCTGCTGCACGGCGTCAGCTGGAGGAAGCACTGTTTTGCCAAAGGGCATTTCTGAGTTGCTAAAAGTTTCCACATTCCTGGTGTGATTAAGATGCTACTCAGACAGCTTAGGTCATGTCCAACACGCCACATATTCGAGTCCGTTCAATCGTGGTGGTGCCTCTTGATTCGTGTCCTTCATTGTTTCATAATTATTCGAACACAGCCAGATAAAAGGCAACTTTTTAAACGGGGAAAGGATAATTGCCGTTGACCTGAAGCCGTGGAATCTACCTCCATTGAGCTGGGTAATCTAATTAAATGCTGATTTAAAGGTCTCGATGCGGCGTTCAGCGGATCGTGTGGACAGGATGTTAATTGTCCGCTCAGTAAATAATGAAGCGATTGTTGCGTGCACACCTGCAGAGTCCTCAGAGGCCGCGGCGCCATTCTCACAGTGAATTAGTTCCTCCGCGTTTTCCAGCTCCAGGCGACTTTCAACCCTGAGTGGAGTTAAAAATGACAGACGCCCATTTGTTTATGTAGCATGTGAGTGTGTGTGTGTGTGTGACCTGCGTGCGAGTTCTGGAGATTGGAGTATTGTTGGTATGCGGACTGGCAGGATGGAACAGAACGGGCTGTAATAACGCTGTATCATCCCTCCTCTGCTATCTTACACAACATTTGTGAAATTCTTTCGGAGAAAGAAAAAGATAGAATTTACAAAGGTGCACATTAGAGACAACCCCCCCCCATGTTAAACTTAACTAATGCCCGGCTAATAGTCATAAAGAATCATTTATTACACTTGTTTTCACCTGAGAATATTTTTTTTCCTTGTTGCAACATTGCATCTTTTTAATCTATGATTATTTTTATGTGTATTTTCCATTTACTCTGACACAAACATGTCCTCAAACTATGACCTATCGTGTTAATTTTTTATCTTTTTCCCTCCGCAGACACAAGAGGAAGATTACGTCTCCACCATCGCCCGTCCTATTGACACCAGTCACTAAGAGAGGTAAAGTGTTTCGCAGACGGTGAAAAGATGGCAACATTTTGTTGCCGTGTGTGCCCCAAAGCTGGTGGGATTCTCAGAGCTCCGACTGTTGAGTTTTTCCTTGTTTGGTCAAATTACCCGTGTGGTCCAGAGAAAAAGATCCCAACAATTCAATTCAATTCAATTAAATTTTATTTATATAGCGCCACATCACAACAACAGTTGTCTCACAGCGCTTTCCAAACAGAGCAGGTCAGACCCTACTCTGAAGTTAATTACAGAAACCCAACAATTCCCACCATGAGCAAGCACTAGGCGACACAGGCAAGGAAAAACTTCCTTTTAACAGGCAGAAACCTTGAGCAGAACCAATAAGCAATCAATAATATGATACATACAATAACAATAAAGATTGCCTTATACACAGTCGTGACACTTTTCTGCTTTTAAGAATGTCTCTGTGTCCTTCCGTTGGCCACCAATCAACATGTGGTTTGGTGCAAATGGAAAAGTTTAGATCCTTTAGGTTAATGAGGAATAACCCACAGAAATGACGACCATCCTCTCACCAAACTAGTCGCAATCTCCTGCTGTCACGGAAAAATGTGACTTTTTCATCACCTTGTTAGTCACTCTGGGCATTCCTTGTGTTTGTGTCATCGTAGCAACATTTTTTTAAATACAAAAAGTGGTAACTATGGAGCGCTGTGGCATGCATTTCTTTATCCTCACGCCGTCAGAGCTGGGTGGATGGTGGTGGTGTGAGAATGAGCGTTTTGGGTTCCCTGTGGGAATGTGGAGTTCCCTTTTCCCCACATGAGGTGTTTGTATCTGTTACATGAACATTTCTTACATTAATAGATGTATTGTTGTTAGATCTGATATGGTTTTAATAATTTACCAGACAAAAAGTGCTATTTCTTTACATAAGTAAAAAAAAAAAAGAAAAAACTTCATTAGCTAAGTCCCATTTGCACTGGATGTTGAATTAAATAAGTCGAATCACAACCGTCTGAAGTGGAATTAAATTGATTTTGGGAAATCATTTGTGTTGCTACACTTAGTGTTTGTGTTTTTAAAGATTGTGACTTTATTTACAGCAGAACCTGTTGCCAACTTGGTTGAGTTTCTGCCATATTAATTACTCTCTCATGTGCTGGAGACTGATGCTGAAAGCAGCGGTAACATCAGAATCGCTCATTTTTTCCCATCTATACAGAAACCCAAAGTTTTCCTCTAGGCACATATAAGGGCTATATGTGAAAGGCCATTAACAGCCAACACTGTGTCAGTTTGTGACGCCATGCTGATGCTCTGGGATGGGAACGGGTGGCACATCTCCCGACATGAACACTTTGTGGACGCGTGTAAACTTTCCACTCGTTCTGAACCCGCCGATTCTGTGGCGTCCCCTCCTTAATCACTGCCTGAACACAGCAGATGACTTTAAGGAGGTGTAAATATTCTTCATTTGTACGTTATAAGCACATAAAATGAGCATTTCCTCTGAAGTCGTGTCACATGACCTGGTGCCAGATGTCATCCGGAGAGGTGGCGATGATTTAGGTGCGTCTGGTGTCCTCGCATAACATCGTGCAGTGTTTTCACTCAAGAGGGTAGATCTCATCTAGCTAGCTGTGTTTGCAACACACACACACACACACACATACACACATGCGTACACACACACACAGAGACACAAGGCTTGTAGATCTCCTTAAAGTTGCTGACAGCCGCACACACCACCATTTACACTTGAACACTTGAGTGCGCGCCAGAAGAGCAAAGGCTGTAAATATAGAAAATAGTTTGGCGGGAGTTGTAGGCAGGCGCATCCACACGCGCGCACACACACACACACACACACACACACACACACGTCACGCATGTGCACGGACCACAGTCTGGCCAGCTGCTGTGGGAGGACGAGAGGTTTTGAATGGGAGTGACAGCTGCAAATTCCTCAGAACGAAGGAGGGATGGATAAAGATTGGAGGTTGGGAAGAATGAGTGTGAGAGGGAGATAAGTTCCAGAAGGAATGGAAGAGAGAAAGGGGAAGGGGGGGGGTGGAAAAGAAGTCATGTGAAGAGCCGTTGCGGAGTTGGAGCCTGAGAGTTGTTATGACAATCCTATTTATTTAGATCCCAGCTGAAAAAACTTTGCTTTTCTCTCATTACAACATTACGCATTACTCACGCCGACATTATTCTTGAATTACGCACACGTCGAGCTTTTTCAAGAATTATTCCACTGAACAAGAAGTTCCTGGTAGATGGAGCGTTCTACAACTGCAGAGTGAGCACAAACAGGTCTGAGGGTTTTGGAGCATGTGATCCTAACTGTCAGTATGAGACTATTCATAGAGATCCTGTATTGCACAAGACTGATTTAGCAACTCTGTGGATTTCTTCTAGTGAATACAGGCTAATTTCCTAAGCCTTTACCCTATTTGATATGGGATATTTTTTCCTTAGAATCCTGTCTAAACAACTGTGGATGAGCCTGTTTTGGCTGTGGCCTTAAAATCACAACTCGGGACTCTAAATGTCTGGTAGGTCTCTCCAGTGAAAAATGCTTAGCTGGCAGTACTGAGTCTATGTTGATGTGGAATGGATGGAAATGAGCCACTTAAATGCATTTAAAGGAATATTATTATCTTCAGCCAGTTTAATCACAGGTGAATTTTGTATAAATGACACAATTAATGCATAGAAAACTAGACACATTAAAACAAGATCAAAAGTCTGCAATGAGAAATGATTTAGGGAATTATTTCAGCTAAAGCCGAAGCTCATTGTGTTGACATAATCTTTGAATGAGCCCATTTGGGGCCTCATTCAAAGATCTTTCTGCATTCGGATTAGCTGAAACACAACTTAACAGGAAAGTCAATAGTTGACTTAGTAGTTTTCCATGTATCTGTAATGGTTGTGTTTTCGAAACAACTGTGTGTGTGTGTGTGTGTGTGTGTGTGTGTGCCTGCAGGAAACTCATTAATCAGAGTCGTTAGAGGTTGTCCAAGCTTCTTGCTCTTCGATAATGCCTCTGCCAGGGTGAACGGGGACCCGGGAGCGTTTGTCTGAATGCCTCGGTGTTTCAGTTTTTTTGGTGATGACGCGCCTGGCTGCCCCGGTGCTCAATGGCACTGCGGCAGCAGCGTCACAACAACGGCGAGGAGAGCCGAGGGGAGGAAATGGCAGTCTAAACTGAGCTCTTAAACAGGAAGCCACCCTGGTTCTCTTATTGTTGTGCTTTTATAGACTCCTTCCTGCTGACTGGACCGCCCCCGTTGCCACGGTTACCATCCCTGTTATTTATGGGATGGACCTTAAAGATCTCACAGTGGAAGGACCGAATTGTTAAAGGAGGGCTACTTGGAGAATTTGTCTGACATGAACATTTTAGTAACATTTTTTGTTTATTAGAGGTTTATTAGTTATTTATGAGGATATAAATATGTTTTTTGTTTGGTTGAATACTGTAGATACTGTTTGCTTTTGACGTTAGTTTAACTTTTCCATACACAGTGAAATATTGCTGATATTTTTTGCCTCAATTCAAATCCCAGGTTGCATTTAGAGGCCCTTAATAAAAACAGAGCTCTTTCTGGGGACTGCAGATGCCCTGCAACAGGCCACTTTGCTCCAGATAAGGAGCAAAGCTGCGTCAGAGAAAAGAACCCGGGGAGGGAGGACAAGAAAGAGAAGGAGTTAAAGAAAAAAGAGGATGTGGCCGACAGTAAAAGATGACTGGAGGGGAGTGGAGCTCTCCGTCTAATTATAGATTCTGCTGTGAGCTGGCTGAGGCAGAAGTGCTACTGGGGTTTTTTAAAACCGGATATTTACTTACATGACAAACACGGGTATGCGCTCTCAGTTTATTTGTTACCTGCTATTGTGTGTACATCTGCATGAGGTTGTGCTTTTGAAGGTTTTTTTCTTTTTTTTTTTTCTCTAGATTTTGTGAAGATCAAATTGAAGATCAAGTCGTACCAAAGTGCCTGAGTGGTGCATGCTGTGATTTGTGTCTGTGAGTGAGGCAGCCTGGGGTGATGATAGTGATGCCGAATTCGGAGATAACACAAAGTAGTCAACAAGTGTTCGCTCTCATCTGCCTATCGCTCATTCTGGGATTTTCTCTTGTGTTTTTTACTGCTTCTAATGCACTTGTTTTACCAACTGCAGCAGATTTTAGGAGACACACTGTGCGTTTGTGTCTGTGTGTGTCTGTGTGTGTCTGTGTGTGTCTGGGTGTGTGTGTGTGTGAGAGAGAGAGAGCAGTAGGGAGCTTGCTGACCTAACAGACAGCAGTTCTGGATGTTTATGGAAACTCCGTGAGGACTTTGGAAACTGGACCCACGCTGCATAATACATCAACCTACCTCTGTTACTGTCACCCTGACAAACACACACACACTCACACACACGCACACACACACACAAAAATATATTGTCAGTTTCTCATGCTACACATGACTAAAGATGCTGCAAAACGGCTAGCAACTAAAATGCTTTCAAGCCCTTAAATCATTTGAATTTCCAAAGTAAATCAACCGGCCAATTCATTTTTTCTTTTCCCCCCCCATTTTTTAAATACAAAGAGACTCGTCCTAATCCCACTTAAGCAAAAAAAAAAACCTGAAAGGGGTTATTTTCTCCCTGCCGTAGCAAACTGGTTTCATCAGCTTCACACAGGAAGGTTTAAACGGCTATCGCAGCTAAAAATTAAGGTTGTTATTCGCTAAATAAAGATTTGGGGAAATGAGAAGGAGGAAATAGTAAGAATTGACATAAGTGTCCAACTGTGCAGTTCAGTGTCTGTGAATTTCTGCGCGTTTGCGTTTGCAGCCTCCTGGATCAAAGACGGTGCTGCTTAAATCAGCACCGTCCCATCAGGAAACAGAAGTTATCATTTCGGGGCAGTTCCCTTTTTTTGTAAATGTATTGTTTCATATCCTGCTCTGTAATTCCGTCTGTTTGTGTATTTTTAGGCACCTCCAGTTGCTTAAAAAAAAAACAAACCTGAATTTGTTTGCTTTCTGTTAAAATTTAACTGTTTCCTTTGGCAACAGCTACAAAAAAAAGCTATGAAAAAGAAATTTCTTTGACTAGGAGCGCATAGATGTATTTATTTATTTTTTAAAGCATTTGGATTCACATTCACAACAAAATAAAAATGCACATACTGGATAAACTTTCAGAATTCATCATAGTGATGATCCTCATGCATGCTAGTAGCATTGCACGACTTTATTCATGTAGAGATCTACGAAGGAAAACAAAGACACTAAAAAGGGGAGTGATGGAGACAACCCAAACTGCTTTACCCATTCATAAGTATCGAGTCATTCTGACTAATGTCTCTCAGCCTTTTTTTTTTCTTCCTGTAAATCTATGTAACAAACTTTAACCTCCTTTTAATTCAGTCCTCTTATTCTTCTGTTGGCTGTTTTGTGTGGGCGAGACTTTTAAACCCAACATTAAGGCGCCTTGATTTGCATTGTCTTTTTTTTGGGGTCCTGAGGTAATGACACATCAGTCTCTACTGGAAGTGGCTGCTGCCTGTAATAGGTGCAGCCCGATTGAGACGCGCTCACCCGGGCGCTACAGTCAAAGAGACAAGAAGGTGTCGCAGCTATATTTGGACAAGTGACAACACACAAAGTGGCCTGTTGAGTGTCGAATTAGAGCCGTGTCTGAAAACTGCTGGCACTCTCCTGGCTGTCATCTCGTTCACGGCGTGCAGAAAAAAAGGAAAAAAAAAAAAAAAAACCCTCCAACCTTGTGGCGGATTGCTGAGCAACTCGCTTTTCTCGTCTTTTGACTTCCTTCTCCTTCTTTTTCGGCCCGAATGCTAAAAATGTCCCTCTTTGCGTTTTTCTTTTCAAGGGGTTTTGTGTTTCTTTGATTTGATTTTTACTGCCAAAGTTCTGTCACACCGACTTACCTGTAAAACCAGTCCTGAAAAAGCTGCACACACGTGAGACAAAAGGCCTGGGAGGAATCAAAGGGAAGGGATCACTTAAGTTTCTGTGTTATGGGAGGGACTATTTTTCACCGTCAATCCCACGAGTCCACACACACCTGCGCTTGGTTTAGTATTTCTGGAGAACCTTTCTGATCTATTTATATGCCTTGATTGATCAAGACGTTCCTAGCCATCTCAAATACCAGTTTCCCTTGATGATTTTCACAATCACACACTGATACTTGGACACACACTCGCTCACAAACACTCTCACTAACTTGCAGGTTTAGTTTAGTTTAGGCTTTTGTGCTCATTTCTTACTGTTTTAAGAATGACTGTAGTTGCAAAAATGGCCTGTACATTTTTTTATCTTTTCCTGTTTCTACATGTTTTCTTCAACCTTGAATGGCTTTTTTTCCCCCATTTTCCGACTAATTCTAAAGAAGATGAACCAAAAGGATGAGTGGAGGATAGCGACCAAATCTGGATTTTGTGAAATTCCTGCTTTGCCTTGACCCAGCTCAACAGGTGTTGTGCAGCTTTAAAATGCACGATGGAAATGCAAAGAGTTTAGTTCCAGTAGCTGAAAAAAAAAAAAATTAAAACTGCCGGTGATTCAGATTATTTGAAGAGGAATTCCTCCAACAGAACAGAAACCACAGCAACCACTCGAAATCCCCCTCATCTCGGTGCTGATAACGTTTCAAAGGTTGCGTTTGCGCTCTTAATACTTATTTGACTTTCCTGGCAGTTGGGTTTTTTTTTTTGCCGGCGAACATATCGGCTTACCTGAACCACTGGATTGGACCCGTGGCGTGATTGTGCACATGCGTCCACAGTAAACCGGGTCCGCATGCGTCCTGTGTTATTCTTACACATGCCTTCTCGGCTCTGTTTGCTTAGAAAAAGCCTCGCCGTTTAAATGAAATCAACACAGAATCTCGACCACAAGGTCAAGATTTGTTTTTTCTTCTCCGAGTCACAACTCCATGCAGATGTAATGAGCTGAAACGCGATATCGTCCTCTAAGAACTATTAACATCAGTGCGTCGTGTTACGCGGAGAGGCCCAGGGGAGGAAAAACCGGAGGATTAAATGTGGCTGCCGCACTATTTGGTTTTTTAGACTTAAAATAACACCGGATACACCAGGACTCCCTTTGATACTCAGCATTATTGTCCGCCAATGGGAGATATAACCCTTCAATGTATTACAAAAAACCATCTAAAACAGTTTTATGGGTCTAGTACTGTTCACAACTGATTAGAAAAATGTCTTCCTCTATTTAAACGTATCAATGGTAGAATGAGGTCTATTCCCGTGGTGCCTTATCTGTGTCATTAACTGATTTTTTTTTCATATTGCCTAACTGAAAATGTACACATTCTGGAGCTTTGAGTCATCAGATATCAACAAGGAAGTGCGTCCAGAAAAAAAATGTTCACTGGGTGCACGCAATGGAAACAAGTGTGCTCAAAGTCAGTGAAAGCCTCTTTATGTCGTCCACGGAGATTCAAATGTCTCATGTACTTCAATAAATTTCCACGTTTTAATAAGCAGAAACCAGAGGTGACATCACCGGATTACTTTACAAGTGTGTGCGTGTGTGAGTGTGAGTGTGTGTGTGTGTGTGTGTGTGGTTTTCCCCACAGAAACAAAAGATCCTGTGTAGGTAAATGTTGGGCAAGTGTGTGTGTGTATGTGTGTGTGTGTGTATCTATTAATAACCCATGGGAGGCAGGGAAAGCATGAGACACTGGTCCTCCCGAATGTGTGTGTGTGTGTGTGTGTGTGTGTGTGTGTGTGTCTTTATACTGAAGCGGCCTTTGTTTCCTTGTACAAGTGTGTTCTCTTCTTAGTTTCCTCGGAATAATAACCTTATTATTCTTTGTTGTCATTATGGAGAATACAGGCTCATGTGAATGTGTGCGTTTGCCAAGTGATTTCTGACTCGGCCCATGCTACGCGCACACAAAAATGTTATGTCACATCATCCCAGAAAAAGAAGGAGCGAAACAACTGTGACTACACGGCCATGTCTTCCACTCGGTTCGATCCCAGGGGCCTTTGTTGGCCTTTGGTCAAACCTGTCTGGGCGATGTTTACTTCTCACGGTGCAACACCTGGCATAGCAGCACGCACATGATGTCAGAGGCATTTATTTCAGGCCTTTGCCGTGTACGTGTGTGTGTGTGCGTGTGTGTTAAGTTTTGGTTTCAACATCAGGCAGGTTTATGCAATAGGTGTTTGTTGGAGCCTGTTTTCTGTGTACTAGAGTTGTGCCTTTATTAGAATCCCTAATTGTAAACCGATACAGAAAAAAAAAACATAACTGAAATCTATGTGTGTGTGTGTGTGTGTGTGTGTGTGTGTGTGTATATATCCCTACGTGTGTATTCGTCTTAGAATATGATGGATTGTAAGATCATTTGTGCTTAACGCTGAAGCCCTTCGTCAATGTGAGTCACCGTACATTTTTTTGTGCATAGGCAAGAACAGATGTTTGTGCGTATGTGTGTGTGTGTGTGTGTGTGTTTGGGTGGGTGTGCGTGTAAAAATGTCATGGGCAGAAAACCACCCCGTGCCTTCTCCCAAGCTGTTCCCTTCCTGGATCCTGTATTTAGTGACCGATGAGGCAGTCTTTCCCACTGACTCACCAAATGCAATGCAAATGGCCCCAAAGAGCATGCAAAGAGCATGGAAATGTGTGTGTTTGCGTTAGAAAAAGGCTGACTGGCATGTGCGCGGAAACCAAAACAAAGCAGACACAACTCATTTTTATTTATCTATTTCTTTATTTACATCCCAAAAAACCCCTGAAAAACAGGCACACCTATAACGGCTCATTGCCCAACAGCTCCATACAGCTCCAAAATGTGACTTTTGAGCTTTTTATTTCTGAGTTGTGTAGCTACAAAGTATGAAGAATACTGTTTTATTTATTTATTTATTTATTTATTTATTTATTTATTTATTTATTTATTTTTAAGATCGGGTCACATTTACATCACAGTTGAGTCAAATGTCTCTAAGAGGAGATGAAGAAAACTCAACACCCTCCTTTTCTTTTCCCCCCCCGTTTCTCTTCTCCCAGATTCCTCCGTGGCAGTGCCGGCGTCCTGTTTTGCTCCGTCTCTCCATGGACCTGAGGGTGGGAGAGCGGGGGATGCGGCCTGGTTCCGACACGGTGCTCCTCTCCCCGCTGCACCCGCCTCTGCTCCTCACGCCTTTCTCCCCGCAGCCCCGCACCACCTTCTCCCAGCAGCATCTACATCAGCAGATCCGGGTAAACGCATCTCCACGAGGGGCCCATTTTGACCGAATGATGAGTTCAAGTGTTTGGTTTTGCTTTCTACACATTGCTGAATTCGGTTCTGTTTCGATGGGGACAGTTTAACATGGAGCAGAGGAGGCGGGAGCAGGAGCACCACGAGAAACAGCAGGAGTTACAGCAACTTAAACACAAAGACAAAAGTCAACAGAGTGAGTACATCCACATGCATACGCTCACTAAACCGTCACCTGCTACTACAAGCTTTTGGTAACCGTTTCTCTCAGAGAATTAAACATGACACCTTCAAAAATAATCATGGCCCGGTGAGCTATTCGCGGCTGGAGAGGAAAGTCCCTTTTTGAAGTTGTGCGGTTTTCAACGGTGACGAACTGCGTCACTTTACATTCAGGGCTGTTTGCTTTTAAAATGAGCCCTAAATATAACCCGACAAGTGGAGCTACAACATCAGAGTTAAATATAGTGTTAGGTCGGGGCGCGTAAAGTCACAGGGTCAATATTGACACGGTCAGTCGCAGCACCTGCTGTCACCCTGTTTGCACACACAGCGCACAACTACGCACACACACACACACACACACACGTTCTGAGCACACGCACTCAAACAAACGCGTCCCCATACAAAGCTGCACACACACGTGCATCCACACTCACCGCTGTGTGCATAAAAGTTGTTGTTTTTGTTTTTTTAGTTTTTTTTTGGCAGAATTGCTTCTTTTCTCTGGTTCACTTGCTGTGTTTATCTGAATTTATGCATCTAACAAGCAGCGGTGGCGTGCCCGGGGTCGGCTTTTCCCCGCTGATCCGTTTGTGCCGCGATTGGTTGGGGATCCCTTCCATTTTTCAATTAATCGGTCGTTGTCATTGGCTGGCAGGTGCCGTGGCGAGTTCCTTAGTAAAGCAGAAGCTCCAGGAAGTGATTCTTAAGAAACAGAAACAGGCGGCACTGGAAAGAACAAACTCCAACTCTCTGACTGCACACCCCGTCCCATACAGGTAAATACAGTGTGCATTTAAGCCAAGAACATAAGTCCAGCTACATGATATGACAATTCTTTTAATAAAATTTGTTATTTTAAATTACATTTTTTTCAAATTTGTTATTGAAACTGTCCTGTTGCGGTCAAATTCCTGTGTACTCTGTACATTTCTGATTTCTGAGGGTGCTTGCTTTCTGTTTAACCGAGTGGTTATTTTGTTCTTTCAGAAAGCTGGGCCCTGACCCCAGTCTGACCTCCCGGCCAATAGTCTCATCTCCATCACAGCCTCCGTCTGAGGGCTCCGAGGGCACACCGTTGCGCAGAGCAGGTGAAATATATCAGTCACCCAGTTTCCCACGCTGCCCGTACACTGAGGCGTGTAAATATATCCGTGTTCCGCAAAAACACGATGGCGTTAGATAAAGTTTTTCTTTCGAGATGACAGATCTGACTTGTTTGGCTGTGCATTTCGTCTCTCGTAGTGATGTTGGAAAAAGTTACAGGTCATATTTTGATGGAATGGAATAAACATTCAAACCCAAAAAAAGACCCCGCTGGACCCTTTTGGCTCTGCAGAGTGTGGCCACATTTAGTCAAAGATAGAAAAATGATAGCTTTAAGCAATCAGATGGCCATGAAAACAAAATTTTTCCTGTTGTCTCACATTTACATGCTAAGAAAACATAGATGAGTAAAAATCAATTAGACTTGATAGACTTTTTTTTCCCGTTCCGTCATTCCCTTTGAAATCTGCACATATTTTTCTATTTCTCGCTTAAATTTCCCAACTCGCAGGGTATTCTCATTTGATTATGATTAGTTACACATGTGTTTCCAGGGCTATGACGAGTCGAAATGTCTGCTGTGAAAGCTTTAAAGTAGCTTCATGTTTGAGGTTTTACAGCCAGCAGCCGCGGTGGGTAAAAGGGGTCTGCACACAACGGCGTTCGGTAACATTCCTCTTTCTCTCGCTTTCGTTTCTCAGCTTCCGAGCCGAACCTGAAGGTGAAGCACAAGCTGAAGAAACACCTGAACACCCGAAAGAGCCCGCTCACCCGCAAGGAGAGTGCCCCGCCCACCATCAGACACAGAGTGCCCGAAACGCTGGGTAATCGATCACAGCGATGCAGAGTCATGGCTTTACGCGGCCATCTTTTTAGCTATTTTTCTAATCTGAGAGTCACGTGTGATCTTAAGCACGAACGTGGGCAAAAACTCACCCGACTGTGTGCTTTTCCAGACTCTTCCCCGAGCAGCAGCAGCACTCCGGCCTCTGGATGCAGCTCTCCCAACGACAGCCTGCCCAGCGAGAATGGACTGCTGCCCTCTGCAGGCGGCCTGTCGCACGAGGTCAGAGCCCACACGCATTGTCCACTGCGTTGCGTGATATTCACAACTGCAAATAACCCGAAACACCCCATGTAACTATCTCTCACCGTATGTAGTGTAAATTATGATCACATATCTGCCATTCGCACATGATTATAGGACAAGGATATAAAGAGAAAGGTCCACTTTTTTGGCTCGTGTGAGGCGTTTTTTTTTGTTTTTTTGTGTGCGTGTGTTAAAAGGGCTGCTACATAAACACTGACTTTTTCGCGGCGTTGAGTAATGACATGTTTAAAGCAGCGACACAGGAGCGCGGCAGCTCTTGTTTGTCAGCCGTTTATGCATTATTCATTTAATCACGGAAAGTCAGGGCCGAACACCCTCGGTCACACCTGCTGTGGATGTCCTGACTCATTCGGCCGTGTCAGGTTCGGAGCCAGGGAACAAAAAGCTGAGCTTGATTTCATTAGACGCCGCAGATTTTGAAAAAACAGAAGAACGACGTGGTGTAAAACGCGTTTTGAGAATATGGAAAAACGTCGACTGTCGCTAAAGTGATGGTGCACTAAGAGGCCCGAGCGTGTAAAGTTTTTTATTTTGTGTTTCCAGGCCCAGAAGCTGCTGCTCAGAGATGGATCCCTGGCTAACTTCACCATCCAGAGCTCCTCCGCTCTGCCCACCATCACTCTGGGACTGCCGGCCAACTCCAGGGTAAAGGCAAGAGGGCGAGAGAAAAGGCCGAGAGTAAAAGTGGCCTTTTTCAAAAGCACACACAAGCATGACTTCAAAGACTTTGTGAAAGAAAATGAACTGATAAGTTTAACGGCTTTGACATCCTGTTTTTTAGAAGGAAGTGCGTCAGTCAAAGGAAGCACAGTGCTCTTAAAATGCTGCTTCACTCTGACTCAGATTTCTGTGTTACTTTGTTTTTTTTTTCAATATTTGTGATAAAATTTGAGAGGTTTAGGATTTATTTGTTTATTCATTTCTTTTTGTGCCATTTTGAGCTGATCGGTCTGTCGTTGAAGCCGTAATTGATGCCAAATCTTAAATTTACAGCGTTGTTTATCTGTGTGTGCAGGCTGAAGGGGAGCTGCCCTCCCTGAAAGTTGGCCGGGTTCCTGTGGTCACCCCGGGGGGCTCCCCAGTCTTCCTCCCCCTCAGCAGAGATGATCAAGCCGGTCAGTTGAACCCTCACTTGCCGGTCATCATCCTGGAGCCATCTGGTCTGGTGCACTCTCCACTTCTTACTGGTGAGACGCACACACTGTCCGCACACACACACACACCCATGTGCTTGAAGACCCCACGCTTTAAAAGTCAATAATCTTTCTATGAAAAGGAGGAAATGAACTGTTGTAGTCTTGCAAACTATAGCTGTAGCTCTTTTCAAACCAACATGGTCACAACCCTTAAAGACTAAACCCTTTCAAAGTTACAAATACTGTTAAACGAAACACGAGAGACGGTTTTTTTTTTGTCCTAAAAGGACAGATGTCCTGTTCCATTTAACTAGTGTTCACATACCCTGTTGCATGGACCCATGTGGAAAATATTACAAGGATTTTTTTTTTTTTTTTGCATTTATGTGTGACCAGTAAAAAATATACAACACAAAGCAGTGGTGATACTGGAACTGTGGTGTAAAGTGATTTGATAAAAGACAGTATTTTACCCCTGTTTTTGTCTGACGTCTCTGTCACCCATGCAGATATAATATAATTTCTTTTTTAAAAGTTCAATAAAGGCCGGGCCTCTAGGCATAATATATCAGAGGTTGTTAAGAATTAAGTTAAGACTTATGTCTCAACCTCTATTTTGTTAATATTCCTCTAATCCACTTTTTGTTTGTGTGATTTGACTACTTTGACCAAACAATCATATTCCATGCATTATGAATCCTACATATCTCTATTTATGAAAAAAGCAGATTGTAATTTTAACCTATTTTTAGCTTCATGTAATTCTTCCTCTGCCTTCTTAAACCTGTTCCTCTGCTCTCCACAGTTCCAGGCCTGGACTCTGTTCCGTTACCGTTTGCACAGCAGTTGGACCACCTGTCTCCAGCAGGTGTTCAGACCCACAAGCCCATAAGCAGAACGCGCTCGGAGCCCCTTCCTCAGAGCCCCCGCGCCCTCCACACGCATCTCATCCAGCAGCAGCACAGCACACAGCTCCTGGAGAGGCTCAAACAGCAGACTCACCTGGGCAAGGTACTCATACCATTTTACCATTTCCAACAGTTCTGGTCAAATTGAACTGGAAACGTCCTGAATTTGTACATATTTTTAGCTGGGAAGCAAAGGTAATTGCTGATGTAAATATTTTTCTGTAGATGAAAGCATCAGGTCAAGTTTGTCAGAAAAATCTCAAGGAAATATTTCAGAATCTGGGACACTTTATTTTAAATTCTGCTATACTGTAGTCCAGAGATATCTGCCTGCCATTAGCCCACCTCAGCAACTGTTTTTTAATTGTAGATATATTTATATTTGCTAAAACTTGAACTAAATGTGCATTCATTTGTCTGTGTTCTGTAGTTAATGTCCAAATCCGAGAAGCCCCGGCTGCATCAGATCCCGTCCGAGGACATGGACTCTGAGGATGGTGGCGGGCTGTCGCCCACTGAGTCCACCTATCACAGCAGGATGAGGGCGGAGTCACGGAGGGACGCAGAACCAACCGCGTCCAAGAGCCACGAGGAACAAATCAACCTGCAGCACGCCCTCATACTCAACCAGGTTTGGAAACTCTGAGCACTCACGAAGACATAAAGACTGCTGTTCTTCTTCAGTCCTGTAGATGGCAGCCTAACTCTGACTTACAGAGTTCCTGCTATGGCCTCGCTGTTTTGTCTTTAGAAAAAACCTGATGAAACAGTCATAAATTCGGCATCATGCTTAGTACTGGAAGCTTATTCTTTGGGGAAACGATTGTTTAAAGATCAGGGAAATCACTGTTGGGGGTGTTTAAGAGCACAAAGAAATCCAAAAAGCATCCTCCACGTTAAGTGAGGGCTCTGCTAAATTCTGGGGCCTACAGAACATATGAATATGTACTCAATCTCTTCACCTCTAACTCATACTTACTCTGTAAGCGTCTTTCTTAACGTTCATACAGTGTACAAAACAATGGAGCCTAACTAGTTCTTTAAGGACTCGTGTTTGCATCATGGAATTGTATCAAACTGCATTTTATTTTATTTTATTTTATTTTTTTTTATTTATTTTATTTTATTATTATTTATTATTATTATTATTATTATTATTATTATTATTATTATATATTTAATTTTATTCTATATTTTTATATTTTTATTTCTACATTGTATGTCCTTTTCTGTTTTCTCATAGAAGTGTTGTGCACCAAACACCAAAGAAAAATTCCTTGTTGGTGAAAAACCTACTTGGCAATAAACCTAATTCTGATTTCTCCTGGCTTGACTCTGCTCTCTGTCGGTGGACAGTCGCTGCTTTGGGAGCAGCAGAAGCAGCTTCAGCAGCTGCACCGACAGATGGAGACCCTGGGGGTACCTGTGTTACGTGGCGCGGGCGGGGTCGGAGGCGGTCTGGCCGTCCACCGCCCCCTGTCCCGCACCCAGTCCTCTCCGGCCTCCACCTCCCTCACCCTGCCCGAGAAGCCCCTGAGCCTGGCCGCGCAGGACACCGGCAGCAAACCACGCTTCACCACCGGTGAGTTGGGCTCACTTTTATGCCGAGGGGTCGAGAGGAGTGACCAAATGTGTGCAACCTCCCGATGACCCTTTGATTTAAGCGGCCTCAGTCGGTCATCGGAGGGTTGTGCATCAGCCACCTCTCGACCGGGGTCAGCGTTTCGCTTTCAATGTCTTTGTTTGCAGTGTTGGGGAGTAACGGATCACATGTAACGACGTTACGTAATTTCATTACCAAAAAAAAAGTAACCGTAATTCGTTACAGTTACAATGAGAAAATATGTAATTCAGTTACCGTTACTTCCGAAAATATTAAGAATTACAAATTTAGTTACATTTTTTAAAAAATATAAAGAAAAACCGTTGAAAAATATGCAAGTCACTGATAGACGAAGCGTATTGATTTACTAATATTTGACTGTTTGGTGTTGATGCATGACAAACGTTTATCGATTTCTATGACCTAGCCTAGCCTAGCCTACCTAGCCTACACAACTGTAGGGTGACCAGACGTCCTCTTTTTCCCGGACATGTCCTACATTTCAGACTAGGGTTGTCAAAAGTATCGATACTTAAAAAAGTATCGATACTAAAATGTTGTATCCCGATACGACTGACCTGCTGTCGCTGCGCCCCTTGTCTCCGATTTATTTATGGATTTATTTACGTTGTTTATGATCATTAACAAAACTTTAGCCTTGAACTGCTAGCTGCGGCCAATAGCTAATAATAACATGCTAAAATTAATCATGGGTCAATACTCATTAAAACCTTAAAGTAATCAAAAAGTATCAAAAGTAATTACTGACATTACTTTTTAAAAGTAATCAAAAAAGTTACACTACAATTCAATTTTAAACAAGGTCACTTGTAACTGTAACGGATTACATTTTTAAAGTAACTTATCCAAAACTGTTTGTTTGTGTGCGCAGGTCTGGTGTACGACTCCCAGATGCTCAAGCACCAGTGCACGTGCGGAGACAACAGCAGCCATCCCGAACACGCGGGCAGAATACAGAGCATCTGGTCCCGGCTGCAAGAGAGAGGCCTCAGAGGCCAGTGTGAGGTAGGGCACGCGCGCACAGACTCACTTCCAGGGCCAAAACAGTCCAGCGTCAGTGTTTTTTTACCTTATCTGTTAGCTGAGTGGATGCAGACGCTGAGATAGGCGGGGCGAGGCAAATTTATTTGTATATTTTTATTTATTTATTTATTTAATCAGGACAGTGCACATTAATTAACATTCTCATACATATTGTAAATTAGCCAGATTCTAGCATAGTTGCTAATTCGCATCTGTCGTCCTGAGGCAGGAAGACAAAACAACACAAAATCACATAATACAATATCAGTTAAAACAGAGAGAAACACGTTCAGACAAGGACATTTAAAAAAAAAAAAAAAATTAGTGATTGCATGACTGGGAACTTTTGAGAAACAGTTTAAGGTGCTTTTTTAATTGTGCAATAAGTGGGACCTTCCCTGATGTTTGTTGGGAGGCTGTTCCAGAAGTGACCCCCTCTGACTGATAGAACGGTTTGTCCATATATAGCACAATGTATAGCACAATACGTGTACAAGTCAAGTCGAAGTGCTTTACATAAAAGATTCAAAAGACAAAAGTGAGAGTTTAAAAGCAGAAATTCGGAAAAAAAATTAAAACAGGTTATAATTATCGGTTAAATAGAGTGAAGTGTGCAGACAAATTGCATCTGGTTGTCATATAACTGTTTTCACCTTGGATTTACACACTGTCAGAGTTGAGGCCTGTCTCACTTCTTCTAGATTCTTCTGTCTGCGACTTTTCTTCCTCATTTAAAATCACATCCCCTATCCTTAAGCCACAAACAGTGGGGGAAATAAGTATTTGACCCCTTGCTGATTTTGCAGGTTTGCCCACTTACAAAGAATGCTTATTTTTCCTCATCAGATGGTTATCAATTTTTATAAATTCATATGATGTGATTTTCTGGAATTTTCTTTGGGATTCTGTCTTTCACTATTAGAATGTACATTTGATTAAAGTTATAGATCGTGGCATTCTTGGTAAGTGGGCAAACCTGCAAAATCAGCAAGGGGTCAAATACTTATTTCCCCCACTGTATGTGATAAAAGTGCATTAGATTAAGCTTTTTTGGTCTTTCTTTCCATCCAGAGTATCCGTGGCCGTAAAGCCACGCTGGAGGAGCTGCAGTCGGTTCACACGGAGCGCCACGTGCTGTTTTACGGCACCAACCCTTTGCACAGACTCAAACTGGACAACCGCAAGCTGGCTGGTGGGTTGTCTCCCTTTATTCCATTCCTGCATCTTCCCACTCTTAAAATTATATTCAAAATGGTGCACAGAAAATACTTGAAACTCGCACGTTTTTTTTGTTTTAGGAATCCTCTCCCAAAGGATGTTCGTGATGCTGTCGTGTGGGGGTGTCGGGGTAAGAGAAAACACCCATCTGCACAACATGCCCCACCGGAGATGATGTGGTTTCAAAGAGACACAACTAAAATGAGCGAAGGGAGAATTGAAAAAAAGACCGAAATGAAAACAGGATATTAAAGAGGAAAGGATAGAGGGCTCAGCTCGCAGTGCTGATGTTGGGCTGGCGGTCTGTGTTGAACCGTGACAAGTCGGACTAATGAAAGCAGCATGGCCGTGACCAGGGATGAAAGAGATGCCTTAGATTCCAATCCAGGGGCCAGATGGACAGAAAATCTAATTGTAGGGTAATATAGTGTGCGAGAGTAAAAATTCGTGTTAAAGACAGTTGAGACCAATCCAGTATTTAGTGCGACGTGTGGTTCCACGTGCACGGATGGGTGTGGATGGCTCCCTGTGAAGTCCGCCATGCTTCCTTTTTGATTAACAGGTGGATAACGACACCATCTGGAACGAGCCGCACACCACCACGGCGTCCCGCATGGCGGCAGGCAGCGTTGTGGAAATGTCGTTCAGGGTGGCCAAAGGGGAACTGAAGGTGAGAAACTCTGGTTCAACATCAGGCAGAAAGACATTCTGTGAACGCCACACAGCCAGTTTGAATCATGCATGAATGCATGTTTTTCTTATTTTTATTCTGTGCAGACTGTGGGCATTTTATAGCAAATATTAACTCATTTGCAAGACAATCTGAAACATATCTTGAATGATGGTTGCAAAGATGAATGCACATGATCCTGGATGATTTTAGATGATTTTATTAGAGGCGACATACAGCACATTTTTAGCCTAGCACTTCTTGAAATTCCTCTAGGTTTATATTCTTTGTAAATCACTTTGAAGCCATATGAGCTGCAGATATTAAGGCTTTTTTAAAAATCAAAAACAGAAGCTACTCAACAGTTAGTTATGTAAGCGCGTACAAGCCAAGAGAAAAAGGTCTTGTCGAGATGCATGACAGGTTTGATTACGGTAGAAATATGGGTGTTTATTTAAAGTTTGATTAAAGCTCGTGTCTTTCGGTGAGGCGGAGATGAATAGCGTCTTTCTTTTTCTGCACAGAACGGCTTTGCTGTGGTCAGACCGCCAGGGCACCATGCGGACCCCTCCAATCCAATGTAAGTCTGCCCCTGTGTTGGTGTCTGTTTCAGCCTCTTGTTCTATCCAGCCAGGAGCTTTGCCGGCTAGTCTGAAGCTTTGTCTCAGCAGATGCTTGTGAAGGCCAGAGAGAAGACAAAATGTGAAAAAATGTGAAATTACTTTCTATCTGACCGTTTGGTTGATTCATAAAAAAAAAGTATCTTTAGCTGAAGCTAAAACTGTTAAAAAATAACATACCATAAAATATGCCACATAATAGTTCTGATACAACTCAATTCAAATGTGAGTGATCAGTGATATTTGATTAGCATGTTTTTTAGGCTCATGTGTTATTTCTAAAGCCCAGACTTTAACACGTTTATTTTTAATTGAATAATTACGGTGAGAATCATTAGATTTAATTGAATTCCATCTTTCTTGAGTCCCTAATTTTTGGGTTCCAATTTCAATTTGAGCCATGAATAAGAAGCCCGGGACACATGTGGGTTCATCAGCTTGGCTCGTCTCCATGGCACCCAGTCTGTGTAGCAGGCACACTTTGCATTCCCATAATTCTGCTTTGGTTGGTGCCATGGCAAAGATTTTAGCCCTTTCTGAAAGTTAAGACATTGGACTTAACAAAAAACAGGCATGAATGCTTTAAAACAGCGTAACGCTCATGCAGTTCCACAATCAATCGTAACATTCTCCATCTTTGACCCCTCTACCCATCACAGTGCGGGTCACACTGCTGGTCACACCGCTGGTTGTTGGACTTGTTGAACGTCGCTTGACCCCGGTTGTTTTTTAAATTCACGTCTTTGCCTTTCAGGGGTTTCTGTTACTTCAATTCTGTGGCAATAGCTGCCAAGCAGCTCCAGCACAAGCTCAACGTCAGCAAGATCCTGATTGTTGACTGGGTAAGACCTTTGTTTACTCTCTTATCCTCAAGCAAAAACGATTTTGCGTGCTCATCTAATCCGTGCAGTTATTAGTGGTCGAATATCCAGGATTGTGGCTTTGGATTTTGTTTAGTAATAACCTCCCTCACCCGTCCTCTTAGGATGTCCACCATGGTAACGGCACACAGGAAGTGTTTTACAGTGACCCCAGCGTTCTCTACATCTCCCTTCATCGCTATGACGACGGAAACTTCTTTCCCGGCAGCGGGTCACCAGCTGAGGTGGGTGAAAGCCTGATTTGAACTGCAGAACTACGGATATGGGATCGGCCTAATCGGTTTTGGTTGGCTTTAGGTGGGCACCGGAGCGGGTGAGGGCTTCAACGTGAACGTGGCATTTACAGGAGGACTGGAGCCACCGATGGGGGACGCTGAATACCTCGCCGCGTTCAGGTAGAACCCAACTCTGAGATGTCATTAGCAGTTTAAGGGATGAAAGTGATCGTATGCTGCTTTCGTTTATTTCTTGACAGTCGGGTTGAAACAGGATTTCCACAGAGACTTTACCAAAAGATTTACATAACTCTTGACTTTTTGTCCTCACAATAATTCTTCAACATCTTCATATTTTGTTTACAAATCTGAATCCTCATTTTTTGTAAAATACTACATTGCTTGTGCTGATTTGAGTCTGTATCAAGGAGAGACATCTAGTGGACAACACGCAAAAAATCATATTTACTCAATTCAATGCCTTTTTAAAATTTCACGACCACCTGCGTAGTATTTTGTTGTCGAGCTGTAATTGGACAATTCCTGCCATTTCCTCAACACAAAGCCACAACAGACGCACTCTAGCTGATCAGAGGCTCGGCCCTGCGTCGCCTCTGACGTACTTCTTGCGTAATTAATAATCCTTGTCATTTGGGGAGCATGTGTCTGGCGCTCCCCGTTTCCAATACCTTCAGATGTTTTACAGTAAATGCTCTCCAGGTCTTGTGTTTGACAGTTTGCGGACTGTTGCTTCCTGCTGGTGGGTTGGATAATAGTCACTGGTGGGTGTTTTAGCTCCAATAAAGGTTCAGCGGTGTGGGCCTGTTGGTCGTCTGGTGCTTCAGACCCCAAGGAAACATTGGCAACCGCATGGTTACTGGAATAGAGGCACGGTGGATCGCACCCAGACTTAAAGGGTGGGTGGATGGGGAAGGGGGGAGGGCTATGCATGCATGGGTCTGCTTACATGAGCTCCAAACAAACATACGGGGATAAACATTGAGTTCCTCTAATGAATGAGCCACGATCCTGAAACCAATAAAAACACAACATCTATATGTCATTGTCAGCTGAAGTTAAAAGACTTTGGTCAATTACTCGCCTCTAAATCTGTTATAATTCAGAGAATTTATTTAATGCTTCGGGAAAAAAAAAGCATTCTGACATATAAGTTATTTACGGGATGACGTTGACCTCTGACCTTTCTGTGGAGCATACCAACAGAAAGGTGGACAGATCTTCCAGGGATGACCATTCAGACTGGGAGGGTGCAGGTTGGTTTCACCCAATGCCGGCTGTCTTTGGGATGGAACCAAATATGACAAAATATGTAAAAGTCAACCTACAGATGAGGCTGAGTTACCGCCACATGAACTTTACGCATGTGTAAAACAAATAAAGTCGACCGAACAGAGTTTAACACACGAGCTCGGCGGGTATTCGCGGATCAGGTTTGAAAACTAAAGAAACCGAGGCTTGTGAATCACCATCCTGTTATGTTAGCTACAGGAGGGGGTTTCAGTGTGAGAACTGTCGGCATAAAGCAAGGCCTTTTTTTCTTCTTCGATGAAGTGGGAGTAAAATAATTGAAGAGATCTTTTTTTCCCCGTATATCTGATTTACCATCTGCACCCAGTGCTGCAGTTCGGGGGTCTGTTAAAGTTTGGTGCCCTTCATTTCTAAATCTTTACATCAGTGAAAGAGGAAAAAACTAAACAAAACGTGTGCATCTAGTTGATATGAAATCCGATTTTTACGTCCCCCAATTGTAACGCTTGTCTACACGTTCGAATGTGTAAGAAGACATTGGGGAGATTGTCCTTTGCATGCCGAGGCCTCATAATCTCCTTTCAGCCCTAATGAGGAGGCGGTTTGCTTTAACAGCTTGAAAATGGAGTCTCCCACCTCTCTCCACCCACCACTTAAATGGCTGCTCAGCCGCTTTGTAATTGATAAAGTTTTAAAGCGTGCCGTGGTCTACGTGTAAAAGAAAATCTCGAGCCTCTTTAATGGGATGCATTTTATGGGTGTGTTTGTGTGTGCCTGAGCTTCAGAGAGGGGGGCTTTGCTGCATTTTCACCTTATCCTTCACTCGCACCCTCCTTATTTTCCATCACCCCGACCAGCACACGTTCTCCCTCTTCCTGTCGTCCCTTGATTGATCTTTAATAAGCATCCCCTTCTCCCCTTCACCCTCCATCTTTCCATTAGTGTGTCTGCTTTAATGGTTCTGCTGGGGAGGCGGGGTTGGGGTTTTGTGGTCGGGTATTGTTTGCATGCCTGTATATATATGTGTGTGTGTGTGTGTGTGTGTGAGTGCATGCTCTTGATCCATGTCCACATCAGTTTGATTAAGTGTACGGCTGCTTTATTGATTATGTGGCGAATCTGATCTTAAACAGCCAACTGCCGCAAGATGAATTCTCCTCTCCTCGTTCGGCTCTTGCATGTGCAAAAGGGGATATTAGCATTTAAATGCTAATGCTGGAATGCATATGCACGCTTCCACCCTGTGCTCATTTCTGTCTATGAGCTCATGTTGACTTCTCGCATGTGATCGTGATAGCCGCGTGTGCGTGTGCGCTAAAGTGTGTGCGCACAAAGACGTGGAGGGAGGAAGGTCTCCAAAGTCCCCGGGCAGAATAATGAAGGTAAATGGATCCCAGATGGACTGCTTTTCCTCTTTTCTCTCTGTTCAGTGACGTGAGGAGAGTGACAAGCCCCTAATGGGAAACAGACTTGCGCGCTGCCGCTTTGAACCTCACCGACAGCACGGAGCTGCATAGTCAACCCACCCCCCCACCCCCCCCACCCACCTCTGGACAGCATAGCTTTCCTTCCTAACAACAATAGCATTAAGGAAATATGCATCTGATTCAAGTCCACAAACAAACTGTGCATGAGATCTGACATCAGCGTGTCTTTGTTGAGTAGATTTGTCTCAGCTGAGGCTTTTTAGGGCTTCTCCCGCACAGGAACAATAGTCCTTTGTCAGCCCCTTTTCGAGCTGCTGAGTCTGGGATCTGCCAAAGCTGGGTTTCACTTGTCAAGTTAATGACTTCTTTAGAGCGGATCAGGAATATTTGTTATGTTCAGGAGGCTGTCCAGTTTGGAGATGCCCAGTTTGATATGAAAACGGCTAAATTTCACAGGTCAGTCTTCATGTGTGAGCGGGTTAAAAAACAATCCACCTTTGAGTCTGTATGTCATGAACCTCTGCGTCCAAATCTACTTGGATGTGGGCCACTGCTGGTTGTTACCGAGAAAATATTTATTTCTATGGCTGACAGCTCCGGACAGGCTGTTTTAATGTGTCTCATCTTTTTTCTTCATATCTCAGTCAAGTTTGTGCTTGAATGAAAACGGAATCCTATTCAATTCTTATCTTAAGATGTGCAGCATATTTTCTGAATGTATACACTTTAAGTTGTGTCTAGCATGAAGTCGCTGTGTGTGAGTGGATGAAATAGAGTAGAAATTATTCTTAAATGTGGAAATCGGGGATAAAAACTATTACACAAAAAAAAAAAAAATCATATCACTACTCACTAAAGTAAGTAGAGGCAGGAGATCCATAACAGAATATTGGTTAGTAAATGACATGCTTGCACACACTTTTGAGCGGTGTTAAGCTCTAATGCACCAGATCTTTGGTCGATCATTTCAGTCATGGTGGGCTGTGTGTGTGTGTGTGTGTGTGTCTGCAGGTCTGTGGTGATGCCCATCGCCCAGGAGTTCTCCCCCGATGTGGTTCTGGTGTCGGCTGGGTTCGACGCTGCGGAGGGAAACCCTCCCCCTCTGGGCGGGTACAAGGTCTCCGCCAAATGTAAGCACCAAGTGAAAGGCCTCACCTCCGTTCCTTCTTTTCTTTTCCTTCTTTTTTTTCTGTCCGGAACAAACGTTGTTGAGAGCTTTACTTTGCGGGCCGTTGGTTGCCTTCACAGACAATCCTGAAAGGGCAGCATTGTGCCTTGTGCTGTGCCTCGTTCGATCCCTTATGTAACAATAATTATCGTGATTAGTAGCAGGTTTGTTGGAGCGGGAAGATAGAAAACCCCGGCAAAACTGGTCGGCAGCTGTTTCGGCTCACCTTGTGTTAACATGCATGCGTCTGTGCACCACAGGTTTCGGTTTCCTGACCCGCCAGCTGATGTCCCTTGCGGGGGGCCGTTTGGTTTTGGCCCTTGAGGGGGGTTATGACCTCACGGCTATCTGCGATGCGTCTGAAGCCTGCGTCAGTGCACTCCTCGGAATTCAGGTAACGAATGCTTAGTAAAAGAGTGAACTTGTATAGTGTAGCTCTAGAATGCATCTTTGAAGCTTCTTAAAAATTCCCCGAAATGAGCGGGTTAAAAAGTAACACTATTTTAACTAAACTGGTATTTTCCTCCTTCTTCGTCTGCTTAGGATCCAATGCCAGAGGAAACCCTGCTCCAAAAGCCCAATGCCAACGCCGTCCGCTCCCTCCAGACTGTCATACAGATACAAAGTGAGCAGCAGTGCAAGCTGACGACTTCTTGGCTTTTGGTTTTGAACGCCAAACCGACACGTTTTTTGCGTACGTTTCAGGTCAGTACTGGCAGAACGTAAAGGCTTACGGAGGGGCGGTGGCTCTGTCGCACCTGGCTGCTCAGAGAAAAGACTGCGAGGAAACGGACGCGGTCAACGCTTTGGCCTCGCTGTCTGTGGGGGTCATGCCCAACAAGAGGTACGGTCCATACCCCGCTCAGTGCCCCACGGGCGATCCGATACACCCACACCTCTCGTTAACTCATTGACTGCCCGTTTTTGGAGCATTTTGACTGATTTTTCAAGAGCCACAGAATAGTTTGTGCTATGACTATCTAAACACCGAACACACCAAAAGAAAGAGTAGACTCTCTTCTTTCATCAGTAAAAAAAGATTGTTTCTACCTTATTCCGTTCTTCCTCGAAGTGCGTCTCACCGGCGACATGTTCTCTCATAGCGAACCGTTAAGTTTTTTTTATTTGCCTACAATCTATGCTCATCTCTCATCAAAAGTGGCACTGCCCCCTAGAGGGTCAATTTGTTACTACATACTCTGTCTAGAAGCCGATATTTACGGACAAGCATTAGCAGATCGTCCCCCAAGCCACTCTCGTTGAAAAACATAAACGACGTCTATAGACGTCTTTGGCAGCCAATGAGTTAACTTTAAACCTCTAAATGACGCCTGCTTTGTTTCGCTTGCTTCCTTTTAGCCTCCCCGACGAGCCAATGGAGCATGACAGTGACTCCATGTAAGACAGTTCAACCGATCACCTCACGGAAGTTGCTTTTTCACGGAGCGTGCGCCACCTGTGGCCTTGGATCTCCAGCGCTGTCGCATCGCCACTGAGCCCCCGCCCCCCCCCCACCTCTAGCCTTCTTCTCACTCGCGCCGCGGCCGGGGCTCCACGCCAGAGCCGCCGATCGGAGCGCGGCTGGGCCGTCAACGGCTGGGCCGAGGCCCAAACCTCGTAAAACCTCACCAAAGAGCAGTTCAAGTTCGTTTTGACTTTTCGTTTTTTTTTTCATGACTGACGTCGGACTCGTGTCTACGTGCCGAGGTTTGGAGCCACAAACCTCTGATTCACCTCGAAGCACTGTGTCCCAGCAGCTGACTTGTTGCCTTAACTTTGCCTTATTTTAAGACCAACATCAGGTTTCAGGGGGAAAAACGACTGTGGATTATTGATTGCTTTTCCCCTCTACCGCATTGCCTCACATATCAGAGTTCAAGTAAATGCTGACCAAACGAGTTGCAAAACGATGGAGAGCGAAACCCACTGTGACAGCAGGTGTAAAGCATGTGCATGTGCACGTGCACGTGTGCTTGATGGATACAATGCAATAAAATCTCCAAGAAAAAGTCCAGAGGAAGATGAGAGTATAGATGGAGATAGCCTGTTTTGATGATGTCATTACATACAGTTTAACCACTAAAACACAACAAAGAACTCCAGGAAACGAGAGAACAGGAGGACACAAAGTGGACAGCTCTGGTTATGTATATAAAAAAAAGAAAAAGAAAAGACAATGACCCTTTGTTGTTTTATTGCACTGTTCATTCCATAATGTGAACCAGAAGAAATTCCAAAGCTCTGGGATAAAAAGTCCTCTCTGTAGATTATTTAATTTTTTTGTTTTGTTTTTTTAAGATTTGGATGATGGTGACGCTCACCATCTTTTTTCCCAGTTTTCATCTGAGATGTCTTATAAAGTCTCTTTGTCTTTACGTATGGGCTTAAATACTGTAAAGTTGTGTTTCCTACTAATTCAATTTGACAAGTAGGCAAGATTTTAGGATCAAGAACTTTTTCCTCTGCTGTTCAGTGTCTTATTTTACCATTCGTACACATAAAGAAAAACAACACGCGTCTGAAGCAACATTGGACCATTATTGTACCACTAGTATTGAATATTGTATGTTATTACTTATATTTGAGACGAAAGGAGTGTTCATTCCACCCTGGCACCACTGAGGACCATTGTATTGTTCTTTCTTAGCGATACTGTTAATGCACTTAATGGACATCATCCAAAGAAAACTGCCTTAAACGGCCTGCTCTTGGTAATGGGACTGTATAGATGAAATACAAGAACAGGTATGAACATTCTGCTTTTAAAAGACAACATTTGAACCTGTGGATTTAGATGAACATCACATATGCAGTCGTTTGTATACCGTTTGCTTATATGTGTACAATGACCTGATCTGGTCTGAATGTTTTCTTTACCTTAAAAACTTTAGTCACACTCAAACTGATGCATTTCGTTTAGTTTGTTGGATAAAACCTTTTTTATTGTGTGTGTGCTTTTTTTTTCTCTCTCTCTCCGAATTGTACTTGATGATAAGTGTTCTCGTGACACAGCTAGCCCAAACAGCACAATAGAGTATTTCGTCTAGCCCGAATTTGGTCATTTGAGGACAATTTTGTGACCTCCGTGCTAGAAGGCATGTAAGGGCTTCGCATGACAACATTAGACTGTTTTTTAGTTTGGAGGTTATTGTTTTGCAAAATTGAACTTACTATAGTTGTTTTGTTTTAGGTTTTTGATGACCATTTCTCGTGTTTTAAGGTTGGAGCTGGAGGGCATTGAGTCTTAATTAATGGCCAAAAGTAAAGGAAAAATTCTAACTTAGTTTAAGTTTTAAAAAAAAAAGATAATCTACACACTAAACTCTCCTGAAACTTAAAACTAACATAATTCTGATTTGGGTAGTTTTTTTTGGCTGGCGTTCACTTGGCCGTGAGAAGTGTTACCAGTTTGGGATCCGGTCAGAAAACCGTGCGGGTGCTTGTTTTGATCAGGCCCAATTCCCCGTATGTATGCTGAGGAGCTTTACCTGTAACGGTTTCACAGTAAAGACCAAAATTTCAGATCTCACTGTAGCGGAGGTCCCACTGTTTTTGAAGAATAGGTCTGTTTGAGAGGAAACTTTAGAGAAAGTGTTCCTGAATGAGTGGAACCGGTATGTAGTTTGCTCTTTGCAGGTGTTTCCAGCATTGACATTACATGCTGTGTATGTTTGAACTGTCAGTGAAGTGAATGTCTGAGTGTGTGTGTGTGTGTGTGTGTGTGTGAGAGAGAGAGAGAGAGAGAGAGAGAGAGAGAGCACTGGTGATTACACGTGCACTTGACTTGTACATATGCACACTTCTGTCATGCATTTGTATGCGTTAGTGTCTGTGTCCCCCAGATACTGTAAATTACCTTTTGTATTATAATCCTAGTGGCTGATTTTTTTTTTTTTTTCTACTTGTGTAGAGGCCAGTACTGCCTCGGCTCTTAATTCTCTTTCATTCTCTTGTAAATTCTACCTTCTTCTTAAAGAAAGACACTGTAAATAGAAAACTCGAAGACCAAAATACACATCACACGTGTGCCTCGATGCATTCAGTAGCATGTGTATTTGCAACTCTTAGTTAACTGGACTCTCAGTAACTCTGTATCTCCGAACATGACATTGAAATTTTTATTTCATTCTATTTGTAACTTGCTTGGATTTTTTCCACATTTCCCACCATGTGTATGTATAGAAAGATTGTCTATTTTCTACTTTTTGTCTTTCTTCTTGATTAAAAGAAATATTTCCACTATATGTATTAAAGTCTTGAATTTCTCCACGTTTCCATGTTGTGTCTGTAGATTGGACCTAGATTATTTATATGTCTATATACAGATGTAGCATATCTACATATTGATAGATTCATTTGGTTTTTTTTGTAAAGCATACTAAAGATTAGCTACTTACTGTATATTTAGGGAAAGACACATCTAACATCTTCTGTCAGACTTTGTACATACAGATTTTGCATTATATTAAAACCAATACACTCCAAAACATTTTACACACATTATTCTTTTAAATCAGTTTATTTCCAGGAGGATGCATTTAACGGGCTTTAGTATTGGTATATTTTTGCTTGTTTTTCCCATATGTTCTGATCAGTTGCAACATTTTATGCTAATATACTACTTTCCTATACTTCGCGCATTGTGAAATGTACTAATATTTAGATTGATCCGCAAAGATTCTGCCTAAACAGCCCTGATTTGGAGCACTTCAAATCATTCAAGCTTTCTGAATTTTCAGAGGAAAACGAGGACCCGCTAAAGTCAGTGTAAACGCACAGGTGGGTACTAAAATGGATCAAGACAAAAGCCAAATGTGCCTCTGACCATCTTTGATTTACTTGCTGGTTTGTGTTTTTTGGATTAATTCATTAATTTATTTTTTCACAGCTTTCTAATTAATTGTGTGTAAGGGAAATAAAATACAATGATTTGCAAATAAATGTCCACATATACTTATTTGAATGTACCACAGAATGAGGAACAAATACTTTCTCCACACAATGACATTTCTGTAAGCAGTGAGGCTAAAATCCAACGCTGAATGCCGGTGACCCTGAACCCCTCGGCCAGCTCGGTGCTGAAAACATCACTCTGTAAAGGATATCACCACTCGGGCTCAATAACACTTCAGGACACTTTGTCAGTTGGCGCAATTCCCTGCTTCGTGTCCAAGTGAGAGTTCAAACGCAAAGAGAAAGCCAGATATCAACAGCCTGGGTTGGACGGATGCAGCATCCAAAATGGGTTGTGGCCTGACCAGTACTCCTTTCGAATAGTTTTTGGGAATCGTGGCTGCAGAGTCATTTATCAGCATCTGTGACGATACAAAGCTGTTAGTGAGGGTCATCTGTGAGGGGAGGGCTAATGCTGTGAAGCCTACACAAGTTTCAAACTGTTCATGCTATTGTAATGAGTTGAACATCAATTGGGAAAAATTTCATGTCTCAATTCAATTGGAATATAGTTGTAGATACAAGGCCGCTTTCCAAATGGAGTTTAATTATTTGAAAAATGACCAATTAGCTTATTGAAAATAAATTGTTGTATGTATCGAGTTGCTCAAGGTTTGAGGTACTTGGACTATTTATGCCCATGTCAATTTAGAATGTTATTTTTCATAGTTTATGTGAGAATTTGTGAAATTTTGATTGCATGAACACAAGAACATGCCAAATAATATTAAATTATTAGCCTCCTTTAAAAAGCCTCGAGCCTGTACGGAGAACTGAATATGAATAGCACTCTAAGTCAAATGACACAGATCTAGATAGTTAAAAAAGAACTGGAACGCATCATTAGTTTGATATATTGACTGAATATTTAAAATGGACAGAATAAATGTAATATTTACAATGCCATTTCAGGACTTCTACATAGTGTGAAGTTCGAAAAAAACCTTAAGCAAGTAAGTTCACTCCAGTTTACAAACACACCATATTTCTTCTTAATCTATTAATTGCACAGCTTTTAAAAGTTTAAAAGTTTACTCATACCTCATGTCAAAGCTTTAATGATTAAGCTGTGACTAAAGTGGCAGGATACATGAGCTGAAGCCCACTGTTGCTCAACTGAAGAGATGGAGTGCAACTATAGCATGTAATTTAGGTCCAAACAGGCTATAAATATTGCCTGAGCCTTTAATTGCACATTAACTTGTTCTTCTTGGAGGAATTAACTGTTCCTGAATGACCAGGCAAAGGCACAAAGATCTCGTTAAAAAAAAGCAAGACTTTTGGGCAGGAGGGAGGAAGGGAAAGGAAGGGAGTCGATTTAACAAGAGAGACAGGAGACAAAGAGGGTGGGGTGGCAGAATAAATCTCTGCACTGTTAGTCACCGTGTTTTTTCTAAAAAAGAAAAGAAAAAAAGTGCATGAGCTTCTGGAAAAGAATTTCTCAACAAGAAAAAAGTTGACTTCTCTTTCTATGCGCTAAACCCCGTTTGACGTCCCCGACCCCGTGATTGAAACAGCAGGAATGGAAGAAGGGAGTGGAGATGTTTGGGATCACACTCAGTTTATTCAGCAGCTGGAAAGACAAAAAAAAAGAGGCAAACATCTTACCGCAGAGACCCCTCAAATGAACATCCCAGTCGAACGATTCAACATTGGACGTTGAACAAATTAAATAATTTCCACGTCCTGCTTCCTGGTAAAAACAGACACACGCGGGCGGGTTTTACGACCCCTAAGGTACCACAGAGTGGAGATAAATCCTCTTTTTTGGAACACGGATTGTTATTTAAAAAAAACGAAAATAACGCAATACACAAATTTAGCATTCTTGCACTTCGACGTGTGCTGGGGCTTTTGCCCCCGCCTCTCTCCTGGACCAAAATTGATTTCTTTTTCAAATGTCAAGTGTCTTCTAACATGTCGGTGTAGTTAAGCCCTCTGAGCCCACGCTGCAGTCACGCCGAGCTCAGAAAAAGGCCTCCATAAGTCTTCACGGAGGCTGGAAACTTAAGCTACCTCCACGGACCTTCTAATGATAGGTTCCTGGGTCTTTGTGCATTTTGGCAGCGAGGGGAGAAATGGTCCCGTCACGGAGGTATTTTGGAACCAGCGAGCCTCTTTGAAGTTTGCTTGTTTAACTGAATCTCAAACCATGCCAGCCATGTTTGTTTGCACAGTTTCAGACCTCGTTCTTGTAAGAACGCAACACGGATTTACGATTTGACATTGGAAAAATAGATACTCGGGCACAGAGGGAAAACATTTTTTTTCCCAGCACATGGGTGCACGGGCGCAGCTACACCTTTACATGTGTCCACATTTGTGTGCATAAATCAGCTCTCACCTCCTCCATCACTCCCTGTGGTTTATGGGAGCTCAGTAGGGAGCCACATCAGCCTCCCCCTTTGATGATGACACGCGTGATTCATGGCTTTTCGGGGAGCGTTTGTTTTCATTACGCCCTCTCGTCAGTCCGCTGTATCTGCATCGCAGTTTCGTGCAACCTCAGCAAAATTTGGCCGGATCGAGGGGAAAATAGAGTTTGTTTTTTTGGCATCAGAAGAAACAAAGGAGCTCGGGGTTGTTGTTTTTTTTTGTGCGTGTTTTTTTTGGCATCGAGAGGAATAACTGCCCTCAGCTCCTTTTTCCTCTATTGCTTGGGTTTAGAGGCAGCCAGGGATTCATAAAACGTCAAACTCTTGGAAAATTAGGAGTCGAGAGGGTACGAAAAAAAAGTCAAAAGTCCAACGTGGGTTTGTCTCTCCAGCTCTGATGTTCCTCTGCTCTGTGTGGTTTGTTCCACCAATTCTGGCTTTTTATTCATACTGCTTAAAACTATACACTTCCCGCTCCCCAATCAGAAATAAAGTTAAATATGGCTCGTAGTATTCGTACCTATGAAGATG
The DNA here is from genome assembly GCA_907169785.1 of Menidia menidia. Lineage (NCBI taxonomy): Eukaryota > Metazoa > Chordata > Actinopteri > Atheriniformes > Atherinopsidae > Menidia > Menidia menidia. Next base: position 817,998 of record CAJRST010041110.1, read on the forward strand.
GTTCAACTGTTCTTCACCGAAGTGATAAAATCAGACTTTACGATGGCTGAAACTCAGCTGCTGAGCTCCAGAACCTGAGAAGGCTGATGGGTCACGGGGATCCAACACAAACAACCGTTCCGTCGGGCAGAAGCAACAATTCAGACGACAAGATTTTAACCGAACGGGATCTTGAACATGAATAAATGTGGACTCTCTCGTTTGTCCCTTCCTCCATTGCGATCTATGTAAACAGAACACACATCCACGACAAAAACAGCAGTCTTTGAGCACATTGTCCTTACGTGGCTGCATTTTTTTGGGGCAAAACGGAACGTGGAAAGGAATTCCACGGGGCTTTCGATGGCTTTCGAGATCCCTCCGTGGGAGTGAGAACGCTTTTTCTTGCCAACGTTTTGGAGAGTCAAGACGCGGCTACTGGCCAGCGGACATGGCCGACCAGGCTCCCTCCATCCTCCAGACGGAGAAGGCGTAGCTCAGCCTCTCGTGAGCCAGGTAGTTGCACCCGGCCAGCTTGCTGTCCATCTCGTCGCTCTGCAGGACCTGGTAGAGGAAGTCGATGTAGCGGGAAGCCAGCCGCAGCGTCTGGATCTTGCTCAGCTTGTCGGAGGGCAGCGTGGGGATGATCTTGCGCAGGGAGGCGAAGGCCTCGTTCAGGGACTGCGTGCGCTGGCGCTCCCGGATGTTGGCGATGACCCGCTGGGCGTGGGGGTCCTCCAGGGCCGACAGGCCTCCGGGGCTGTGGCTGGAGGCCGGGGACAGCGACCCGCCGGAGGAAGGGGGCCGATGCTGGGGACTCCGTTTGGGTTTTTTGGGAACCGTCTGAAGCCCGTCCTTCGGCTTGACCACGCCGTTGGGGAGAGCGATCTGATCCCCGATCTGCCGCTTGACCCCCGGCGTGGCGACCACGACGGGGCAGGTGTTGGAGAGAGGTCTTCCCGGATCCTCCTGGCTGGGAGCCACCCCTCCCTCGTGGTGGTCATCCTTCGGGGGCTCCTCCTCTCTCATGCTTGGCCACGTTTTTCTTCTCTTTCTCTCTCCTCCTTACCAAAAATGTATCCTACAGTCTTGAGTTTCCCCAGTTCTTCCTCAGCGTGTCTCCCCTCTGTTTGGGTCAGAGGTGTCCCCCCTTTTCTGTTTGTCCTGGGGAGCTCCCTCCGTTGCTCTTGGAGTTTCTGTGATCTTCCGCTGTTTTGTTGATCCGCTCCATCCAACTGTTCAGTTTATCACATTTGAGCGAGCCAAAATATGACAGAAATCACTACTCAGCTATGATTTTTTGTTTTTTTTATCCAAACATGTGCAAAAAATCGGTCAAAATCTCTCCCGGTCTCTGTGGGTGGAAACTGTTTCCGTGTCCCGCTCCGGTGACAGCATGTGAGACAACAGCAACATGAATCTGACTTTTAAACGGGACGTGACTGCGAAAGCCTCCAGCTGCCCTCCCACCTGGTTCCCTGATTGGCTCGGGAGGCGTTTTTTGGAAAACGGAGCTCAGGGCAGCAGGAAGAAGAAAGCCGAAACGATTGGTCCGATCGCAGCGGCGAAGGAGGAGACCACGCTTTGTCAGGCAGCCAACCAGATTGAACAGTTGTGACGTTTGCCTCTTGTTCTGAAAGTTGCCTAAGTTTATGGGTTCCAGATTTCCGCCAAAGCGAGGCCCTACCATCCCCCCCCTCTCGCTGAATGGCAATCCATCCCCAGCTCAGCACATCAGAGGTTGCCTTTTAAAAGAGTCCAGAGGTAGAAGGAAATCAGAAAAATGATTGTTATGTTGTGGCTGCTGTGAAATGTTGATGGATCTGCATTTTCCTTCCTTTAAGGGGTTCTTCCATCTTTCAGCTGATGAAATATGCTGATTTCCTGTTTTCCTCTTTAGGGCACAACAATGTAAACAGCCCAGAGGAAAAAAAGCAAGGAGGCTCTTTTTGAAGGACACAACACTGAATTATTTACCTTTCTCTGTAACTGTTGTTAATGGAGAACTTCTCTCAATTATGATGAGAGCTGAACATATAAAAGCACTCAGACTCAAACACAAGTGTATGCCAATGTTTAATGTTACTCATATACAGTAAAAAAAAAAACAGTAAATGTGTTCTTTTGCTTTGATTGATCAGTGAATAAAATACTTAATTATGACACAGATAACAAAAAAATAGGGATAGTGAAAAAGTTTAAAACATGGAAAATCTGAGATAAGAAAATTATAATAATGCGTATGTGTTATCATCAAACTGAAGATTGGCTTTGGCACTTTTAGTTATTGCAGAATACGACATTAAAGACGAATTTTCTCTTAACATGATCCATGACCTCTAGAGAGGAGTCATTAGAATTAAAACAGTGTGTTCTTGCTTGTGAAACAACAAAGACAGAGTGTTTTTTTTCTTTCCTTTTTTTATTGGTCGTGATTTGGCTGAAATTTCAAGCGGAGAACTGGAGGGAGGACGGAGCTGGCGTCGGGCACTGGAGTCCAATCATTGCATTAAGGAAAGAATGAGTACTGTGAATCAGAACGGAGGCCTCCGGGACCCTTTTGAAACTTCCCTCCGCCGAAAAAACACGCGGATCTCGCCTCGGTTCCCGGTCCAAGGCTCACATTGCTTCAGCGTGGCCCACAGCCACACCTCCACAAGAGAAGAGGCTTTTGTTAGCGGTCTGTTACAGAGACGTGACGCTGCGCCCAGCTGAGGACAGCTCGGAAACAGAGCCGGGAAGTCTTTTTTCCTGGGTCTGCTTAGCTGAGAACCGCATTGAAAAGAAGTACCGCTGTTGTCTGACCACAGACAATAACATTTCTCTTGTGTGCACATGGCTGCTCAGTATGACAGAATTGCTCTCTCAGCCACATCATTTGTTCAACTCCTTCCAATGAATTGCCTTCTTGTTGAAAAGAGCTCTTTTTCCGGTATGATATCACATGATCTATATAAATTACTGATTGTTTTATTTTCTTTTATAACTATATTTTGTGTTGAAGTCTCTGGCTGTGCCCAAATACTCTCTCTTTCTCTCTTTTTCTTTCTTTGTTCCACAGCTGTAGGTCAACACATACACACACTATTTGTTGCCACATTCCAATGTTATCTAAATGAATTAGGACCTGGCCTGTTTATGATCAGAGGTAACTGGCCAATAGGACTTGGTTGTGTCCAGTCCTCCTTTGAAGAGGTGGACCTAGCCCAGGAGAAAATGCCCATCACACCCAGATCTCTGGGCTCTTGGCCCACTCAGCCTCACTGAAATACTTTGCCTGTGACCCAATAAATGTAAATGTTTTACTCTTGATCTACTCTGGTTTATTCTCAGGTTTCCAACTAAAGAGTCGGGTGAACAGCACTCCAGATAGTTCTCCCAACCATTTCTGGGCTTCTATATTGAGCTTATTGGCACCGGAAGGTGCTCATTACAGATCCTCAAAGGTTTACCTTTGGATAACTTTATGCATTATCTATAGTTAATTGATGGGTGTTTTGTTCAAATAAAGTGTCAGCAATAATGGGCACGTTAAGAAAGAATATGTTTTTGACTTTTATGTGCAAATTGGTGATTGTGTGATGTCTAATTGTGTGCCAACAGCAAGACCCATCCCCATGTATCGATAAAATAGGCAAGCAAAGATCCTGACTATTTATGGTTCACAATGTTGTCTTGAATGATAAAAAATAAAAAGCTTGGCTAAAAGGTTTTTGTTGATCAGCTAAAATTAACTGAAGGCCGAATAGCATAAAGCATGACAAATTCCAATCTTAAGACAATAATTCGCCTTACTTTGAATATCAATATACTGAATATCTCATGAAAAACTGTAAATCTAATATTCAAAGCAACAGTTTGACAAGTTAATAAAATAACAATTTCCTTTCAAACATCAAAAAGGCAGAAATGATGCAACACATGAGCCAAAAAATGTTTGACTGCTGTGCAATCATTGCAGTTTCTTTGCAATCTTGTGAAAAAAACAAACCAACCCGGAATCTGTGACTCCTTTACCAGAGTGTTCACGCTGTAGATGGAGCTGTTGTACTTTTGTTGGCAGAGCTGAATTTAAAACAATAGGGCAGGTCTCACGAACCCAAACAAAAAGCACAAACTTCTGCATCTAAATCTATAGTTTAAAGAAAACTCTTCTCCCCCCATCACAAGTAGAAGTTAACACAGACAAAAATGCTTTTAGACATTTAATTTTCATTTAGAATACGTATTTTTATGGTATTGGGGCAGTTGTTCACCCTATGAGATAGACTGAATGTGCCTCAAAAGAATAATTCACTTTCCCCCCTCTGTATTGACACAACACTGATAAAGGCACATGTTGAGAACTGTCAAATTCAGTAACTGAGATAGAAGAGGAACTCTGCAGAGGGTTTGTGTCAAATTTTCCAAGAGTGTCTGAGTTGTCCTGTTTTGAGCATTTATGATGCACAACACAATAAAACGAAGCTCAAAACGAAGCATCCAGCAACAAACACACATCTCCACATTTTGAACTTACAAGAGGAGAAACAAGAGGGCAGCTGCAGATCCCTGTCAAACAAACTCAAACATTGCATTATATGTGGTGTTATTGTGCTGTTAAAACACAACACTTCTTCCATTTTATGTGGATTTCAGACTAGAATACAACGTTTTACCTGTTGGTTGAGCTGTCTTCCTCTCTTCCAGCCAGCAACTCCACGGAAACTGAAGAATTAATTCACAATGATCCGATTTCATGTTTGAAAACGGACTGCTTTATGTTTAAAAAATTAAATGTATTATCTATAATCTAAATGGTGAAAAATCTTTGGCTACACATTGTCATGTCAGCATTCAAATCTGGGAGCTTCAGACCTGCATTGATAATCCACACGTATCGAAAACAAGCGTTTAACGCGGTTAAATGTTATAGATCCATTTATGTGACATAAAAATGGACATGCTTTGGGTTTTGATTATCTTTACTGTTCATCCAGTTAGCTGTAAGATAACTTAGCTTACCGCAGAATACAATGTTTGAGAAAAGTTCTTCAGGTCCTCCATTTTCTTAAGATGGGGCCATAAAGCCTCAATGACCACGAGCACAGAGATGTAATGCGCAGGAGAAGCATAAAAATTAGTCAGAGTGGACAGGTCACACGGGATAATTAGGTGTTTGGGTGTTTAGTATTTGTAGACAAATGCAATGAAAAACCTCCACAATGCTGTTTTTAACTAACCCTAACCCTAACCCATTTCAGTATTCAAAGCAGTGATCCGTCTGTTCAGGACTGGATTTACTAGAATAGCTTACTGGAGGCAGATTCATGAAAAAGATTAAAAAAATAACCATAAAAAATACAGAAATTGCTTTCATCGTTGTGCTTAAATGACACCCAAAGCGTCGTCTGTCATTTGACACAGACGCTCACACAACCAGGAGATTAGAGATGGTTTGGGAATTAAGTTCCCCAGAACATCTCAGGAATTCCCGTGTGGATCGCTTCGGTTTATATGTTTCTGTACAGTGTCTTCTCAGATGAAACTTCTCAGAACAGGACAGAGAGCTTAACTCTGTGGCTTTGCTGAGCTGCATTCCTGAGCAGAGCATCCAAAGAACAGTTCAGGGCTGTAACAAGCCATCAGGACTGGATGTTTAGATATTTGGAGAGGATCACATGTCTTTGCAGACCTCAGGCCCATTAAAGAATAGACTGTGCTTCTGATAGACAGCCAAACACTGTTCCAGTTACAATAGTTCATTAAATTTTATCATTGGCAAAAATAGGATTTAATACTGTTCAACAGACAGAATTTAACCATTCTGAAATAAGTGATTGATGATTTTTTTTTTTTTTAAATACACTGTTATGGTACATCAGTATATATTCTTTGATGAACAACATTTCCAGTGTAATTTGAGAGTATATGCACACTTATAGCCTCCTTTAAAAAAAAAATCTTATCGCCTGATTTAAGATCAATGTGTTCAATTTATGAAAAACATTTTGTAAGTTTTACAAAATGTTTTTAATGCCAAATAGGTGAAATAACTTGAATTTATGGAAGGTTTTTCATTGAAGTTAGCAAAAATCCATCTGTCATTCAAACACTGCGCAAAAAGGGCTGAATAGACTGAATCAGCTTTCATCCAGAGCAAGAGAAAAAACTGACCTTGGCTATTGTAAAAATCCCAATATATTTGATGTGGAACCATTTTTAAGGGGTCCAACACTCAGAAAAAATGCATCAGAACACATAAACACAGCCCTATCATTTTGTGTCTTCTGAAAAAATAGCAAATCTTTTTCAAATCCCTTCTTACAGTCTCTGACAGCTGGAAAAAACACCTCCACAATGCATCTGACATCACATTCAGAATGCTGATAATCAGGTTCTGTGATGATTGAATAATCAGCAGCTCTGTGCAATCAGCACATGATGGTTTATATAACAGCAAAACTAGAAAAAAAGCTAATTTACAAAGATTTTTGTACATTTGGAATGGCTACAAACATCAAGTAAATACCCAGAAATGACTAAAAGATGATAAGGACACATGCTTTCTTGGAGATCAGGGAACTTAATGTAACTCAAAGGTTAGAGGGTTCGATCTTTTATTGCATTTTCTGCAGGCAGTTGTCAAAAGAAAACTGCCCCAAATCTACATCTAAGTCCAGGAGTGGGCAGTATCTAGCATTTGGATGTATGAAGTAGCCTACAGGTTGGATGTGTTGTTACTTAGATATAAAGTTATCCTATCTGTTCTAGGTTGCTGTTCACTATATGTTCTGTACTAAATATAGCCCTGAAAACCCAGACAGTTTGAAATATGTCCTCAACAGACCTAATACAATGATCTTGTTCTGTAGCAATGTTGAAAATCAGGCTCTGTGTGCCTCTTGGGAACTGTTTTGACGTGGATTACGCGAAGGAACCAGGACTTAAAGGCTTTGCATTACAGTCAAAAGTAAAGAACAAAGAAATGCATTTACCGAGTTTTTATTTCGCCCGTAGGCAATCGTCGAAAAAAAAAGGGGGAGATAATTTCTAAAACAATCCCTACAGCCACGAAATGCGGGGCTTTTCTCGGAATACACGAGTTCCATCGGCAAACAGAACAGATCCAAATGTTGGGGCTTTGCAAATAATGCACCATCCGCCACGGGAAGATATTCCAGCAGCAAACAGTGAAGTTACAGCAGCTATCGGCAATAAAACACGAGAAAAAGAACTATGGCTCATCAGGGAAGCTCACAGTGTGTTGGAAAACACAAAAAAAAACCTATCTGAGGTGTTCATCCACAGCCGAGAACAGACACTGGTGACCTCTGGTGGATGTGGAAAGGTAAACAAAACAGAAATAAAACAGAAGTAACACAGAAACAACCCAAAAACTTTAAAGTAAAGTTAAACTGAATGTTTTTGGGAATATATTTCCGCCCACAGTTGCATTGTGGCATTTGTGCTTGGTCCAATATTTTGCAGGTGTCTTGCAAACAATGTGCATCTCTTTTAGATTCCGTCATCACACAGTAAACCGAAACGTGTTTCAGCTGCAGAAACACGATACCTCAGGTCTTAAAGAGGAGGTGGCTTCTTTTTTTTCCCCTTTCCTTTTTTTTAATGAATGTCAGCAGAAGGCAACCTGTCTAAATGTCTTGGTCATTCTTTGTTTGTAACCCTTTGACATTACAGTTCACTCACAATTCAGCCTGCGGATGAAATATTTCATCACCAACAAACAGACGTTTCTCATAAAGGCTGGATGAACAGGATCAGCCAGTAACTGCAACCTTACAAGAACCTAATACAGAGGAATGTGGAGACACATGGATTAATCATCCCAAAAAAATCACGGCGAAATGATGGTGCCTTGTAATGAGTTAAACATTATTCAACAAACTGGTTAACATGAATTAGAAATGGATGGATGGACTCATTTTCCTTAAAAAGATGGCCAAAAAACGACCATGATTTTGGATACCCAACCCCCCACCCAGCAAGTATTTTGGAAACAGATGCTACCACCACTCTAAAATAGACTGCTGATTTTACAGGAAACCACCTTGGATTGCCTGAATGTTTATTGTTCTTTCTTTTCCACTTGACCTTTTGTCATTTTTCTCTGAAACATCCCTTCAACCCAGATCTTCAAACCCTGTAAGCACTCACTGAAATGGAGATTGTGAGCACTTTCCGTCTTGGTAATGTTTACAGTCAACAGGAGACTAAGATCTGTATGAGTTTGAATATCATTTTACCTAATTTATGAGCAAATGAACCCAGAAAGATGCACTTTTTAATATCCAGATTCAATCATAGTATGTTTTGTTGACTTTATTGAGTTGTGGTTTTTGGAATTCCCCATGAAAACCAAGCAAAACAACAGTAACCGAAAGGAACTTGGAATACCTTGAGCGTGGGTCATGTTTTCGGTAATCCTGCCGGACTATTTTGTGTTCTGTGATTTCTGGCAAGCGAGGTTTTCCGGCACATAATTCACTTTTCAAAAAAAGTTTCCTGGGATTTGCGTATTTTTACCATCAACAGTGACCCCTATGCTGGTGTCATTTGATGGCAGCACATGAAAACAGGCCAGCTGGATAGGAATGCTGCTCTGCGCACATTTGGCACCACCTCCCGCCAGACTAATAAGAAGGAGCTGCTCACTTCCTTCTTGTCTGTGTGCGTTGCCCTTTACCTGTCACCTACCTGCAGGCTCAGTGTGGGCTTGCTGCCTGGGAAGATAAGCCAAGAACCGAGAGCTGAATCAGCATGAGAAGGAGACTTTTTGGCGAAGACAGATAAGAGGAGAGCAATAAAAGAAAAAATAAGCCGCAAAACTATCGACTCGTCATGTCTTCATCTAAGCAGGAGGAGCAACTGGCTCAGGAGTTGAGCTGCCCAATCTGCCTCCAGCTCTTCTGCGATCCGGTGGTCCTCCCCTGTGGGCACAACTACTGCCGGGCCTGCATCTACAAGAACTCCGACACCGTGGACATCATGGGCAAAGCGCCTCCACGATGTCCGGAGTGCCGCGAGGAGTACCACAGCGTGGAGTCCCTGCAGAAGAACTTCAAGCTGTGCAACATCATCGAGGGCTACCGCGCCACGGCGCCCAAACCGGACGCGGAGCCCCCGGCTGACCCCGAGGAGCCGGCGGTCTTCTGCGACTACTGCATAGAGAACAAGAGCCGGGCGGTCAAGAGCTGCCTGAAGTGCGAGGTGACCCTCTGCCCCCGGCACCTGCAGAGGCACCACGAGAAGGAGTCCTTCAGGGCCCACACTTTGGTGGACCCCCTGAAAGAGGTGGCCATCAAGGGCTGCCCCGTCCACCAGCGTCCCCTGGAGTACTTCTGCTCCCACGACATGACCTCCCTGTGCGCCACGTGCTTCGTGGAGGGCTATCACCAGAACCACGACGTGCTCACCTTCAGCGTGGCCGAGGAGGAGATGCGCCGGGCCCTGGAGACCCGCCACAAGGTAGGTCGTAATCAATCCAGAATGCTAAAAACAAAACAAAACAAAAAGAAAAGAAA